>OZ010597.1:2522984-2647984 GCA_963932145.1 Acanthosepion lycidas
CGAAGAAGGCCGGAGCGTACAACGGCCGAAACGTTGTAATAAATATGGCGACAAAGATGAGGACAATAGTCAGAATAATGTAAATAGTAAAAATTTGTTGTTGTTTCTCATAGTTTCATAAATATTTCACATTTTCAATGTTTTCCCTGTTGATCATTGCTGGCTTTCATATTAGTTTGGTTTGGTTTGTTTTACGGTATATCAACATCTCAATGGGTCATTTAATGCCGCCAAGATTTTTATTGCTAATAAAAAACTTTTCTTCAAAAATTCATTACTAGTAATAACCTTTTATAAAAATATATTGCTGGTACTAAAACCTATATTTACACTGATAATATTTTGACTCCAGTTTTGGGGTCAACTATTTTCCCCATAGTTGGGACCCTAACAGATGCTACCACTGTGAACAGTAGCAATTAAGAGGTGATTCCACGCTCCTCAAAAGCTCCTGATTAGAGGTTTTGCTGTTGGATGAAGTTTTATCGTCTTACCCAGGACGCGGATGTAGTTTATTGCCTTACCCAGGACAGTACATATTAGTAATGTTAGTAGTATTAGTATTTTATGTCAGACATCAGGCGATCCCACCAGCCATTAGGCGAAAGTGTGCGTGACGATAACTCTGTTCAAATCTCCAGTATCTGCTTCCAGACCTCACTAACATCACCCTGTGTTCTAAACAGCATAAAATCAACTTGATTAAATGTATCGTCCACTGTACCTTAGAAATAAGTTCAGTAACGAAATATTAAATTCTAAAATTGAATGTATTAAGAAGGTTTTGAATGGGAATGGTTTCCCTTTGGGTATTGCAAAGACCAGTACTAGAGAAAAAAAATCGACAATTTCATAAACTATGGCTGATTGGTTCACAAAATATGTCCCGTTTATTTACGTGTACCATGGATTGGTGAGCTGAGTGTTAGATTTGCAAAACAAATTTCAGATGCTGTAAGAAGTTATTTTTCCTGCCAATTCACCTATTGTTCCTGGGGGGTGGGCGACCTAATGTTGAGACCGATCTGGAAGCCTCTTCTTCTCTACCCTCCAGATTAGTTTTGTAATTTACCAGTGTAGATGTCAGTACAATGTTGACAAAGTAGGCGGAACGGTTCAAAGACTGAAAGCACGAATCAACCAACATGTACTGACCAATATTTGCAAGGAAAAGTTGAGTTCATTTATCAGGTTCCGCGGTAGATGAAAAACTAATTAAAAACCCGCAGTGTGCCCGGTCTTATAGCCCAGGCATGTTCTCAGTACTGAATAGAGCTAATTACGATTTAAAAGTTTTGGAATTAGTGTATATTAAGTCCTATCAGCCATCTTTCTGTAAACAGTAAAAGAGGTTGGTGGGCTTAAAGGTAATTTTTTGCGTATAACATTTATCAATGTTGCATATTTTTTAGTCGCTATGCAGATATTTTGTCCTCGATTTTTGCTCTGACGAGAGGACAGATTATTAACGACTTAAATTATCAGTGAGATTTTTCTTATTGTATCTATTATTATTAAATGAAGCACCGTCGAGCATTATTCTTACTGTAGGCGACTATTTAGTGTCCTCTGAAGTTTCTACTTGAATTTTATTGCAACTCAAACCGTTGATTGACAGCATTAAGCAGATGGTATAGGATCAGAAATAACGAGGAATTTATAGTAAAAACATTTTATTTCATAATGAGATGATACAAATCAGGTTAAAAGTTCAGATGAAAATAAATTCCAGTCAAAATTATTATTGTTATTAATAATAATAATAATAATAATAATAATAATAATAATAATAATAATGATAATGGTTGATAAATGTTTTACCTCATAAAAAGTAATAATAATATTATTCCTGAAGATACTATAGTCAAAAAATAAAAAATATAATTCCGATCAGCGCTCTCTACATGCTGCTGTAGATTAACGGTCGGAGTTAAGTTGCAATAAAACCAGCTAAATTGTTAAGTAAATACTACTAATAATTGTTAACAAATATCAGTAATAATTGGTATTACTAGTAAATACTAGTTATAATCGGTATTAATAATAATGGTTGATTATGATTTTGTAATAAGAACATTTTTAAAAATTTTAAACAAGTAAATATTGCATCGAGAGAAACTACAGAATATAGTTTACGCTTAGATTTTTTATCTGAGAGCCACTGATCCCTTTTAACTGAGTCAAATAAATTCTACATTCAAGCTGTGTTAAAAGAGATGTGAATTCAAGTCCCACCTAGAACTTATATTTCCGATCAGAGCTGCTTACTCGCTGCTGTAGATTAGCGGCCTGGGTTAAGCTGCGCTGAAAAGCAACAAAAACGTTAAGAAGAAAGTAAATACTAGCTAAAAGCAATAATTACATCGTACAGCGATCGGATGTTTATCTTTAAACAAATCAATTTGAAAAAGCCGTTCAACAGGAAATACCAAATGTCGCTGCGCAAAGACATCGATTTTCGTCAGGTGACAGTCATTGATCCGAATTATTTAAGGTCACACAAGACACACACACAAAGTAAGAGAACATCAATAAATATGTAGCCTGATTCGAAAAAAGCACTTATTTTAGACAACAAATATTTATTTTTTATCATAATCTATTTCCTTGTCAATGCACCTAATTACGTGATAAATATGTAGGTACACCAATAAAGCTGCAGTATTATGACGAAGAAAGGATTTATTTTGCTCAACAGCTGCTTATTTTTCAGTATACACACCACCCCTTGTCAATGAACCTAAACCAGTTTTTTTTTCTGATATCGAATAAGCCGGACATTTCCGTATCGAAATCCCTCTAAAAACTACATACCAGGTTGCAGACTTATTGATCCACTCTTACATATATGAAAAACTACGTTAGGACATGAATTTAGCAAAGACGTCTATAAGATTAATTTGTTCGTCTAATGGGTTAGAGCCACAGTTTCTCACCAGACAAACCCCCTTCTTAATATATACGATGTGTAAGAATTGAATTCCAGGAATGAAGTCGGTTAATATCAGTTGCTGTCACCATCAAAGAACTCCTTTTACGAAGTTATACAGTTCAGAAGACGATGCTGATTTTGTTGGAAGCATTCTTTGAATTTGTTTTCTGAAATAACAGCAAATAATGCATTTTAGGTATATCAGCAAATCAGTGTTCTTTCATATTACTTTCCAGTCTTGGAATTAACCAAAAAGTCGCATAGAACTAAATTCTGATGAATAAGATGAATGGTCCATTCTTGTAATGAATTTATTTATCGACAGAAACTCACGAATTCTTAACACGTCACTTTTCTCAAATCCTCCAATCTGTTGTACTGTTTTCATAGACTCATATTTAATTCTATTATCAGTGGCACTCTTAATCGTCGATCTGAGAAGACCAAAGATTCCAACTTTGTTCACATTTGCATCTGTTATCTGTGTTTTTGGCTGTTCACTTGTTGCGTCGTCGTTCACATATTTCCATCCTTCCTTGGACCATGTATGGTACAATACAGAAACACTCGATTTCCTCTAGGCATATTGGCCATAAGCCATTTTAATATGGGCTACGGTTTCACTAGAAGTAATCGTCGCATAAAACTTAATCCGCTGTTTCAGATTCACTTATTTTTCGCCTACAGTATAACAGAAATGATTTTCTGCGTCCCAAGAAAGTGGATGTTTTGTCTTACTCATTACTCTGGTTACAATAAGAAACCCCAACGAAAGGCAGGAATCACTGAACGGCCGTTTCGTTCTTTTTCGGATTCATCAGCATTGCGCATTTGAGAATCGAACCCAGACCGTTACGATACAACGCAAGCGTCATCCCATTGGGTCAGTGGGCCTCGGTAACGAAGCGGAGAAAGGGAAAAAAAAGAAGAAATTGCTCTTGGAGACGGTTCTTTGAATGAATATCACCACCAGAATTAAGAGTAGCTGCGCTTTACCGAGTTTCCTCTTCGTCACCGAATTATTAGAGCTTTTATTATAGATTTTTATTATTGCTTTTTATTATAGATTTTTATTATAGATTTTTATTCATTTATCAAAGCAAACATTTTATTTTTAGTTTATTTTATTTATTATAGTTTCTATTTGTTTATAATTTAAGTGAATATACATTGATTTTCATTTAAAATGTATCACTTCGTAAGCTTATTTTATTATAAATATTTTATGAATTATTAGCAAATATTATATTTTCATGATACTTTTATTACAAATATGTAAGAATATATTTACTAATTTATTTATAAAGAGGTGCGAATACCTGAGATTTTTTTATGGTTAAAAGTAATCGTTTTGTCTTTACAAACATTAAATACGTAACCAGTAAAATGAATTTTAAATTTATTTGGAAAATATGGGAAAAGCAAGGAACATCAAAGCTATGCTGACCCACATAATTCCAACAAGCTGTCTTCGAATGGTACAATTCTGAGCGGGACTGAAAGTACGCTGGAGGAGATACTTCAGCAACCTGCTCAACAGACAGTTGACCCTACAGCAATGAGCCAGATACCGCAGGAGTCAGTACAGTTTGAGATTAACTAACTGCCCTCTACAGCGGAGATCAGGAAAGCCATTTTACAGACAAATTCGTCAGGAAAGATTACATTCCTTCTGAGATATAGAAAGCAGCAGCAGAGAACGCTGTTGAGACCTTTCACAATACCCTGCAGAGCTTCTGGGGTGGGGATGCCGGATGTCTCTTTCGTGATGCTTTGGTTGCTTCTCTCTATAAAAGAGCAAGGAAGATAAAGCAAAGTGTGGAAACCCCAATGACATCTCAATCCTTTCCATCGCTGCAAAGATCTTGGCAGGAATCACCCTAAAGTGACTACTCACTGTCTCCGAACGGAACGTCTCATATATGACATTTACTATAAGGCAAATACAAAGTAAAGTGCATTGCGCAAAACATGCCTTTCTACTCTTTATTTATCGATCTGACAAGAGACTTTGACACTATTAATATGGAAGTAGCTCTTTGGACTGTTATTGAACGCAACGAGTGGCCACAGAAGTTTAAAAAGATCATCAAGTGCAGTCATGATTAATGATTGGTCAGCTGTTCTTCAATGGCGACAATACATAGTCTTTTGAAATCAAAAACGGTGTGAATCAAAGACTCTGTTCCAGTCCTCTTCAATATCTTCTTCACATACATACTGTCTCATGCAACTCGAGGAAGAAATCTATGTTTGATATCATCTGATTGGCTAACTTTTTTAATTTCTTCGTCTCGCTGCCAAAACAAAAATTGTTCAGCATCTTCTTCAGGAGGTTCCCTTCGTTGATGATGGCGACCTCAAGGTTCATGGGGGAATCTGATCTGCAGCTGATGTTTGATCAATTCTCTTTGGTTTCAAAATTGTTTGGCCTGAAAATCAGTCTTGGCAAGACAAAAGTATCGACCTGAACCAAATATCCCACTTGCACCAGCAGTCACTATAGATGTCACCCATCTTCCAAATGTCGACACCTTCAAATACCTGGGGAACGCGATTCCCAGGTATGGTTGGCTGAACAAAGAAATCAACGCACGAATCAGCAAAGCAAGTCATGTACTGGGGAGATTCAGTAACAGTGATAGACCAGGACAACAAAAATTAAATTTTACAGGACAATTGTCCTCCATTTTTTTTCCTTTACGAGGAAATGTAAACCTTTGTAACGAAGGCACATCAAGAAATTGGAAACGATTGCCATAAGGGCTCTTCGCTCCATTCTAGGTCACGTTATAGGATCACATGATCAAGCTTATATTCGAACTCAACTAGCACCGAATCAGTGTTTATCAACTTTCGATGGAATGGCAACGTCATTTGCATGGAGCAACACGGCATTCCCAGATGTCTGAGCGTGGTTATGACATCAAGGTTACGCAAAGTTGTGCAAAGACGCAAAAGTAATTTCCACTTGTGCAAGATCAAACCAAAGGAGCAGAGAGAGTGTTCTGATAACTGATCAAGTTGGCGTGACATTGTCTACTAAACTTCTGCAAATTTCGAAGAAGCCTTGAGTCAAAGAATTCCTATTCAAAGAGAACATTGCATCTTTGCATCTAGACTTTGTTTCTAGGGCCACATCTGGATCCATTGATCAATTGCTATATAAGATCTTCTTCAGAACCGAAAGACAAAAATCACATTAGAAATTTACAGGAGAGTGATCAATAATGTTCAGGAATTAAAATAAGAATTACAAATAGTCATATAAAGACTATTATATTTACAATGTCCATTAGATAAACATTATTTATGTATTTTTAATTCTGGCCATCTTTGTTGTTTATAGATTTTCTACAGGAGTTCAAATGAAGTTTCATGGTTAAAGATTTTCTTCTTTGGTCAATTAGTCTTCTAATCTTTTTTTGTGGAAGTGAGATTCTAATATTTTAAACATTCGGGCGAAGTCTTTAAAACACTTTGGTATACAGGAAAGAAAAATAGATTTTGTTACGGAAGAAATCTCTGTGAATCATTACAAATTAGTTTGAGAAACCGTTCGACGTATGTCAGATCTTCAATGATGGGGTCGATTATGAATTCAATCATCTCTAATCACCGAATATTGCTTGTTAGGAAAGTCAAATCGGGTGGTTGCCATGGAAAATGGGGCTTATTGCAGATTAATCAAATGCAACAACTGCTTGCATTGCAGATGTTGCTTGGAAACAGGCCAACAGGAGTTGAGATTGTAAATGTCTGCTCAAGAAATAAGATAACATTTGAGGATATCATATGAAAGGATAGATAGATAGATAGATAGATAGATAGATAGATAGATAGATAGATAGATAACTGAATGACAAAAACGTTGGGTACTTCGATCCTTCTTTAGACTAATCACGGTTTTAACAAAGACGTTTTATATGTTTAAAACGATGAAGAAATAAAAAAAAATAATTTGAGAAACGAAGGAGATACTAGAATGGTGAATCTTTAAATTTGTACATTTTGGGATCCACTTTATCTGCATTCATAACATTTGCTTTTATCGCTATCGTTTACAATATTACACATTGTAATAATAATAATAGTTTATTAGGAAAGTATATATATTGTTTTATGCGCATGGACGTAGCTTTTGTACCAGAAAACTTCGAAAGTATTCCACTTCCAATACATTTTCGCCTCAATAAATGCGACTTTCACTTTTAATTAAAGATTCTTTCTTCATTATAGAAAGATGAATGCACATATACTTTTGTATGTAAGCCGTCGCTCTGCATTCACATATGACTAAGGAATTCGTGTCCAAATCGTTTCAACCGCGTATCTCTTAAGAAAGGAATGAATATTGAAATTACCTTTGTTTAAAATTTTCTTTTGATCACCGAGATTGAAAGATATTCTTTTTGAAGTGCAGATTCGTGTCAAACTGCATTAGATGATATGCTTTGTTATTTTAGCTTTTCTTGATGCCAAATCTGACAATCTTATGGATTAGCTCTCTTCTCACCTGAAGGTCAAACGGTGCACCTGTTTGACCAGATAAAACTAGCTTTATATTTTGATCTTCTGTCTTGTTTTTAAAATTTCATTTTTATCTGTCGACAGCCTTGAAAGGAATCGCTGTTTACATCATAGCAGCTAACAAAAATTAATATATATATATATATATATATATATATATATTACTGAAGTGACAAAGAGTTAGATACAGATAACAGGTAGCGCTTTTCCCTTCGGCAGAATAACAACGGCTACGCAGAAGACATCGAGTCTATGAATTGTCTGAGTCATATAAGTTGATATCTTTGCTGAAACAAGTCTTGAGGATCTAACAAATATAATCAGATGAAGATTCCAGTTTCACTGGTGGTCCATTTAAAATGTAATCGAACATATATTTTTACCTTAAATCATAATCATAATCCAGAGCGATTATTACAATTATTGAGTAGCAATCAGTCTCGAAGAATGACAAGTATGAATTCAAAGCCCCCAACTATGGATTAAATATCCTCACCAATACGCAATTGGCCAATCGTAGACCTGGCCTATCATAGGTGGGGGGTTCCTTCAACAGGATTTAGAAGGGGATCTGATTTGGATTCGGAATTTTTTTTTCCATTTCTTTATTTAAAAAAATTCGTGTAAAGAATAAATTACTTCATCCAGCTTGATCCTAATGACTATTTTATATCTATGGCGAAAGTCATTTTAATTGTGACGCAGGCAAGAATTTTTGCGAGTCAGTAAAATTGTGATGATTTGCGTCTTTTAATATGTCAAAGAAAGGAATGTTTATTTATTCTTCTTTTCAGTGTGCAATGCACAATGAAATTGGCCAGCAGTCTCCAGGGCCACCAATATACACACACAAAAAAAGCGCTATAGAATGTAGAAAAGTAATAACGTTTAAAATACATTGAAAATTGTCAACGTGCAGAAGGCGTCCATCAAGCGATTTGTCCTTAGAATTAATAGAACCAAAACGTTACCCCAAGATTAAGAGTGCCAAAAAGTGGTACCCTGTTTGCGTGCTTTCTTTCATTGTTTTCTGTTCTGCTGCAACAGCGTGATTTAGAGATGTTCTCCAATGAAAGACGCGAGCAGCCATTTGTTTTCTGGGTAATATTTATAATACTTTGGAAGGTTCTCTTGTCCTCTGCCGAGGAGCTGGCATCCCAAAACAGTGATGCCGTACGCCAGCACTCTCTCTCAATAGGGCAGAATGTCAGCAGCAGTTCCTGTTGTAAATGATTTTTTCCCAAGAATTCTCAGTAAACAGAGTCCTTGTTACGCCTTCTTGACTAACGTGATGATATTGCTCATCCAATGGAGATCCTCTGCCATGTCCGTGCCCAGAAACTTCATTTTATCCAGCCTCTCCTCACAAACCCGGCTGATAATCTCAGCAACAGGTCTTGCTTCGTTTCTCTGAAAATCCACCACAGTTATACTTCGTCTCTAAGGCATATAAAGCAAAGCTATTACCCACATTCCATGCAGCCAATCCTCTGTATTTCACTATTGTAGTCCGCCTCATCACACATTTCCCCGAAATGAATCCAACCACCACAGTGTGGTCTCTAAACTTAATGGTCGTGTTGGTGGGATGGATATGGAAGCAATCATAAGTGTAGATGGTGTACAGAAGAGGGTTTAATACATATCCCTGTGGGACATCGGTGCTGAGTTATCTCATATATACAGGGTGTTGCAGCAAAATCCAATACTTAACAAAAAGAAAACGAAATAGGCAATAAAAACAAAAGTTGTATATGCAGAAACCCGACAATTATACATTATTTTCCAATATAACCGCCGCTGGCGACGACGACCATCTCAAGGCGTGAGCGAAATGAGTCACACGCTTTGGTGACCATGTCCATAGCGGCGTGTTGTGGGCGTGCTTGTTGGTCTTGCCTCGATCACGCCCAAGAAGAAATAGTCAAGGGGGTTGCAGTTAGGTGAGGTTGGCGGTCACAAGTCCGGCGACCAGTGGTGAGAAACATTGTTGAGCAGCCACGCCTGGGTCATCTTGGCCTAGTGTGCAGCGATGGGGACGTCATGCCTTCGTTCTTCTTTCAAAAGGTCCTGAGAGTCACCGCTGAGATCTACCAGGAGGTGCTTAGGAGGGTGGTGAAGCCCTGGATGGACAAGATCGCCGCCGGACGCCCCTGTCTTACAGCAGGATCCGCTCCTGCACACAAGGCCAAGACGACCCAGGCATGGCTGCTCAACAATATTCCTCACCACTAGTCGCCGGACATTTGGTCGCCCTCCTCACCTGACTGCAACTCTCTTGACTATTTCTTCTGGGGTGTGATCGAGGCCAAGTACGCCCAGAACACGGACAACTCTCTGAAAGCTGCCATCGTGGAGGCATTCGCCGCTATGGACAAGGACATGGTCGCCAAAGCGGGTGACTCATTTCGCTCACGCCTTGAGATGGTCCTCGCTGGCAGTGGTTACATTGAAAAATAATGTAGTATGTAACTCTAACTGTTGTTAAATAAACTGTCGGGTCTCTGCATATACAACTTTTGTTTTGATTGCCTATTTCGTTTTCTTTTTTAAGTGTCGGATTTTGCTGCAACACCCTGTGTATACATACATATATATATATATATAAGAAACAATAACCACTAAAGTTCACTTTTGATCAAAGCTGTAGGTAAAAACGAGTATTTCCAGTGAATGTAATGCGTCTATTATATTCGGTGAATTCAGTTCTGACTAAAGAATCAAACGCACTATATGGTAGCATTATTTTCTTTATTTTTGAGCGCTGTACGCCATTTTCTTCTTGAACACTTGTTGTAGGTTCCTGGTGAAGGTGTTGATGTCTAGCATTATATTTCTAAATTTAACAAATTTCCCTGCTTTAAACGTCACTATGGCACACTTGTCCAGACCAAATTCCATTCCGGAATCATGTATTGTTACCAGGATTTCAGAGCCTCGTCATTTCTTGTATAAAACTTGAGGTCATCCATGTAGAATAGGTGGTTAATGGTATATTTGTAGATTTTAGTAGACCTTGTTTGAGTCGTTGAGCAATTTGGATTGAGGAAAAAGAGCAAGACAGAAGAGGAGCGGTGAAAGTGAACTCCCTTTGTATATCCCGCAGTTGATGCTTAGATTATTTATTTTAATATCCCCGTTTGTGTTGTTGACTATGAGAGATGTCTTCCATGCAAGCAGCAGGGTCTTAATAAATTCAATAATTTGGGATGAAATTTTATAAATCTGTAAAGTTTTAATAATCTAGTCATGGAGAGGCGGGGGGCTATCAAAAGCTTTTTGGGAATCTATCCAAGCAGTGTTTAGGTTTCTTCATGAATTCTTACAGTTTCCCATTATGAATTTGTGAATCAGGAGTTGATCTTTGCTTCCATATAACTCTTTTTTGCATTCCTTTTGTTCTTCAGGGAAAAAAAGGTTATTTACAACCAGGAATAAGTTGGTTCTGTTGTTGATTATTGATGTCGGGATTTTTGGTTAATTATGCGGTAGGCCAGTCATTTTTGAGGAATCTTTATCTCTATAATTTTGGAAATCATGTAAGTTAATCCTTCACTTAACCACAAGACTTATGTCTCAGAATTATCCTGGATCTCGGAGTAGATATTGGCCAATACATTATCGATACTTGGTAGAGAGTGCAGCTAAAAAATGGGAACTTTATCTATCTCGGGGGATTTCTACTTCTGGGACTTTGCTAGAAGTGGTCCTCTGCAGTAATGTCTGAAACAATTTTGAGTTTCAACATTATTGGTCATAGATTCGTGTTCAACTTTCCACTGTAAGTCCGCATTAATGCGTCCGAGGTCACCCCAAATGTTTTGCAAATATTTTCTATTAAATGTTGTTGGGTTGTCAACTCTAATGTTTTCCTTACCAAATTCTCTACAAAATTTCTTCTTTAAAAAGTTTATGTCTCGTCAGTTTGTTTCTTATTATATCTTATCAGACGTTTGCCCTTTAGATAAAGTTTTTGCTTAAGGAATTCAATTTGATTGACAATGTTATCTCTGGGCAAGTTATATTTTGTGGTGATTCTTTAGAGTTTATTTTCTTTTGACCTTCGATTTGTATTTTGTTAAAAAGGAGATGCTAGTTCTTGGTTCATTTACCCCTTTACTTATTCACTCCCCATCGACTTTTTATGGACATTCCTTTTTTTTTTTTTGTTTCTGCTTTCTTGACTTTCCGACCGCATTCTTTGGATGCAGTAGAATATGTTAGGTTATTTAGGGTGGAGTTTTCCAAACTTTTTTCCTAATGGGCCAAATGTGAAATTTAGGTATATTCACCGGGTCACAAAAGTACTTCATATAAATATGCTTTTAAAATGTTCAAAACGTTGTGAATATTAAATTTTAATAACAAATATATATAATTAGAAAAAACACTGTATTGTTGATAGTAAAAAAAAAGAAATTATTCATACAGAAAATAAAATAAATTGATGTTTCTTTCCTTTTATATTATTGCCAATATCTGTTTTTTATGTAGCTAGCCTTTATTCGAAGAATTTTAGTTAAATGGGAATCACTCAACCTATTTCCTTTAGTAGTTTTCATGTTTTTCATGCACAAAAAGAATGGTTCACAGCAGTATATATTACCCAACATGCTTAAAAGTTTTCTAGATAAGCTAAATCATTTTTATTTTGGTCTCAGCAGGTGTGAGAATATTTTTTTCGACATACGTTACTAAAGTAAATGAAAATATGACTAAAGAATTCAGTGGACCGCATGAAAATATTAAATGGGCTGCAGTGTGGCCCCCGGAACGTGGGTTGGGCGTGGCTCATTTAGGTCAATTAGTTTATCGCGAGAATCGTTATCCCAAGTATGGATTTGATATTACAGCTTTATTTTTGTTGATTTTTTTTAATAACTCAATAATTTGTCTATATTTCTGAGATGAGGTATTATGTACAGTATTTACATTATTCGGACTATCTATTGTCATATTTATCACAACGTTTCGGCCGTTGTACGCTCCGGCCTTCTTCAGGTGGTTGGAATTTTGAACTGAACCCTTTATTTCGATCACTGGAGTAGACTGTTCTAGTTCCATTTTTGATGGACGTCAGTTATCAGTTATCTCCTGCTAATTTGAAAGTTCTCCACTGCCTTAACCCGGTATTGAACTCACACTCTTTGGGTCTGTCACTGGATCCTCTGTGCCATGTGTCCTTGAGGTATGAAGTTCTGGGTATTATAAACCTAATGTTTTCAGCAACCATTTTTACCAGTGCTCATATTGCAATTTTGCTGTTGTCATTGCATGTTTTTACCAGAGCTCATATTGCAACTTTGTTATCATTGCTTTTCTCTGGAACTCCTTATTACTGGTTTCCATATTGTATTTATTTCTATGCTTGGTCGTCTCAGGAGATTTTTGTGGCCTAGCATATGTGCTGATTCCTTTTTACAAATTTTCCAATGGTGTTCCCTGTCTATGATCTTAAAATGATCCCACAGAGGACAGTGATCTCCCTTCTCTCTCCATATGTGGTCAGCCACTCCTGATTTTTCTACTTCCCCTCGAGTTACAGCTTTCTGGTGTTCTCAAAGTCTTACGTTGAGGGTGCGGCCTGTCTCTCCCTTATATTCCTTTCCGCAGCTGCACGGGATAGCGTACACACAGTCTTTAGTCATGTTCTTCTCTATGGGGGGTCTCACTCGAGAGAGATATCTGCGAAGTGTTGTCAAGCTTTTGAAGGTTGTCCTGATGTTATATGGACCGCACATCCTTTGTATTTTCTCTGATAACCCCTTCACATAAGGCAGGCAGACTGTTTTCTGAGTGTTGTTGTCCTCTTCCTCCTCTTGTACCCGCCTATCCCAGTTTTTGGGGGCTGCTGCCATGTACCCAAGGTAGTTGTTACGTTGTAGGGTACTACTTATACTGATCAATTCTTTATCGAACGTCTCTGGTTCGCCACTTATGACTTTTGCTCGGTGTTGTAAGCAACGGACGATCCCTTTCTTTACGCTGTATGGATGGTGGGAATTGAAATTGAGGTACTGTCCGGTGAATGTCGGTGTACGGTATACGGATGTCTCTAGTAACATGCTAGGCCACAAAAATCTCCTGAGACGACCAAGCATAGAAATAAATACAATATGGGAACCAGTAATAAGGAGTGCCAGAGAAAAGCAATGATAACAAAGATGCAATATGAGCTCTGGTAAAAACATGCAATGACAACAGCAAAATTGCAATATGAGCACTGGTAAAAATGGTTGCTGAAAACATTAGGTTTATAATACCCAGAACTTCATACCTCAAGGACACATGGCACAGAGGATAAAGGCGTTGGTTAGATCCAGTGACAAACCCAAAGAGTGTGTGTTCAATACTCGGTTAAGGCAGTGGAGAACTTTCAGAGGTAAAGTTAGCAGGAGATAACTGATAACTGACATCCATCAGACATGGCACGTGGAACTAGAACAGTCTTCCCCAGTGATCGGAATAAAGGGTTCAGTTCGAAATTCCAACCACCTGAAGAAGGCCGGAGCGTACAACGGCCGAAGCGTTGTGATAAATATGGCGACAAAGATGAGGAGAATAATGTAAATACTGAACTCAATAATTATTCAATTTAGTGTGGTCCCAAACCTATATAATAGTAGTAGTAGTATTTCTGTTGATTTCTGTTTTATATACATTTCTTTCCGGGTCCAAACCAGAGACCTAAGCTCAGAAATGGATTCATGAACTAATATCAAAAAAACTAATATCACGCACATTTTACATTGATAAATCTCTTTGTAATGTGGCAGCTATACTTGTAAGTATACTTTTTTTATATTTCTTTAGATTATGGGTTACCAGGAATCCCTTCAATGAGTTTATCGCAAACATTATTATTATTATTAATAATAATAATAATAATAACTGTTAATTATTTTTTAAATATAGTAGCTGAATATTGCTTCGTTATGTTAACTTTCCATAGCCTACTGGTAAGGTACACTCAATTTAAAAGTAATTTCCCGGATTGAATACAAGTTCGATTCCTGTCGGGAGACAGATTTTATGTATTAACACCTCTCAATCTCTTGGATGGGAAAAATTAGAGTATCAATTAAAAAAAAAAAAAACGCTGTGAGATAACGATATATATTTTTTATCAAGAACAGTATTGGGTAAATTGTATGAAAAAGTGGAAAAAGTTTTACTTGTGACGAATTTCGTCCTTCAGGACTTTATCGGAGTAAATTTGTTATTTTGGTCGGACTACACATGCGCACGACAGAGTGGTGCTGGGAATTTTACATTTTTCTAAAAGTCGTTTTCTTTTTCTTTCCACCATTTTGTGAGTAGGTATTCCAAACTGTGATATTGGAAGATCTGCCACTTTGGTTAACTCGGTGGAGCTTGATACCGAGGAATGATAAGGAATTGTATTTTTCCATTTCGTATGTAAATTCTATTGTGTGTTCGACTTTGTTTAGTTGATCAACTAGGAAAAGTAAATCAGTATCACGAGGACATATAAGTAGAGCATCATCAATATAAAGGAAGTATGTTGATTGTTTGTGTAAACTATTTTGTAAAGGACCCGATTTTAGAAATTCTCTAACAACATTTCACCATTCCTAGCACATCTTCTAATAATACAGTGTGGAATACTTACTTACAAAAGGGATGGAAAGAAAAAGACTCTAAATGAATATGGCTACATAAAAAATTTCTAAAATTCCCAGCACCCCACCTCTGTCGTGCGCATGCGTAGTTCTACCAACATAACAATTTTAGTCCGATAAAGTCCTGAAGGACGAAACGCGTCACAAATAAACTTTTTCTATTTTGTCATACTATTTCCCCATATATATATATATATATATATATATATATATATAGAGAGAGAGAGAGAGAGAGAGAGAGAGAAGAGAGAGGAAAGGGAAAGGGAGGGAAAAGAGAGGGAGAGGGGAAGAGAGAGACAGAAAGTGAGAGAAAGAGGGGGAGAAATGACTTACCTTCTAATTTTAGGTTTCGCAGGCGCATATCCGTTCGTCTTGAATTTATAAACATTTATTTTGAAATTGATTTTTTTTAAATTTAATTATTAAATTTATTCTATTATAAAAAATATGACTTGAAAAGATCTATTCTGAAATTGATCGATTATATATTTTATAATTTACAATTACAAACATAAAAGTAATTGCTATTAAAAAAAATCTTAAAATATAAAACATTCGAAGAAAAATTCTTAAGTTTGGTTATCTAGTCAGAGTTTGGTAAGTCGGGATGATAACCCGTCAGAATCACTCATTTATGAAAAAAAAAAAAGAAAAAAAAAAAAGAAACATTAGAGGAAGAAATCAACGTTCAAACATCAAATGAAGCTCGGTTTTTTATATACAAAAATCCAGCCAATACAAGATAATCATGGTGGAAGGTTACTGAGGTGTGTGAAATGAATGTAAGAGGATTTTGAAGGAAGTGCTGATTATGAAGATAAGAAGGATAGACAGCGATTGATTCTTTACTTGAAGAGGTTAAGATTGTAGTGTTGTGGGAAGCATCTACGCGGGAGTTCATTTCACAAAGCAGCGGTTCTTGAGGGGGAAAGCTATTTAAGTTGAACATCCTGATTAAAAATGGAATAAGTAGGGAAGGAATGATTCGACTCCATGGACATAACATGAGGAATGGACTGAATTGATGAATCATAACATCCTTGAATTCAGGCGCGTGTGTGTCTGTGAGAGAGAGAGAGAGAGAGCGAGAGAATGAGATTAGAGAGAGAGAAAGAGAGCGAGAGAGAGAGAATGAGATAAGTAGAGAGAGAGAGAGAATGAGATAAGTAGAGCGAGAGAGAGAGTGAGCGAGAGAATGAGATAAGTAGAGTGAGAGAATAAGATAAATAGAGCGAGAGAGAGAGAATGAGATAAGTAGAGAGAGAGAATAAGATAAGTAGAGCGAGAGAGAGAGTGAGATAAGTAGAGCGAGAGGGAAAGAGCGAGAGAGAAAGAGCGAGAGAGAGAATGAGATAAGTAGTGCGAGAGAGAGAGAATGAGATAAGTAGAGAGAGAGGGAGAGAGAGAATGAAATAAGTAGAACGAAAGTGAGAGAGAGAGAATGAGATAAGTAGAACGAGAGAGAGCGAGCGAGAGAGAGAGGTCGCGAGAGAGAGGGCGAGAGAGAGAGAGAGGTCGCAAAATCTATGTTAATTTGAACATCCAATTGGCCAGGGTGAGGGATTCTGTGACGAGTGTTCGTTGCCGTGTTCCTTTCAACTGGATTCAACTTTGATCGGGAATCTAATCATCCAGTGACTCATAAATGTACACACACACACGCACGCACACACACTCACACACACACACTCACACACACACACACAAACGCGCATGCAGACACTTGCACATATACAGAAACAGGCACTCATATACACAAATACAGACACACAAACACATAAACACACACGATTACAAATACAGTCATACAGATACACATACATTCACATGTTCACACGAACCACATGGGCAAATGCAGGCAAAATAAAAGATGTAGACACATGCATAAACGTGCAAACACACATAAACATGCATGAATGCAAAGAGATACACATGCACCGACAAAAACTCACACACACAAGTTCTTTGAGGCGCATATACACCGATATAGACACACAAGAACGAGTGCATGCGCACACATGTATTCACTGACACGCAAATACACACTTATGCACACACACAAACACATATAATAACACGCACAAACAGGTATATACAAAAATACAGATACCGACCCACACAATCTCATTGACGTCCACACACAGAATTACAAAAGCACCAGTGTCTAAACGCATAAACATAATTCATTACACATACGCACACGCAAACAGAACGCACCATATATATATATATATATATATATATATATATATATATATATATATCATAATATCAGATCCGGAAGTGATAAGGATAATCCAAGGATAATTTGGCTGTCTGAAATAATTTAATGATGTCTTGAGTTTTTCCTTTGATATATATATATATATATATATATATATATATATATATATATATATATATATATATATATATATATATAATATTTATGCTGTGTAAATTTACATTGAGCACTGTTTTGTAAAAATAAAAAACATCAATAAGAAAACCGGATTATATATCTAACTGTTCTTTCTATATATATATATATATATATATATATATATATATATATATATATATATATATGTGTATGTATATATATTAAAAAGGCCAGGAATTAGACAAAATTTACGGTAAATATTGTTCGATTTTAGAATAAACATTTTAATTGTGTTGTGTTGTATTATATTATTATAATAGTTGCAAAAGATATATTTACTAATTCCTAATGATTAAAGTGTCCTCTTAATTTTATGTCAATCTCTCAGAATTTAACTTTATAGATTATATATCCTTCGTCTTGAACATGAAAAAAGAGATGTGTTTACTTTTTCGTCGTAGTCAAGCTTGGTCATAATGTTTCTCAAATTGATGCAAACATTAAAAGCACGTGTTTTGAAGGATCCAATTGTAATCGAACATTAAGGCGCTGCTTTCTGAAATTCCTCAGTGGGGATACGAGTCTTGAAGATCAAGGCGGTAGAAGACGTCTATCTACAATTGGCAATCAACATCTAGAAACACTAGTCGACAAAACCCACGTCAAAATGTCAGATAATGTCAGCATTTCAACAATATCGATCAATCTCACGAAAATTGGCAAATTGAAGAATCTCGATAAATGGGAAAAATCAGGGAAAGTCAAAGAGTTCATAGTTTTGAATTGGGTTCGGTGCTGTACCTGCGAAATATGAATGATTCATTTCTTGATCGAATAGGGACTTGTGATGAGTAATGAATCCTTGATGATAATCATAAATGATTGACTCAATGATTTGAGCATTAGTAAATGCGCCCAAATACTTTCCAAAATGAAAATTGCACCACCAGAAGATTATGCAAACTGTCTGTTAGTCTGCCATTCGTATTATCAATTACAGCTTCGTGGAATCTAACCAGAGCATCACTACTGCAGTTTAATGCCAGCAACTAGATGAAATGCAACCAACCCAGATTAATCGACAAGATCGCTATTCTCCTTCATAACAATGCCCCGGCCACAGATTTACCAGGATACGAGACTTTACCACACCTACTATATTCTTCTGATGTCTCAACCAAGGACTACCATTTTTTAAGGCAAAAGAAACTGCATTCAAATATTTCTTGATGTCCAAACTTTTAGAGTTTAATCGTAAAGGCATAAAGAACCTTTAAATTCGAGGGCATAAAAATGTATAGATTCCAGGGTTCCCATTAAAACACTGTTTAAATTTATTAATTCAGGAATAAAAACTCGAACATTATTTTCCAAACAACCTTATAATATTCATACATACAACTATTTCTGTGTCTATGCCTGTGTACATACGTATGTATGAATGCACCGGTATATATCGATGGGCATGTATATATGTATGTGTATGTACAGGTATGCAAAATGGACTCTAATATATGTGTATGCTTGGGTGAATGTGTATGTATGTATATATATATATATATATATAACAAAAAAAAACTAATTTAAAATCCAACAATACCAAACAGCACTAATACACATAAAACAAACAAGCACAGGCTGACTTATACTCTCTAGGATATGATATCAGGAGTTGATAAGCTAAGGTAATTTATTCGATTTATGATACCCACTTATCCTTAGAGATCCCAAGACATTTTTCCTACACACAGTTTTGTCTTTTAAACTGAGGAAGCCAAAGAGGGCATACGCTTCTACGAAGAAAGGCGTCTTTAATAAAAAAAAAATTCCACTTTGTCTCATCGTCTTCGCTTTTGTTTCGAATACTATTATATATCCTATAAACACACACACACACACGCACACACGCATATCTATAGAAGAAATTCTTACGATCTAGCAAGGCTGAATATTGTATTTAAGGGAAACTTTCATATCTGCTCAGTTTCGTCTGCAAACTTAAACAAAGCAATTTCTAAAGTAATGGATTTTTTTAATTTATTAATCCGGCAGATTTTATCACTTTAAACATTATTTTTAGTGGATACTCGTATTTGAGTAGACGCTCCGTTCATTTATTACATATGTTTTTAATTTCGTCTACCGGCCTGAATCTGCATTATTCGACAAGTGCTAATAAAGAAAAATATGCTGAAAGGGCATATATATATATATATATATATATATATATATATATATATATATATATATATATATATGACGAGTTGTTTGTGACGTTCGGTTTCATGCTTTCGTGAACTTCAAACAAATTGGTTTATTTTTTCAAAAGTAAATCTATTTATGCTTTATTTCTTTATTATTATTTCTTCATTTGTTGTGAAAGGGGGAAAGTTTTCATGTTCAGTGTTTTTGTTGGTATGAAATATACATAACAAAGGGAATAAAGCATAAATAGATCTACTTTTCAAAAAAAATAAACCAGTTTGCTTGAAGTTCGCTAAAACGTGAAGCCTAAGGTCACAAACAACCCTCCATGAAACCGGATATGTTAACTCTATCACGGATATTGAACACTTTCTAAAGATGAGGTTATGAATTCAACTGTTTTCTTTCAATTTTTTTAAATGTTTATATTTATGCATTTTAACTTGGGAAAGTAGAAATTATTTCAAGAATAGAAATATTGAAAAAATCGGGGTCGCAGATTTATATTTAGATAAGATTCGACAGTGGCACTTTCGAAAATTTTCCTTCTAAGTTACTTTCTCTTTTAATAAGTGTCGCTTTTTTTTTATCAAATTTGTGGTTAAATTTATTTCTATGTATAATTAGTGTATTTGATAAATTGTTGTGTATAAGTTCTCTTTTGTGTTCATAGATATCTTTTTTTTTCTCTAAATTTCTCATTGTATTGTGATGAACAGTTCTAGCAATTTATTTTATATATTCTTACTTCAGAATTATTTTTGTTAGGGATATTTTTGTTAGTGATATATCATATCCATAATAGTTTTGGATGTGGTTGTAATTATGTTGATGTTGTTTAGATGGGACAGATTGTTTTGGATAGTGGATGTTATGAAATTAGTAGGTTTTTATCTGGTTTATTGTTGTTAATTAAGTTTTATCTTTATGCCTTTCTCTTGGCATTGGGAATGAAATAATAAGGATATTGTAGGTTTTTGAAAGCATATTCTGTGTATATTTCTTTGGGTAAGTATTGGGGGCTGCAGATTCTTAGTGCTCTTAAAAAGAAGCCTATAATTATTCTCGATTTGATCTTGTTACAGTGGTTGCAATAATGATTGACCAATCATTCTTGTTAGTATTTTTTCATATGAACAACAAACTGAAGATCGTAATTATTTCTGTGTAGCATGATGTCTAAGAAGGATAAAGTGTTCTTAGATACAGATTCAATTGTGAGTTCAACATTTGTTGACAAAATCGGGTAAAATTATGTCTTGTGGATAAATTAATAGAGAATCATCTATGTATCTGAATTTTGTGGTAAAATATTTTTGAAGGGATCACTTTCCAAAAATTCCCAAAATATACAAGCCAAAATTCCGCCGGGAGAAGACCCCTTAGATAATTCCTGTCTATAAAAATTGTTGTATGAAGTGAAAAAACATTAATTGGTAATTAAATGCCATATTCTTATGATTTTATGTGTAGGGATAGGTAATTTTGTTTTAGTTAAGTGCGCTTTTAGTAAATTTAGAGATTTCTTTACAAAACAATTGTGTAGAATTAGTTTATATATAAACTCATCATATATGTGCTTTTGATGTTTTTGTTTTTTTTTATTTAAGAAATCACCAGAATTTTTTTATATGCGACGAACTAATTATACCAAGAATGGGATTAAAATTTGGGGTAAAGTGTCAGCTAGTTTATGAGGGGCGCTGCCTATTCCTGATATGACGAGTCCCGTCGGGATTTCCGGTTTATGTATTTTTGGTAATCCGTAAAGTGTGGGTGTTTTCTGGGTGTTCGATGAATTTTGTCTTCATTTTCTAGTAATTTCTTGGTTTCGTTTATAATATTTTGTCTCTTCATGATGTTGTGCTTATTTTTTTTTTTTTCGTAAATATCATTGTCATTGTGGAGGTGTCTCATTTTTTGTATATATATATATATATATATATATATATATATATATATATATATATATATATATATGAAGAAAAATATACGGAAAAAAACAAACAAAAATCCTAATATGCAATTATGCTGTTTTAATGTTAATATAATGTCAACGTCAGACGTTTCGGTCTAGTAGACCATCTTCAGGACATATTCATTAGACATAATTAACATTAGACTTTATTTAATTCAAACTGAAAAGACGATGGACATAAGAGTAAGACTAATCAAAACATCTGTTTTGATTAGTCTTACTCTTACTCTTATTTTTTCCGTATATTTTTCATACTATATCCATATATTTGCTTACATATATATATATATGTGTGTGTATATATATACCCCATCATACGTATATACGTGTGTGCGAAAAAACATTATTCAGCGAACCAAATAGAATAACGTTCTGCGCAACAATCAAAAAAATATTCGCTACACAATCCATCATTGAATTCAGTGACCAAATGCGTACGTATGTACACAACGACACATATATACGTATATATGCCAAGTCCCATACTGTTTACATATGTTTATGTATGTGTGAGCTCCGGCGGGTGAGCGTGCGTGTGTGTGTGTCTGCGTACGTCAATGAGTGTACGTGCGTGTATATATGTTTGCGTAAGTATGAGTGGCGTCTCGACGACAATTTTTCCTCACACTTCCATAAAAACACCGATATACGCAACCCTATATAAATCCAAAATTCAGTTTGTCTGACGATCGCAAATAGCGTGAAACGCAGGATCAAAAATTCACATCAATCTAACTAAATATGTTAGCTCTATCACTGATATTGATCGCTTTCCAATAAGTACCGCCCATATATAATATATAAATAATATATATATAATAAATTCCACATATATATATATATATATATATATATATATATATATATATATATATATATATTATATACATACACATTTCACACACACACGCACATATATATATATATAAGTCTCCCAGCCACAGTTAGGCGATATATATATATATATATATATATATATATATATATATATATATATATATATATATATATATATTGAACAACAAAAAATATTAAAAAATTAAAATCTTCAGACACACTGGGTTGTATATTAATATTCCTTCGTTTTTATTATCATTTCATTTAGATTACTCGACTAGTTTCGACCAACATGGCCGTCATCAGGAGAAAAGAAATTTCTGCTTGCTGGTAGCAGTGAACTGCAGAAATGAATGTCTTGATGGAGAAAATGAACTTTAGTCTGTAGTTTTCATTTGTTTTGTTTTGTTTTTATTTTTTAACATGAATTTTGGTCAGTCCTTGTGTGGGTCAGTCTCCTTTAAGTTGTTATTTGAGATAAGAGCTGAATGGATCCATGCTATTCTGAATTTCCTTGGTCATTTTGAGAGATTTATTGGTTCCTGGAAATGGGATGTGTCTCTTTTGAGTGTGGGTGTGTTATTTGTTTCTTAGGGAGTGAGTGAGTGTGATATGTGTATATTCGTGTGGGTGTGTGTATAAGTGTGAGGCCTCAACACCTCCGTAAGAATATCTGTCTTGTGTGCGTGAGAAATACGGGTAGGTTTTGATTTGTGGGGTTATATATTAATACTATCTATATTGTTAAATTTATGGTTTAGCCCGGCTGGATAGTGCGTTTTTAAACGTTCTACCCACTTATTTTCATGGAACTCTAAAATCTTTCTAATGTTATCTGCTCTGGACTTTTCTATTCTCTCAATTATAATGAATTTGGCATGGGTTTTAAAATCGAGTTTTTCCGGGCGGAAATGTTGTTATACAGGTAATAATGTTTCATGGAGAGTCAACTTAATTTGATTGCGATAATTATTAATTCTGTAGTGAAAGGGCCATTCAGATTTTCATACATATTGTTTCTAGCATAGTGTGCTTTCTAGGAGGGAAATTATGTTATGACCTCTACAGTTAGAGTCGTAGTAGATTTTGAAAGTAGATTTAGTTACTGAGCTAGTGAATGAATTTGTGTGTTTAATGTGGTTGCAGCATAAACTTCTTTTGTTGTTACATGGTTGGGAAAATCCTGTTGTTTTTGTTGTTGATTTATTACGGATTACCTTGTCCCCAGAAATGTAGTTACTACCTATGATTTCTTTTAAGTTCTTAGGTCTACGATATGCTAGAAGGCCGGGGTCCTCAAACAATTTTTTTAGGTCTGGTTTCAGATGTAGTATTTCCCAGCGACTTTTGATTATTTGGGATAATGGAGGCAGAGTGGGGTTGAAAGTGGTTACTAGAGGGATGCAGCTGGGTTTATTTTTAATCTTGTACATTAGGATGTCTTCTCTAGGTGTGGAAATTGATTTATTTATTTGGTCTCTCATTGGGTGTTTTTTATAGCCCCGTGTTGTGAATTGATGCTCCAGATTTTCAATGTGTTTATTTAGTTCTTCATTGTTGGAACATATCCTTGTGAGTCTAAGTGCTTGTGAATAGGGAAGATTCTCTTTGAGGTGTTTAGGGTGGGAGGACTTAAAGTGTAGATAGTTGTGGGTGTCGGTGATTTTAGTGTGTAGTGTCGTTTGTAGTTTCCTGTTTTCATCTATGCAAATGCGGGTGACTAAAAATGTTACCGATCTTGTGGATTTTTCATAGTCAAACTTAATTGAGTCGTGCACTG
Organism: Acanthosepion lycidas; assembly: GCA_963932145.1. Classification (NCBI taxonomy): domain Eukaryota; kingdom Metazoa; phylum Mollusca; class Cephalopoda; order Sepiida; family Sepiidae; genus Acanthosepion; species Acanthosepion lycidas. The sequence continues at coordinate 2,547,252 of OZ010597.1, forward strand.
TGTTTAGGGTCATGAGGAATTGGCTAAGTTTGTCGTCCCTGCCTGTGTATACAAAGAATATATCATCGATATATCTTGCATAGAATACGCAGTCGCTACCGATGAGGGGATATATACATATATATATATATATATATATACATATATATATATATACATACATATATACATACATACATATATATATATATATATATATATATATATATATATATATATATATATATATGTACATTGGGTCCACGAAGAATGAATTTAAAGCCAGATGGATGCAGCATAAGTGCTCTTTCAACAATATAAATAAAAGAAATAAGACTTCTCTATCTAAATATTTTTGGCATCTGAAGGAAATAAATAGGACACCTAAAGTAAAATGGAAAATTATAAACAGGACTAGAACTTGTAAAACTTGGGATGACCCATGCCCTTTGTGCCTCCATGAGAAACTGCACATTATTAAGTTTCTAAATAATAAAAATCTATTAAACAATAGACATGAGTTAACGGTTCTTTGCCGACATCATCAAATTTATGCATTGAATAATTAGCTTAAAAACAAACATACAATAAAATAACTTCTATAATCCATAGCCCCAATAAATAGTTTAAATACCCTATAAAAAAGATAACCCTTTATGAAGTCGTCAAAAAACAAATGTTACGACAGTTTTTATATACACAAAACCCTTTCATAAAGAAATAAAATAAAAAATAAATAAATCCCCAGAGACACGTAAACCAGACTAGGCGAAAACATCTTCCGTTTTAAATTTAGACACCCCCACCTTACCCTGACTTGACATCTATGAAAGTAACTCTATACTGATACAAATTATTAACACCCAACACCCCTACCTATTTAAACAATTCGCCCTGGCTGTTACCATGGAAATTTTGATTTCAATTATGAATATGCTATTAAAACACGTAAATTTCAGAAATAAGTTATTCCAAAAAAATTTCGCTTGAAGATGGAACAGAGCTTACTTTAATTCAATTTAATTCAAATAATTATATTGAAGTTTTCGGCTCTTGTTTTGAAACATGAGACCTCTTATGTAGCGTGTCGGAATCATATTTTTAAATAAATAATTATATATATATATATATATATATATATATATATATATATATATATATAAAGATAAAGATGACCTTCTATAAATGCTAACGAACAAAGAGACGCTCTACAGTTGTACTCTTTGCTAGATCGAATTAAGTATAATAATAAATCATAATATATATATATATATATATATATATATATATATATATGTTACCGATCTCTCTGAAAGTTGAGCGTTCCTATGAAAAATTTCGTAAACCGAAATAGCGTAAGCAACAAAGCAATTTTTAAGCCTTCCGAAATTCAAAGAAAGATCTTGCTTTCGAATTTCTCTACGACTGGCAGCGCTGCTGCATTGATAGCAGAAAATGTATGACTTTAATTTAGAAAAGACATCAAATTTAGGACAGATTTGCAGGATGTAGTCAGTGCTTCCCAAGAATTAGACGAGAGAAAAGGCTTGAGGCTAATCAGCCAAGTGTTCCGTATTAATTCAAGCTTCATCTACAGCAGCAGACGCTAGATCTTAACCACGAGGCAGGTAGAAATAGAAGATTATTTGGAGCGGGGAGAACGATCAAAAAATTTTCCGACGGAAATTAATGATAATCGATTCTTCGTTTTACGACATTTCAGATACAAGAGAAACCTGTGCTAAAATGTTAGTCTTTCGTAAAAGTGAAGTGGCGTCAAATAAGATGTCGGAAAGTTGGCTTCCTTTTAATATAAATTGGCCTACAAGCGTTTTACGGTAATTGCTTAATTTTTTGAATGACTGCCAAATTTATCGCAGACAAATGACGAGTTTATTTACAATGCTATATTGGCTCAACCAATTAAACCAATATAAAATTGTAGAAAGGAAAAATTAGCAGAAGATGTCTGAATTGATCTTGCTATATGTGGAACTTGCGTTCCGCTCTCGCATAGTCACGTTTCTGTCAGTCGACTTTTAATTCTCACCCTCCAAGCACACGTGACATCTGCGAGACGTGGACTGGTAATTGGTCGAACTGACACGTTCATTAATTTCTATAAATTATATTGTGCCACATTAAAATACCAACCAAAATTACTTCTTCATTAGTTTTAGCTTATTTTTGTCTTCAAAGTCGTGATAATATTAATTACAATAATTTTGTTGTAAATTTCCAAACTTGAAAAGATTTATAAGCTCCTTCTCTCTCTCAAGTGTCATTTCTCGATTTCTGTTATCGATCCCTTTCGATCATCCTCTACATTTCCTATTTGCTTACTAACGCTTTCCCTCTTTCTCTTTAATTACTCTCCCTCTCTCTCTCTCTCTCTCTCTCTCTCTTCATTCCTATCTATCAGTCTGTTCCTATTTATCTATCTTAGTCTCTTCATATCAATCTATCTTCATATCTATCTATCTATTTATCAGCCTGTTCCTATCTATCTATCTATTTCAGTCTATTCATTATCTATCTATCGGTCTGTTCCTATCTATCTATATTCATTATCTATCTCAGTCTCTTCATATCTATCTATCTATCTATCTATCTATCTATCAGTCAGTCTGTTCCTATCTATCTATTTCAGTCTATCTATCTGTTTGTTCCTATCTATCTATCTATTTATCTCAGTCTCTTCATATCATTCTATCTATCTGTCCGTTCCTCTCTATCTATCTATCTAGCTAGCTAGCTATTGCAATCTATTCATTATCTATCTATCTATCCGTTCCTCTCTATCTATCTATCTAGCTATTTCAATCTATTCATGATCTATCTATCTATCTGTCTTTTGTAACGTTGATCCTTTCTCGCTTTCTTCGTCCTGATTTCCCACCATTGTGTGTGTGTGCGCGCACGCGTGTGTGTGTGCGCGCACGCGTGTGTGTGTGTATATTTTTTCTCTTATTACTATCACTTTCTTCCTCACTGAAAGCCTTTTCTTTTTCGTTCCTTTTCTGTCATCTTCTCTCTTTCTCCTTTTCTAACCTTAAAGTTTCACGGCAAATGCTCTCCCTAAGAACAAACTGGAAATTCCCGCGATTTAAAGAAGTTATGAGTTCACACTTCATCGCACACCGACCGCCCAAAATGGCGTGAATTAAGAAGCTTTATTGAGCTTGAATGGAAAGGCACGGCTAGACAGCTTATTTATAGTATCTAAGTGAGGGAGAGTTCTTCTTTAAAAGGAGACAATCGTCATCAAGAAAGGTAACTCGTGTTTGCGTATACTCCAAAAGGATTCTTGTAGGAACTCCTCTCGGCAAAATATATTGCTACCTGTTCAAGGAGAGTCATTGTTTTTGTTTTCTTTATTTTATTGCTGTGTCTCTTCAGTGATGTGGGTGATTACGGAACTCCACACCACTTTATTTCTTTGTATTTCTAAGTAGTGTTTGTCTTCTTACTCTCCTTTTTATTTATTGTCAAATGTAGAAGTCAAGTGACTTACCTGCCAACATGGCTGCCTCCTTCTGTTTCCTTGTAATTATTCATTGTACTAATGTACAAATGTGGCACAAGACCAAAAAATGGGGAAAGGGGTAAGGATGGTCATCTTCTGTCTTAAATTTAAAACTTAGCTAGCCACAATCACTGACCCAAACATACAAACAATGTTCCTTTCACCAAAACAACACATCCATTACATACCATTCTTACTACATCCACCAAAATTCCTCAGAGACTCTATGAAGTTCTAACTAGTCCCCATATATACAAATCATTGTCTGTGGGGGGAGGGGAATAAAATAACATCTAAAAACCCCAATGAATATTTACAATGAATACAAAATTATATACAAGAAACTAAACAAAAATTTTTGTTAGTAGTAAAACCCCCCACAGCCCTAACTGTGGTAGAAACATCAGTTAACTGGAGGAAATCGATGCGAGACTTGAAAAAATATATAAAAACATTCGTACAATCCGTGCACTCACTACAAACACACACTCAATCAAACACAACAACAAATACGAAAGACACACTCGAAACGAAAGGCGCCACGCATCCACCAGAGAACTGATATCACTAACCACCTAACGATGGGAGGGATGGGGAATTAAACAAAAGAAAAAAAACAGGGACAGAAATAAAAGGGGGCCAATGAGCATACACACCCTAGCTAAGTTAACATGGAAAAAAAAAGAAAAAGCTAACTAAAACAAAACCGGCCTAAACTATCCTATACATGGGAGGGGCTGCCAATGTTCACCCCAGCAATCCCCAAATCCTTAAAGCATCAAAAAGCCACTCCAAGTCAGCACCTTTCACTCTGCAGAGACGCTCAAGACTCACCCACCTTTCGCTAAATTCCAATGGATGGAGACGCTTCCTTTCCGTCCTGATCTTGACTTTAAGCTGATGCTTAAAGAACAAGATCAGTTGGGAAGAGGTAAACTTCTCGTCCCCATGAAATTCCTTCTGTCGCGTCGTCCATATCACGACTCGCATAACCCCCAGTAAGCAAAGGAACACATAGTGCTCAGCCTTAGTCAACGGAGGTACTATATTGCTACAGACGGAACTGGCCTCGAGGACAAAGAACTTTCCGCGCAGCATGCGAACCATGCGATCTTCAACGAACTTGCACAACGGAGCTACGACACTACAATGAAAGAAGGCGTGACCTAGGGTCTCCACCTCCCCACTGCAGCGAACGCAGTTTGGCGACTTTGCCAAACCCGCTGCGCGAAGTCTTTTGGCGACCCAGAGGGCCCCTCGAATCACCAGCCAGGTGAGTGATGCCTCAGGGTTAGTGAGACATTTCAACCGGGGCGCCCAAGGCCATATGCAGCGAGCCTCCCGCTTCGTCAGACCGAGCTCGTCAATCAGATCATCTTGAACGTTCCCCCTAACTAACACCTGATATAATGCCTTACGAGACAACGGCTGGACGTCGGAGAGGCCACCATTCGCCCGTAAGAGTCGCTTGAGGGCCAACCGACATTCACGATAGAAAGAACTCTCGACTCGATGATTACGGCCGGCCTCCTCCTCACACGAGCGCACATTTCTCAAGGATGGAAAATGTTTATGGACGTCTTCCTTCCAGAATTCACCGTTCTCATCCAGTTGCATACACATCCGGTCTAGATAAGTAATGCGAAGCGTATGTCGACGAGTCTCAACGCAAGGCACCCCCAGACCGCCATCAGAGCGATGGAGGTAACAGATCTCGCGACTAACCATGGCGGCCCTGCCTCCCCACAAGAAGGAGAACAAGAGCCTTACTAAAGCCAATAAAGTGTTAGACGGGAGTGGAAGCACGGAGAGTCGGTAAAGTAAATCGGGTAGATGTGCGAGGCACATACTTCCGCCCTCCCCTTCAAGGAACGATTCCTCCGAGTCCACAGACGAACTGCGAGCTCGGCCTTCTCTCGCACCTCCGACCAATTCATTTCTAACAAGAGGTCGGGACCGAACCAGACGCCGAGTATCTTGACCGGCCCGTCCGTCCAGAGGAAAGGTCCGGGAAGAGAAACTCCCCTCCACGAACCCAACCGCAAGCCAACAGACTTATCGCGGTTGATCCTGGCCCCCGTCACCATCTCATAACTCTTGATTTCTTTGCCGACTTCGTTAATTTCGGCCTTACTCGACATCAGAACCGAAACGTCATCAGCATAGGCGGAGTACCTGGCCGAGGTGGTAGCACCAGGTAAGGAAATTCCGCGAAGGACCGGATTCGTCTTCAACTTACGCAGGAAAGGTTCCAACGCAAGAACGTAAAGCAATGGAGACAGCGGACAACCTTGACGAATGGAGCGAGACAAAATGAAAGGCTTCGATCTTACCCCATTCACTTCTACCAGCGCACCGGGGGACGCATACAGCAGTCGGATCCAAGTGCGAATGTGCGGGCCGAAACCGGCGGCCGAAAGGACAGCGTCCAGAAAGCGATGGTCAACCCTATCGAAAGCCTTGGACTGATCTAAATTGATCAGCGCGGCATCACTGTCGACTTTCTCGATGATCAAGCGTACCAAATGAAGGTTGTCCTGAATAGTCCTGCCCTTCACAGCACAAGTCTGCTCGGGGCCAATCAGACTAGAGAGGACAACCTGCAAACGGTCAGCTAAGACCTTGGCTAAAATCTTCAACTCTGTATTTAACATCGTCAAAGGCCGATAATTATCTACCCCATCCCCACCGTCTTTCTTCTTGCGAAGCAACTTGATCACACCCCTGGTGAAGCGTTGAGGAATAGACCCCTGCCTCATCCAGTTGTTGAAAATCAGTGCCAGCAAGGGGACAAAGACGGGCGACTGCCTCAAGTACATTCATAGGGAAGACCATCTAATCCCGGAGTTTTGTCCAGACCAACCTGCTTCAGCGCATCCCAGATCTCAGACTCTGTTATGGGACCCTCGCACCTAGCCGCTTCAGCCGCCTTAAGGCGGGGAAAGTCGGCTAAATAGGCGTCGAACTGAGCAGGGCTCAGACCGGGCTCCCTGGTAAAAAGCTCCTGAAAGTAGTCCCGAAAAGCCTCGCAAATGCCCGCGTCTGTAGTCACAGTCCGCTTGTCCGGCAATGTGATGCTCGCGATATGCCGACTAGATGCCCTACAAGCTTCCTCTGAACGCAATGAAGCGGCCATATTCGTAGCCTCACAAGACATTATTTTTATCCTAGCCCTAATTACTAGAGCTTGATCCTTCTTGATAAGCAAGGAGGCCAGCTCCGCCTTAGCTAAGGCTACGTCCCCACTATCACGGGATTTGATCGCCCGATCTACCTTGGCCTCTAGAGACTTTTGCGCTGCTAGCCCTGCTAGACCTGCTAGATTGAGTCGTCGACTAAAATCAGCAGCAAAAGACCTAAGTTTGGATTTCAAAGCACCCCACCACTTCCCTCTGTAACATTAGTAAAAGCTGGTCCCGGAAAGTTTACCCGAACCCGGACAAGCCTATGATCCGTGTAAACAATATAATGGAAACTTGGACATTCTAAGAGCCCTACTTCGACTCTCTTAACTAGAACTCGGTCGATGTAGCTTACGCTAACCACCGTATCCCAGCTGCCGCACCTAGTCCATGCTACCTCCCGGGGGTGCTCATTTCGGTACTTATCGACGAGATCAAACCCGTCGATAAAGGCCCGAAACCCTTTCACTTCCGGATTGTAAGTACCCGCTTTTTGCCCTATGCGATCTATATCGGGATCAAGGACGGCATTCCAATCACCCGCTAGAACTACCGAACGAGAAGTCGTCAAAAACGGCTCGATCTGCCGAAACAAACCAGGCTGCTGCGTGTGGTCGTTGGGCGCATAAACCCCAATGAGACGAAGAGCCTTCTCCTTTATGGTAATATCCAGCACGCAAAGCCTGCCCGCCGGATCCGCGAAGACAAGAGCACACACCGCATCCAGAGACTTGCTCACCAGCCAGGAAACACCCCTCGAGCGTCCATCAAAACATGCTGAATAGAGGACGAACCTCTTCATAATGTCTTCATAATCGCGAGATAAAAAACGGGTCTCCTGCACGCAACAAACATCCACCCCGAGGCGCTGAAGATCGCGATCGAGCCTCGCCCTTCGAGACTCCGACCTCAGGCCCAGGACATTTAGACTTGCTAACCAGAGAGCCATTATCAGACCTAATTAGGGTTGGGACACTGATTTGAACATGGTCGGGGTAAGGATACCGACAGCCTCTCCCAATGACCCGTGGCCCATCTCATTGTTGATGGAGCCGTCCTACGAGAGACCGCCTATATCCCAGGGAAAAGTCAATTTCAAAGCTCTGTAAAGGGAGGGGTGAACTAAAACTGGGACCCTCCCTGCACAAAATTTTTTCAAATGATTAAGTTTATCACTTTCTGTGATAGCGATTGTAGGAGACATTTTGTAGGCACTAATTGCCTCCTCCAACATGGCCCATGCTTGCCGAGCTCCGGATCCTGTCTTTATTAATGTAAGAACTCTCCGGGCATTGGGGAAATTATTTGGGTTTTCGACATCCTTGTCAGCAAAATGCCTTATCGATAGAAGGTACTTTAAGTCCTTGATCCTATTCCCGTAGTCTCTGACCCTTTCTGCTTGGGCTGGGGAAATTCTGCAGGTATCCTTCCCTGTGTAGAATAGATGTTTTGCAGATTTTTTCCTTCTCTCTTTTGACTCCCGTGAAGGACTTCTCTGCCTTTTTGGTGCGGGAGGGGGCATTTCAGGGTTTTTAATGGGGGAAGGACTGGGAGTGTGAAGAGGGGTATAATAAGATTTATGTTTATACGGGCTGGGATCTCTACTGAGGGGAGCAGCTTTAACGGGTGATGGTGAAGGGGTGGAATGTTTCAGAGGGGAAGAATGTTTTGGGGTCGCAGGTGGGGACAAGGTAGATGGTGATGAGGGAGTGCCTTTTTTAGTCTCAGATAGCCTCTCCTTGTCTAATTTTTTTTTAAGCTCCTTTATCTTTTCAGTTTTTGCGAATCCCGGGTCGTACTTTTGCTGTTTTTCTTTGAATACCACCTCAGAGGCCGGGGCATCGCCCTTAACGTTGACAGTGGGAGTGGGGCTGTGCGTGTCTTTTGCCCTTGGGGCTTCATTGGACTGAGGCCCCGCTGTCTGGCGCTTCCCTCTGGCCTTACCAGCAACCAGCCATTCCCCTCCCCCTTCTCCATAACTGCACTGGCAGCGGGCGAAGGCTCTTTGGGGAATGTGGCTTTCGTGCCAACCGGAGGTTTATCCGACCCGGTCCGGGAAGCTGGCATGCCCATTACAGGCGGGGCGGAAGGTAACGACGCGGTCAGAGGGGGATCTTGGTCGACTGGTACCTGACTTCCAGAGGCCTTCTTCTCTGGGCAGGAACAGGAGAGGTGACCAGTCTCTCCACACTTCCAACATACCGGTCTGCGGCCGGTCACAATGACCGGCAGCTTCAAGCACCCTACTACCAGACAGTTGGGGATGGAGCGGAAGGCCTGTTCGTTTAACATTATATCGAAGCTCCACCCACCCTTTCAGGCTATCACCAGAAGCACCCAGAATCTCGCCGTACTGCGATAAGAACGCAGCCAGGTGTTCCCCGATAACTTGAGGAGGGACCTTGTAGATTGCCACACTGGTCCTTCTTCGCCCTTCGTACTCTGTGCGCAAAATCAGATCTTTTGTTATCAAGTCGCGACTTGATGCAGCGACACAGTCTTCTGCAGTGGGTAGCAATACGTCCCACATGAAATATTTTGCTCCCTTAACAATTCTAAGTGGCTTGAACGCCAGGGACTCCAGTGATTTTAACACTGTGTCTTTTGTCGAGCGACAAATTTTGCGCGAACGCTTGTCCACGACAAAGACCGACGCAATTCTTTTTTCAATCTTTTGTAATTCTTGGGCGTCTTCCAAGAGTCCACCTTCCACAACAAGGTGAGCGTAACTCTTGACCCGCTCCAAGATCTCTGCAACATTGATAATGCAACTCGGAGGGGGCGACCAACAAGAGGGCAATTCCCCGGCCTCTGCATTCTTATTTTTCATCAGTTCATTTTCACTATTTTCAGCTTCCTTGCTTTCCAAATTTTCGCTCTTTTTAGTCTCTGATTTCTCCCAGCTTTTTTAAGTGTATTTACCATTTCTTCATTGGATGGAACGAGAAATGGGTATTCATCCATATCATTTTTGTCAGGAGGGTGTTTTTTTATCGAAAATAAATGTTTTTTTACTGTCTTTTTAAAATCCGGGATTATAGGTTTTTTTTTTTCTTAATCAAAAAAGACGGCGCAGATCTTGATGTTTTTTTTTTTCCATTTTTGAAGTAAAAAAGAGTAGGGGAGGGGTGGTAGGAGAAAAGTGAAGGGGGGAGAAAAGTGAAGGGGAGGGGTGGTAGGAAAATGTTTAAAAAAAAAGGAGGGGTAAAAAGTTGGGGTAAAAAGTAAATAAAAGCGATACAAATTTAAACTAGTAAACAGAAGGACGTAAAAAAAAATGGGGAGGGTAAAAAGTAAATAAAGTTTCGCTTATCAGCGAAACAACAAATTTAAATCGACAAAGACAAAAACAATAAGACAAAAGGACGTATAAAAAAATTTAAAAAGACGAAAAAGTTTCGCCTAAGAAATTAACAAATTTAAACAATTAAACAAAAACGCAAAACAAATAGACGTAAGACAGACGAGAAAACGTGAACAAAGTTCACAAAAACGAAGAAAGAACAAAAAATTAAATGGACTACAGACAAAAAAGCAACAAATTACACAATAAAAAGAAAAATTATAAACGAAAAATTAAGAGAAAACGCTATACAAAGTAAAATACGAAACTAAAAGCGTGACAATTTACAATATGGCTGCCGATAAAAACCGGTCAAACCAAAAACAAAAACGTTAAATAAGTAAAAAAAAGCACAGAAATTTACAATTTAAACACAAAATTTAAAAAACAAATATTATACAGACGTAATTAACAGATAAAACGCAAAACTTTTACAAATATTAAAAGAAAAACACAGAAATAATTAACACGTAATAAATAAATAAAAAAGGTCGGACGAGAGACGAAAAATAAACAGATAAACTCCGGGGTGTGGGCACGGAAGGAAAATAAATTTAAAAAATGAAAAATAAAACGTAAAAGAAAATCAAAAAGTTAATTTAAAAAAGGAATAAATAAAAGCAAAAAATGAAGTAACTGTAAAAAAAGAGGGTAAGGAATTAAAACGGAAAAAATCAAAAATTTAAACAATAGTAAAAAAAAACGAACGTTAGAAAAATGAAAAATTTAACAAAAAAGTCACAAAGCAACGTTAGAAAAACGGTAAAATAAATCAAAACTTAACTAAATTAAGGCAGTCAAATGTTCAAGGTAAAAATCCAGTGACAGACAGAAAAAATGTCTAACACGGTCAGACAAGAAAAAAGGAGGGTATTTATTATGTAAAATTACATAATTGTGGCACAAGGCCGAAAAGGGGAGGGGTAGAGGCTGGTCAACACTAACTATCTTATACCTAGCTAATCTGATTCACGACCCATTCATACATTACACTTTGCTCATTTACCACAAGAACTCGTCCATCACCAATCGATCCTTCATGCACCATAATACCACATTCTCACCAGGGGATCCTACAAAAACGCTCCCCAATCCATAAAAATTGTTGATGAAACACATGCTATACATAAAATTCTAATAATGATAGAATGAGAGGGGAGGGGAAATGAACCCAATAATAACTAAAAGGTAACACAAAATACAAACTAAACCTAACAGATGTTAGTAGGGATCGTCCAACCCTCAAAATAGAGAGGCCGCTGTATTCTGCACCAAGGACAGAATCAAGAAGCTCTCTCGCTAAGGGAATGGGAAAAAGGGTAAAATATTATGCGGGAATGGGAAAATATAAAGCTGACCCAGTCGAGATAAAAGGGAGGCCAAAACAAACTGGGGAGGTTGGGAATCTCAACTTGGATCATAACCAAAGAGTAGCCGGGTAACAGGCCAGGAAAAACACTTACTCACATTAACTAGGTACACTTAAGCTTGTCTAACCTAACCAAGGGGAGGGTTCCATAGGAAGCCACCCCGATGTGCCATAGGTTGACCTAGAAGAGAAAATAAAGGCTAGCCCCAGTCACACGAACCAAGCTCGCCTCTTTTACCCACCTTTCGCTAAAGACTGTCGAATGCAGCCGTTTTCTATCAGATCTAATCTTCATCTTGAGCTGATGCTCAAAGTATTGGATCAGATGCTGATGAGAAAGACGGTTACCCCGCAAGACTTCCTCCTTTCGCGACGTCCAAATCACCATTCGAGCCGTGGCCAGCAGCGTCAGAAACACCATTCGTTTCACCCCGGAATACGGGGGCGACACATTGTCACGCGCGTATGCGCGATCAATGGACACAAGCTGTTCGGGAGCGAGACGAGCCGTCAGCTCGCCGACATGGTCCCATAAGGGGCGGATCCGGGGGCAATGGAAGAAGGCGTGCGCAGCCGTTTCTTCTAAACCAAGACCACACCGTTCACAGTCTGGCAAATCCGCCAAACCCCATATGAAAGCCTTGTCGTTGAGAGGCAGCCGATTCCGAGCCAATCGCCAGGTAAGCGAAAACTCAGGGTTACTGAGGTAATCCGCCGCTGGCGCCCAAGACCAGTAGGAGCGATACTCCTCCTCCGACAAGCCGAGCGTATCTTGTAGGGAATCCTTCGCGGGCCCCTCCACTAAACCACGATAGAAGACCTTCCTAGGCCGTGAAAGGTCACTGGACCAGGGAATGGCCCTTAAGGCCGACCGACACTCGCGAAGAAAATCCGACTCGTCCCGGGGTTTACGACGGCGCTCAACCCTCGAGATGGGTGGACTGATGGTAAGGCTAGGGAAGGCGTCCCTAACAATCCCCTCCAGAATCGGATCTCTTCCAGTCAATGCGCGGCGTAGGAAAGCCAACCTAGAGGCACGGATGTGACTCAGCAGATGCGGCATTCCCATCCCCCCCATGACACGGACGTTTAATGCAGACTCGTCTGTCGACCCTGTTCACGCGTCCCCTCCATAAAATGGAGGATAGCGAATTTACTTGTTGTTGCCCTTTGCCACTCTTGTCTGTAATATATTCGGTCAGTGTTAAATTCTCCAAATCATCTTTCCTCATTATGTATCACTTTTGTTTATATATTCCGACCATATGGTCTTCTGTAGAATGATCTCTCAGTTTCGTGAAGTCTTCTCTAAGGAAATTGTCCCGCGTTCATTGTCTTAATGAATGATTGATATGAAATAGCAGTTCTTTGTTTCTAACGACACTTTCCTGTTTTCTGCGTTTGGCTTTTGGAAAGCGTCTTTTCCTATTCCAATGTGTCTTCGAATTTCGTTGTCACAATTTTCCGTCGACTAGTTATGCATTACCATCTTGAAATTCTCTTGAATCATTATCCATTTTCCTGCTTGAGTAAAAAAGAATCAGGATAAACAAAAAATAAATTCAACGATTTCAACAACGGCCACCGTCATCACCATATAATTATATATAAATTGTCTTAAATCACTTCAGAGTTCACTGCAAGTCTAAAAATATAGTGAATAAAATAATGTTACATTACAATTCAGTTGCTTCAGGCTAAAAAGTTTATTTTTGTTTTTTTTTATCGTGACAACTCTTTAGGCATTTGCAAATGATTACAAAAATCAAAAGGTCATATACCAAAACTTTCCTGTATCTCTCTTAGATATTATTCTCTGACTTTTGTACCTGCCATAATGCTTAACTTGCAGGCCATTGTTGATTGTCTCAAATCCTTGATCTTCTTATAGGCCTTTCCGAATAAAGAATTGGAGCTGTTTATGGACTGGAATATTATTTTCTTCATAAGTGAAGCTTGTATGTTTTTATATGTTTCAGTATTAGTTAGAATAGAAACTTAAACAACGTGAATAAAATAATCGACTCTCTTAAAGTTTATTTCTTATACCTATCGTTCTAACTATTTCATTCATTTCAATATGCATTGAATTTTTGTCAATATTCAAATCTTTGAAGATATCAAAACGGAATTTATTCTATAAGTTTAAACTCGACAGTCGATAGCAGTATAAAAAGTCGATAGCAGTATAAAAAATCGATAGCAGTATAAAAAGTCGATAGCAGTGTAAAGTTGATAAAGTCATTAAAGTCGATAGCAGTGTAGCACAAACGACTTAAAGCATCAATGCAGTTTGGCTGCAAGGAAGTTTTAATGCACATGCAAATATTTGATTTCAAATATTCCGTCATGATAAATTCATTTTTGAAGAGAAGGAAGGTGAAAAACATTGCTCTGACATTGTCGACGATAAACTGAAGATTTTGGTGGAATCCTGATTCATTTAGATAAATGAGACATCTTCGAGTATCATGTCGAAGTATTATGTGATGCCTACCTAGAAAGGGGAGGGGAAAAGCTGTTTTTACTACATTTTTCAACTTTTGTTGCAATCGAATAAAACTCATGAAGTCTATGCTGTTTTCGAATCTTTTTAAAGCTAATTTGTTCATTAACGGAGCGCGTGGTTTGGGAAAATATTTCAAATAAGTGTTTATTTTATATTAGTGGATTCTTTATACTTTGTATGAAAGGAAATTACTTGAGTTCGCGTGATCTTTGATCACAGCTGTTTCGCATCTGTGCGAACATTGACTATATAATTAAGAAGACGAAAATTTGTGATTGTGCGTTTTTATATCAGGAATTACTAAAAAAAAGGGTGTCAACTAGAATCTTTTAAAACATCAAAGGAATTCTTTTATTCTTATTCAATTACACTTATGTCTTCGAGAGAAAATTAGAATGGTAAAGTCTATCTTTGAATTCGCTCCCTGAAACATTTTCCAATACTTTCTGTGTACAAAAAGCCAGATTTTTGGCACCCAGTTTTTGTTTACTTATATTCAAATAAGCAAATAAATGATTGCAACTGCAGTACCATTTGGGCTACCAATGCCGACGGTTGAAAAACTTTCATAATTTTACCTTGAATTGTTGTTTTGTTTTTAGGTAAACAAATAATATGAATAGCAATAATATTATCTTAAATTGTTTATTGTCAACCATTATTAATATTTCGGTAGTGTTGCTGACATTTTGATTTCAATTGCTTTTCAACGCAAATACATCAGTATCTGTCTATATTTCTGAGATGAGGTATTATGTACACTATTTACATTATTCGGGCTATTATCCTCATCTCTGTTGCCATATTTATCACATTTCAACCGTTGTACGCTCCGGCCTTCTTCAGGTGGTTGGAATGTCAAACTGAACCCTTTATTTTGCTCACTGGGGTAGACTGTTCTAGTTCCACGTTCCATGTTTAATGGATGTCAGTTATCAGTTATCTCCTGTTAATTGACACCTCCAAGTTCTCCACTGCCTTAACCAGGTATTGAACTCACAGCGCTTTGGGTCCTGTCACTGGATCTAACCAGCGCCTTTAATCACTGTGCCATGTGTCCTTAAGGAGCGTACAATGGCCGAAACGTTGTGATAAATATGGCAACAAAAATGAGGACAATAGTCCGAATAATGTAAATAGTGTAAATACATCAGTTTATAATATAGAAGTATTTGTAGTCATTTCAGGTGTTTTTTATGATGAGGCTGTAGTATGTGACACACCTTAGACAAAAATAGATTTTGCACTCAGAGTCATATCAGACCATCAGAGAAGCTGGATGCATCAGTAGGTTAACTTGACTACCTAGGTGCCAGGTACAGATTCGCACCTAATAAGGAACAGGTGGTCGACCCAGCTGCGCTTAGCATATACACACGTGTGACAAACCGTATTAGAGACAGATATGCGAGTACCACACGGGAGGGGAAAGGACAGACTTTTAAAAGAATCTACTTTCGGTGAAAACCTCTAAAGCCATCCACCCTTCCGTTGACATTTACTGACGAACTCCGGAGAAGAAGAAATACAAATTTTACGTATGAGAGATTTGGAATTTGATTATTAGCCTGAAGACAAATTTATGTAGCATGTAGAGAGTGGGAGAAAGGGGGACAGAGAGAGAGAGAGAGAGAAAGAGGAGCTAAGAGGCCAAAAAAGGATAGAATCAAAAGCTCTGTTAACGTTAAAATCAACCAAAATCAAAAGATTTTCAAGGAAATTCCTATCAAGAGTAGAACGATCTAAAACATCTAGTGGACTTTAGTTGTCTGATTTCTGGAAGAACTCTTTTGATAAAAAGATTTTATCCATCTCAGTTGTGGATGTGAGGGTGGTATAATGTATATCAGTTCAGAATGAGAAATCGAAAGCTGAGTTCGAATTCCAGTCTTGTTCGTTATATTCACTTACGCACAAATACCTCATAAAGCCTTTGTTTCCAGCTATGGGTTAAATAGTAAGACTTATGCCTGGAAAAAATATTCAAAAAAATATGCTTTCAATCCATATTATTTCGCCTTTGAATAATCCACAAATGGTTGATAAGCCGTAAAAACAAACAAATCAATTAAACGACAGTAATGTAACTCTTCGCTCATTAAATTTTAAATCTTTCCTGCATGGAAACTGTTAACATGAATTTTTAGCCAGTTTTCTTTCCTCTTTTAATTTAATTTAAATTACTTTTCCTCACAACTGTTCAGGCGATGATACAGAAACTCTTTTTATGAACAACAAACTCTTAATCTTCCCGGACTTTTAACCCATTGAAAAATGACCTTGTGCCTTACTTAAATTTTTAAATGTAATTCTATTCTTTCTTCTTGAAAGTTTTGATGTGGTTTTTACTTTATTTTTTTTATTGTTTTATTATTATTTTTATGTTTGTATTTCTAGTGGACTGAATTCTTTCACTCGGCCACTTATTTTTAATCTAAAATAAGTTGATGATTGCAATTACGGAAATTAATTAACCTAAATTCCACTTGTAGATAACCACGAACCCCAAACCTATCCTGTTTCCCTGTCGCCACCTTTGTGGCAAACATTTGACACCACCCAACCCCATGAGTAGCAACAATGCAATTTTCAATTACTGTTGTGGGTTGAAACTGGTTTGGTAGGGATGGGGGGGAGAAAAGGCGAATGATTGATTAATTCTTTGTCAAGAATTTCAAGATGATAAATTCAAGGTCACAATTTTGTTTCGAAAAATATCCCCAGCTTCACTAAACTGCGTCAAAAATGCCGACAGTTGTTTTAGAAAATTCCTTCCTCCTCTAAATTCATAGCGTCATTATTCAGTGATCAAAGTATATTCAACTAAATTGTGTATTCCGTCTCAAAAGAACCATTCCAGGCCTGGTTTGATAACTTTTTTTTTCAATATGGTGACATTTTTAGAACTCATTGCTACATAGATAGTTATATATAGAACATTGATAAGTGATCTGGTTAACACGGAGAATAAACATCCAAACGGGTTTGGTTCAAAAGGTAACTTCCTAGCCACCAAGCGCAGATCCATGTCTCATAGAATACCAATGACTGCCTCGAAATGTGAACACGTTATGGAAACGCATTATACATAGAGCATAAAAAGGGAATTGTTTGTTTAACAAATCTGGAGAATAAACGTGAAAGAACGTCTAGTTATATGTATGTCTCAACGTAAATACTGCCAGAAAATACTTTGCATTCATGGTTATGTAAGAGGAGGTAGGCCCATCGACAAATTACCTTGACAGATGTCCTCCTGGTTACCAAGTGTAGATCCATGCTTCACAGACTTTTAGTGCCTGACTCGACATTTGAAAATGTAATACGAACACGTGGTTTGTTTTGTTATGTTTTACGGCATATCAACCGCAATAGGTTATTTAATGCCGACAAGATTTTTATTGCTGGTAATAATTTTTCCAAAAATGTACTGCTGGTAATATTTTTTTTTAAATGTATTGCTTGTAATATTTTCCCTCACAAAAGTATTACTGGTAAAATTTTTTCCTTCAAAAATGTATTCCTGGTAATATTTTTTCCCAAAAATGTATTGATGGGAATATTTTTCCCACAAATGCATTGCTGGGAATATTTTTTCACAAAAATGCATTTCTGCGAATATTTTTTTCCCAGAAATGCATTGCTGATAATATTTTTTCCCAAAAATGCATTGCTGGTAATATTTTTTTTTCAAAAATGCATTGCTGATAATATTTTTTCCTAAAATTGCATTGCTGGGAATATTTTTTTTTTCAAAAATGTATTGCTGGCAATATTTTTTCCTAAAAATGCATTGCTGGCAATATTTTTTCCTAAAATTGCATTGCTGGGAATATTTTTTTTTCAAAAATGCATTGCTGGGAATATTTTCCCACAAATGTATTGCTGGCAATATTTTTTCCGAAAAATGCATTGCTGGCAATATTTTTTTACCAAAAATGCATAGCTTGGAATATTTTTTTCTTAAAAATGCATGGCTGGAAATATTTTTATTTAAAATATGCATTCCTGGGAAATTTTTTTTTTTTTTTTTTGAAAAATGCATTGCTGGGTATATTTTTTCCCAAAAATGCATTGCTGGGAATATTTTTTTATTGAAAAATGTATTGCTGATAAAATTTTTACCTAAAAATGCATTCCTGGAAATATTTTTTCTCAAAAATGCATTGCTAGCAATATTTTTTTTCAAAAATGCATTGCTGGGAATATTTTTTTTTAAAATATGAATTGCTGATAAAATTTTTAACCAAAAATACATTCCTGGAAATATTTTAACCAAAAATGCGTTTCTGAAAATATTTTTCCCAAAAATGCATTGGTGGGAATATGTTTTTTTCAAAAATGCATTGCTGGGAAAATTTTGTTTCAAAAATGTATTGCTGGTAATATTTTTCCTAAAAATGCATTGCTGGAAATATTTTTTCCAAAAATGCATAGCTGGGAATATTTTTTTTTCAAAACTATATTGCTGGGAATATTTTTTCTCAAAAATGCATTGCTGGGAATATTTCTTTTTTAAAAATGCATTGCTGGGAATATTTTTTCTCAAAAATGCATTGCTGGGAATATTTTTCCCAAAAATGCCTTGCAAGGAATATTTTTATTTCAAAAATGCATTGCTGGTAATATTTTTACCACAAATGTATTGCTGGTAATATTTTTTCCCAAAAATGCATAGCTTGGAATATTTTTTTTCTAAAATTGCATTGCTGGGAAAATTTTTTTTTAAAAAATGCATTGCTGAGAAATTTTTTTTTTTTTTTTTTTTTTTCAAAAATGCATTGCTGGGAATATTTTTTCCTAAAATGGACTGCTTATAATATTTTTTTTTTCAAAAATGCATTGCTGGGAATATTTTATCCCAAAAACGCCTTGCAGGCAATATTTTTATTTCAAAAATGCATTGCTGGAAATATTTTTTCCCAAAAATGCATTGCTGGGAATATTTTCCTTTTCAAAAATGTATTGCTGGTAATATTTTTTGCTAAAATGCATTGCTGGCAATATTTTTCCCAAAAATGCATTGCTGGCAATATTTTTTTTTGAAAAATGTATTGCTGATAAAATTTTTACCAAAAAATGCATTCCTGAAAATATTTTTTCCCAAAACTGCATTGCTAGGAATATTTTTTTTTCAAAAATGCATTGCTGGGAATATTTTTTCCCAAAAATGCATTGCTGGTAATATTTTTTTTTCAAAAATGCATTGCTGGGTACACCAGCAATTAAGACGTGATTCCACGCTCCTCAAAACCTCTTGATCAGAAGTCCTGCTGTTGGATGCAGTTTATCGTTTTACCAAGAGCGCCTAATGTAGTTTATCGTCTTACCCAGGACGCAGACGGGATTGTGGGTTAACTATTTGCTACCAAAGTGATGCTACCACTCGGTACACGTGAGATACGCATACTTATGAAATATTCATTTCTAATGCACAATGATAATTTATTACCTTCCCTGCCCACTTCCTATTCGTTTGCTGCGCCACATTTGCAACATAAAATGGTCGATCCCTTAAACAGATAGGGGTTATTTATGATCTAATTCCTCATTTAAATTAATTTAATTTTCAGCCATGCCTTTTGTTCTTTGTGCTGCATCTTTCTTGAGAAGTTCCACCAATGCTTCTGTTTTAAATTCTAAAGTCAACAAGGGCGTTATTTATTCTTGGGTTCAAAATCTCTTCTTTTAAATTTTGTGAGTTCAAATGCAGTCCACAGCAGTGGTGAATCAAAACTTGGAGAGTTGAGTTAACGGGAAATAACTGAGACATCCAGAAGTGGCATGGCACGTAGAACTAGAACTGGAACGCCTTTATCTATCTTTATGAATTTTTGGGACTTATAAACCTAAAGTCTCAGCAACCATTTTTACCAGTGTTCATATTGCAATTTTCTTCTGTTATTAGAATTAAAATGACATTTGAAAACTAGAATAAAATTTAGAAAATTATTATGGAGAAAAAAATCATCTACATAATGAACAGCGTATTTTTTTTTCTTCTTTGTTTCTATGTCCGTAACAATGGATTCCCTGTCGGGTATCTTGGTCTAATTACTAAGTACTAAGAAATTCTGTTGCTATGGTAACACGAGATATGTTCGCTTTCCAGTGGTGCTAGTAATGTATTTGGTATTACGTCGACTTAAATGCTCGAGATATTTTTTTTATTTTTTTAACTCTTGTAGTAGGAAATATTGAATTAATAACGAACTTTATACCCCATTTTGTTTTTTTATAGTTTATTTTTTTCTACGCTTTTACTTCATAACCTTTTTTATTTAAAAAAAATCTCATTTTCTTCAATATTGTTTATATTTCTTAGAATTCTAAGAAATATGGACAATATCAGTGCTTATCATCTGGAATCACAATAAGATTTCTGCTGAGATCGTGAAACAGATTTATTGTTAAACAAATCATGGAGGAAGCATAGGAAAAATTCTTCAGACTTTTCACTTTATTAGTTTCAAATCATTTAATACAAGCTAAAAGCAATTTGCGTCAATCTAAGGATTGTCAAAAGTCGCAAGCCTCTTTATAATAATAATAATAATAATAATAATAATAATAATAATAATAATAATAATGAATATATGGTTTTGATAGACAAAAAACTCACACAGTGGTTTTGTGATGAGTTAACAGTCAGAGAAGATTACAAATTATCCCCAACAATTTGGGATGATTTGACAGCCTATAATCAAACCTGCAAATTGATGAGAAACTTTCACCTGACATAAGATTTGCAGATGATACAACACTGATTTCGCCAATATTTGCCAAATTGAACCCAATTGAAAGGATTGAAATTAAACTCAGCCAAATTATAAACGAAAATCCTAGCTTCTCATGATTGTGTGAAGCTCTGTTGAAAATTTCTCTCTTAGGTAAGGTTAGCAGCACAGTGAAATCTGTTGATCGAAAACGAAAAATCGAGTTTGCTTTTGCAACTGCTTTTGGAAGACTTTAGGAAAAGTGATCTGGCGCAGAGAAGCCATTCCATAATTCAATAACACCAATCTCTATTACGCTCTGTTCATCCCCACTGCAATTCATAACTTCGAAACCTGGACAGTGAGAAAAGAGGACATACAAAGTATCTCCGTCTAAAAAAAAGAGAACTGCCTGAAAGCTATGACGGCTGGGAAAAAAATTAAGAGGCTTAATCAAAATGGCAAAATGGCTGCCATAAGGAAAATCTCGATGCGAAGATTGACATAATGACCCAATTAAAAGATAGAGGCTAAACTGGTTTGACCATGGAATCAGAAGAGGAGAACAAAACTATGGACATAGATAAGCGCTGTACTAGATTGGCGGATAGGTCTCATTTTAATGTTGAGATTGCTAAATGTAATTGCAGGTTCTATTCTATTATTTTCTCTTCTCATACTTCTTACTTGTGGAACTCTTTTCCATCTCCTTGCTTTGCAGTTAATTACCAAAATCTAAATGCAACGTGAATCACCATATTCTGCCACCTTGAATTTTATACTTTTATCCTTTCGCCTCAGTAAGGTTTTCGCAATTGTCTTTCCTTCTCAGTAACTCCTTGCGTCTTAGTGAATTTATCGTCTTGTTTGGGGTGAAATGATAAAAGAAATTACAAAGACAACATTCCTGGCAAATGATCACCTAAGAGATTGGAAGACAGAATCCAAGAGGACACCAGAATGCTATTTAGGAAACTGGCAAGGATTGTTGGGAACAGAAAGTTGTGGCAACAAAAACTACGGAAACATCTCTTTGGAATTAGGCAATTAAGTAAAATATTATGTTTATTTTACACTGAATATCTGGAAAGTTATTAATGTATATAATCAATATAATTAACAATGAAACTTTTTCGCTTGTCTCTCAGTTTTCTGAAAAAGAACAAATCCTACGCTTTGATTTGATATTTATCACGGAGAGAGAATAGGATTTATGGTTGGTTTAACGTGAATTACACAGGCGACGCGTACATATAGACCAAGAATTTCTTTCCAAACGCTGTCACGCAGGAGACAGATTACTATACGTAGCATAATGTGACTTTTTTTTATAAATATTTTCAAGGCAATTGTTCTGGTGTGCTTTCTTTTTTTACTACCTAGACTTTATGAATTTAAGTGCAGTACTAGATTGGCGGCTAGGTCTCATCACTTTACAGTTGAAATGGTGGTTAGATGTAATCATAAGTTCTATGCTAACAATTTCTTCTTGCTTGTAAAACTTTCTTCCGTGTTTTTGCTCTTCAGTCAACTTTGATCATCAAAAATTTAAATATAATAAAAATCATTATTTTCTGTTTTCTTAAATCCTGTTGTCCTCTCTCCGTAATAATTTTCTTTTTCTGATAAAACCTTTTTTATGTCAGACCGGAAAAAATTACAACTGGCAGCCAAAGCCGAAGAGAAAATTGAAATAAAAAGACTGAAAAAGAAAAAAAAAAGAAAAAAATTCGATTCAAAGAAGAACAATAAAAGGAAAAATTAGAGAAAATAACCTTAACAAAAAGTATTTCTGTTCCAAAACTTCTTTGTCGGTTTAATCTAAAGGATTCATATGTAAACGTTCTTAAAGAAACTTCATACTTCAAACTTAGTATCTGTCTATATTTATGAGATAAGGTATTATGTACATTATTTACATTATTCGGACTATTGTCCCCATCTTTGTCGCCATATTTATTACAACGTTTCGGCCTTTCAGTATCTGTCTATATTTCTGAGATGAGGTATTATGTACATTATTTACATTATTCGGACTGTTGTCCTCATCTTTGTCGCCATATTTATTATAACATTTCGGCTGTTATACACTCCGGCCTTCTTCAAGGACACATGGCACAGTGGATAAAGGCGTTTGTTAGATCCAGTGACAGAACCCAAAGAGTGTGAGTTCAATACCCGGTTAAGGCAGTGGAGAACTTGGAGAGAGAAATTAACAGGAGATAACTGATAACTGACATCCATTAAACAAGGCACGTGGAACTAGAACAGTCTACCCCAGTGAGCGAAATAAAGGGTTCAGTTCGACATTCCAACCACCTGAAGAAGGTCGGAGCGTACAACGGCCGAAACGTTATAATAAATATGGTGACAAAGATGAGGACAATAGTCCGAATAATGTAAATAATGAGACAAACTTAGCCAGGTGACTTCTGACTGCAAACGGCTTCTTTTTCTTACATCTGCCCTGGAGCTCTCTATAGTTATAGATGATTTCATATTGTCACCTGGGGTGTATTATTTACTCCACTACATTCACCTTTTTGAAATTAATATTTTTCATAAATATTTTCTTTTTTTTATTATCATCTTCCCCTCCCCTTTCTGGAAAGTTCACCAACGTACTTGACTTTTGTAGCGTTTCCGTCTCGGATCTGCTTCCAGTTCTTGAAACTTGTCCACGTAGGTTCCACAACTTGTTGAGGTGATGGCACATCGAAAAACTCATATAGCATTTTATCGGTTCTTCCTATGTTTCAGGTCTTTCATCGATGAACCTTTTTTCTTCAGCTGATTATGGTGCCTTTTATGCTCAAATCTTTCCCCTATTACCATGTAAACAAACTTCCTGATTCTTGTTGATACTATGTCGTCTTCCCACGTTTCTTTGTCATCTTTATATTCTCTAAGGAACCATTTGGAGTCGTTTTTGTTATTCGTTCGTGTTTTTCGACTTAGTAGTAACTTGTCGAATACTGATTTTACTTTTCTAGCAAACATTAATTCCACCGGCAACATGGCTGATGAGTGATGATGTATTGTGGTTAGGTGTTACACGAAAATTAATCCTTTGAACATATCTGGAGATATTTCCTTTATTCTAAACTTTTCACATTCTTTGTTGAAGATACCAGCATAACATAATCTTCGTCTTTTTGTTTTTAATTTTTGTTAGATTCATGCACACCTCCAACGAGCATTAAACAGAGAGCTGATGACACATCGAAGCTATTTTCTTCAACAACAATCTCATTGTTCTCTCATCTTTCCAACTGTTGCAATCCTATGAAAATATATAGAAAATGTGAGTCTTTCATCAGAATTGTATACAAATTCTGAAATGCTGTTTTGGACAGCGTCTGGAGTAAGAGACGTTAAAAATGTTTTGTTTTCTTATTATATCCAACAACTCCTGTTGCTGTTTTTGAAGTTCTAGCAACTGTTGAGTTTGTTATTGTTTCTGTTTCTTGTGCTGTTGTTGTTGTTGTACTCCATATTCGCAAGAATGTCTTTTTCCTACATCCATGAGAAAAAAATTCTTCTACACAACCAGATTTTTTTTAAACCAACGTGGTTAAAATTCTGGTTATCCCCCATATCATTGTTCCCGAAGCAACGATTATATTTTCCTCCGTACTTGTTCACTCAATATGAGTTACCAAAATCCTTGTAACTTCCTGAATTCTCTTTACAGGTTATAAGTCGTAAGAGTTCCAAATCCTCAATGGTTATAAATCGCCTGACTTTAGAATCCCTCATCGCCATTGTTATAACGCGCTTAGTAACGCTTAATTAATAGAAATAATGCCTCGGCTACTTGCCGTGACGTCTGAAGACTTGCTCCAAACAGCTTCTTTTTCTTACGACTGATCTGAAGCTGTTTATTTATAGTTATGAACTAGTTCATTTAGTCATCGGGGGAGTAGTATTTACTCCACAACAGATAGATAGATAGATAGATAGATAGATAGATAGATAGATAGATAGATAGATAGATAGATAGAGAGATAGATAGATAGATAGATGTGAAAGAGACTAAGATAGATAGATAGATAGATAGATAGATAGATAGATAGATAGATAGATGTGAAAGAGACTAAGATAGATAGATAGATAGATAGATAGATAGATAGATAGATAGATGTGAAAGAGACTAAGATAGATAGATAGATAGATAGATAGATAGATAGATAGATAGATAGATAGATAGATATTAAACGCATTATAGTCTGGCATGATGCCATAAGACTTGAGCATTCAATTTAAATGTGATAGTTTTCTGAACATGCTAGCAACTATTCTGCTATTTACTGTGATAGAAAAAAAAAGTCAATTTTATTTTACAGGTGTCGGCATCGGTAGGTTTAAACTGATTATCACGTGACATGATCGATGAGGAACTAATCCTATTTTCGCAATATGACATGGAATTTTGAGTAAATCACGTGATCAAATGTGTGTCAGTTTTCGCTTTATTTTTCCATTCGCTTTTCTGATTTTGGAAAATGCATTTTCGATTCTAATTTCATTTTTTCTTCTTCTGAAAAATAGTGTGATCAATAAACTCAATTTATTCCTGAACTCTCGCCAGGCTTCTATGTTTAGTATGGAAATATTAAATATCAATTGAAGTCTTATCGACTGATACTAGGTGCTCCTTGAATGAGACATGGAGTTTATATATTAAACCCTTTTTTCTTTTATTTGTCCGTCTGCATTCATATTTATCAATCTCAGCCTGTTTCGATTTCAGTCTCTATCTATCTATCTATCTATCTATCTATCTATCTATCTATCTATCTATCTATCTCAGTCTGTTTGTTTCTGTCTATTTATCCCCTCTCAGTTCATATATACGTATCTATTTATCTCAGCCTACTCATATCTATATATTTCTGTCTAATTATATGATATAATGTAATTTGGTCTGTTATCTATGTGTGCGTGTGTGTGTTTGACATGACATATATATATATGTGTGTGTGTGTGCGTGTGTGTACTTATATGTGTGTTTTTGTAAATATATATATGTGAGTGTGTTTGTATTATATATATATATATATATATATATATGCAAGTTTCATTAAAAACAACTGATAGAGTTGACATGTTATACTGCATAGAACGGAAAACAAATTTTTCTAGGAGTCTTTTTGGTTTCTCCTGGTGTTGGAAACTTTTAAAGAACATGCCGAAATGATGTGTAAAATTTCGAGTACTTTTGACCATCCTCTGCAAAGAAGGATCCACTGGAATCAATATATAGGCATTGTTAACTGCCCGCAGTTTAATTTGAACGTGAGTTCAAATGCAATGACGACGGAATATATTTTAATGTCATGTGTCTAAAATGTTATAATAAAGTTATATAATTTGGAGAGGGCAGTGGGGGCGGTTGTTCCAAATTATATAACTACTGCCTCAATGAATCTTGCTTTCCAGCCTGTTGGAAGTCCTCATCTATTGTACCTGTCTTTAAGAACTCTGGGGAACCTTCTGACCCATCTAACCTCGCCCCATCAGTCTCCTAACACTTTTTGGCAATGCCTTTGAAGCCTTAATCAATGCCAAAGTGGTTAAGCACGTTTTTTCTCGCCCGAGTCCATCTTTCAAATCTATAAATCGACCATTCTTGCATGAAATACTTCTGCCATATATGGTCTCATGCCCCCGCTGTTCGTCTTAAGGTCCTCGACAAAATCCGGAGACGGATATGCAATGTGATTGGCCCTGATCTGGCATCTCGTCTACAGTCGCTCTCTCACAGATGTGCCGCCGCCTCCCTCTGTCTTTTCTACAAATACTTTCACGATAACTGCTCCGACGAGCTACTTTCGCTGGTTCCCAGACTGCATGAATTTAAGCGTGCTACTAGGCTGGCTTCACGCTCCCACCCTTTCACTGTCGAAACTGTTAAATGTAGCCGTCTCTTCCTCTCCAATAGCTTCATGTCTCGCACCTCCCATCTGTGGAATTCCCTTCCTATTACTTGTTTCTCTGATAACTATAATCTCCAACTATTCAAATGTAATGTCAATCGACATCTCCAGATGCCTTGATCTAATTCCCCATCCTTCTCTTCATCCTTTCCTCTATCACGCCTCTTTACCCTCATTCCCACTTTCTGTAACCCCTTGCATGCTAGTAGCATTCCGCCTTGCTTGTAGTGAAATGCTTAAAAAAAAAATCTTCCTATCACATATAGTTAAAAACTGACAAAATATATCCATCGCTTGTAGTATAACTAATCTGCTTCTGATATCTACAGTTATGGTTTAAATTAGCCATAAATGCAAAACTTTGAAATGGTGATATATATATATATATATATATATATATATATATATATATATATATATATATATATATATATATATATATGTTTTTATTAGAATATTACATTGATTGGGATATTACACTGATTTTAGTATTACGGGTCATGACCCATTTATGAAAAATAATCATATTCGATGGATTCTAAGTGAAGACCACAAACCTTATAATCCCCTCTTCTTATCTTGTTTCTTTTTTTCTTTTTCTTAAAAAAATGAGGCTGTATTTTTGCTTTGAAATCCAAATAAATCGTTCACTCGCCAGTAATTTACAATCGCCTGATGAGATGCATTGATACGCATCGAAGCACGACTGCAATTGTGTAGCGATTTTAACATGTTTTTCTGTGTAATATCCTAAAATAAAGAATATTGCTCTACTTTGTATTGAATCCCCTTTTAAATTAAATGTAACGAACGTTGGAAATGGACTCTATTCGTTCTCATCTTACTTACACACACACACACACACATATATATATATATATATAAGTAAACCTAAAGAGCCAGACAAACCTATCTAGGCTTCACCTACGCGGATCGTCAGGGTAAACTTGGGTATTGGTTTGTTCATTTACAAGCTAAAACACCTAAGGTTTTGCCGGACGAGTGTAACTGCTTATATTTAGAAGATTATTAGTATTATATATATATATATATATATATATATATATATTCATGAATCATTCATACAAAAAACAAATATAGGGGCTAATGATTTAAATGGCGAGAATACATCGTCGCAAACACATAAATAAGATACACCAACCCCGAACCCGTATATGAATGATATGATTCCTGTTTATAAATTCCAGTTGCATAAGGTCTTTCTAATTTTTTACACAAGCTTTCGTCTGTTCCTACAGACATCATATTTATATCTATATTATATATTTATGTGTTTACGACGATGTATTCTCGCCATCTAAATCATTAAACTCTATATTTGTTTTTTGTATGAATGATTCATGAATTTATAAGTTATAATCGCACATTTTAATTGAAATTATATATATATATATATATATATATATATATATATATATATATATATATATATATATATATATATATATATATAACAAATAGTAATTTCCGGGATAGTTAAAAGATGTAGAATCATTCCGTGGCAGTCAATACATTCTTCCTCGATTTATAAACTCTTTTATGTGTGAGTCGGTGTTGCATTAATCGTTTCATCTGACGACCAATCATACCCAGAATTATTTCCGATCAGATTGAAAGACTTTTTGGGGGAAATATGATGACTTTCATTTGAAGTCATTGGATTGGTACGTGAGCGCCTGATCTGATGATATTTGCTCCATTTCGTCTTCGAATTTTGTCGTCCTTTTATTTGCTCGTGATGTTATTTAAATAATAACAAACTAAGTAGCTTGTAACATGGAAGTGAAATCGTTAAGCCTTATCACTGTGGCAACTACAACTTTCCTAGAATAGTTGTGGGACGGCTTGTAGGAACTAGGTTTATTTATTTCAAATTCTCTGCCCACAGTACGAAAAGGAACAGCGTGAGATTATTTGAATAATTTGGCTCAACTTGGTTATGTATTTAGAAAAAAAAAAAAAAGTAAAAACTCAAACGTCCGCGTATCTCTTTAGCGTTCTCGATTTAACCGCTGTTTTTTGCATTTTCTTCCGCATATACCCTTATGTGAAATTAGCCGAACTTGTTTGCCAGGAATTTCTTTTTCCGCCCGGTAGGTGGTGTTGAATAAAGCTGTATAAAAGGAAAGAACATTTTGACCTCTCAACCACCGGATGCCGTAACTAAAATACTCGTTTCTCTTTCACCAGTATATCGGGCATATATGTAGGTTTGGTGAAATTATTAAAAACTTTATTTTCTACATAAGGTCTGTTGAATATAGATATTTGATAAAAGTGGGCAAAGAGATGAATCCATAGCTTGTTCAGTATTTGGGATTAATCCAAACCTTATTCGTCTGACTGCTATAAAGGGATGCTGCCTGGGAAATAAGGTCTGTTGAATATAAAGGTAAGAATCCTGTTCGTAATACTTGGCCCACTGCAAACTGTGAAGAAAAAAAATATAAGCAACATTGTAAACATTTAAGACATTTTTTATGTTTATACGTTCTTTTTATAGATACAAATATTTTAAGTAAATGTTTATTCTAATCAGAACATTTACTTAAAATATTTATATCTATAAAAAGAACGTATAAACATGAAAAAAATGTCTTAAATAATTGACGGGCTTTGACCATTTCATAATGTGTGACGTCATTTGTTTACATTTGGATACGCATTGAGCAGATATGAATGGATGAGGGAAAATCAGGGAGAATTGTGTTTATAAATAGTAAAATCGACTTTGCTAATCGAACGCTCCTCTGCGGCCCAATCGGTAAAGGTACGTCAGGTTGTATGACGGTGCCGTATAGGATACAGGTTCGATTCCTGTCGAAGGACGCATATTTTCTCTGAAAATTTCTCGAATCTTCAGGCCGGTAAATGTTATTAGTACTGTTACTTAAACAGAGCATTTACTTAAAATATTTTATCTATAAAAAGAATGTATGAACATAAAAATATCTTAAATTAATTGTCAGACTTCGTCCATTTGACGTCATTTGTTTACATTTGGATGCGCTTTGAGCAGATATGAATGAATGTGAGAGATTCATGGAAGATTGAAGTTTAAAGACAGTAAATTCGACCTTGCTAATCGAACGCTCCTCTGTAGGCAAATCGGTTAAAGCACGTCAAACTAAATGACGGTTCCGTATAGGATCGAGGTTTGAATCCTGTCGGAGGACGAATATTTTCTATGAAAATTTCTCGAACATTCAGGCCGGTAAATGTTGTTTATTATAAGCAGAACATTTACTTAAATATTTGTATCTATAAAAAGAATGTATAAACATAAAAATGTCTTAAAATAATTGTCGAATTTTGGCCATTTCATAATGTATTGTAAACATTGTAGATTCAATGAAGGACATCGACTTGTTGCCATTTAAATGGTCAATGACCAACATCGAAGGCGATTACATCACTCGTGGCTATTTATAAGCTGATAAGGATTTTCCTTTTCCAACTGTGAAAGTATGAGATAATTTAGAACGCTATTCTCACTTAAAAGTAAATACGTGTTCGCTATTTTTTTCATCTTTAATAAATTCTAGATCAAAATATTTATTGTTTCTTTAATGCCAATGACTTTAGAAAAGGTTTAAATCCGATTCTTTACACTTTTAACCTATCGATTTAGATTTCAAGTGTTATCGAACCAAGTTTGAGAAAATATTCAGTGCGGGAATATACCAGTTTTATTTAAATAACTTTTTCGTAATGTCATAGAAAACAATGCATAAGGATTGCAACAAAATTATTTTTAAGCAATTAATGTATATTTTAACTCTATATTCTTTTCTTATTGCTATTAATGTTATATTTTATAGATACGTGTTCATGGATAGACATCATTGTGTGATTTAATGTCTGTCGGCCTTTCAAATAGGAATTACGATCTCAAGGCTGGTAGGCATTCATTACAATGCTAAAAAAAGAACGTACTCCATAAATATAATGTTTATAGTAATAAAATATTGCAACAAGTGTAAAGAAATTTGAAAACTATCAAATGTATCAAATTTATATTTCTAAAAAAGTGAAACTTTTGAAAAACCTCATCTACTTCTCTTATACGCTCTCTCTGCCTTACACAGAGAGAGAGAGAGAGACTTTAAGTTTCAGCTTCTGTCAGCGCATAGAAGAACACGGCTCTCTACAACTCCTTTTACTTAAATATCTATAAACTATGGATTGTCATTGTTACTCTTATGAAAACCTTCTCAACGATTTTGAATTTAAACTCTCATCATTCGCCTTGATGGGTCGCGCCCCTTTATCTAAATCGCCGTTGCAAATATTTTGAAACTTCAAACTCCCCATTTACGATAATATTACAAACATTGAATTAATTGCTCTTAAAGTTCAGGTTTTCCTACTTTGAAAATTGGCGCAACACAATCTTCCTATCTCTTTCTGATCGAGATGTACCACTCGCGGCTACCAGTTTATTTCAATCGAATTACTTTTTCAAAATTAAAAATGTTGCTAATGTCGCAACGACTTTACATTTTGAAGTCTGATCGCCTGTATTTTTGATCTCGTGTCTATTGATGTCACGGCTATGCATATATTAACTGCATTTCTTGGCAATTTACGGCTGTCCCTGATATTAACGTTCAATTCTTGTGCGTCGACCAGTCGCCATTTTGGAATTGGGCCAAAATCATCCGCCATTACAGTGTAAACAACCAATCAGATAGCAGCGTAAGACACGCCCATTTCATCGTGAGAATACAGTCGTGCTTTTGAACGATTGATTTGTCGCAAACTAAAAGATTTTCTTTCTTTTTTCCTTCCTTTCTTTCTTTCTATCTTTTACATTTTCCCCGCTTGGGTCATATTTGTTCTCCTCGTATTTTTTTCTTTCTTTCTTTCTTTCGTTCTCTCTTTCTTTCTTTCTAATTATGATCCTTTTCTGTTTCTCAATCTTTGTCATTTTTAAATTTTTACTTTCTTTCTTTTCTTTCTTTTTTATTTCTTTAAATTTCCTCTTTTTCTTTTTCTTTTCTCTTTTCATTTTTTTTCTTTTTCATACTTAGTATATTTAATTGTTTTTCTTCTTTTTTCTTAAACAGTATTTCTTGGTCCTTTCCAGCTTTCTTCTCCTATTTAAATTCATTCACTCCTTTCATTTTATTTTTTCTTTCTTTTGTTCTTTTCTTTCTTTTATTTGCTTTTCTTCATTCATTTCTTATTCGCTTTTATTTCCTCATTTTTCTTATTCTTCATTCTTTTTCAACGTTTGCTTTTTTATTTTCACTCTTTCCTTTTTTCTGCTCCCTTTCTTTTCTTTCTTTATTTCTTTTTCTTTTCTCTCTCTATCTCCTTCACTATCTCTCTCTTTATCTATTTTTCTTTTCTCTCTCTATCTCCTTCACTATCTCTCTCTTTATCTATTTTTCTTTCTCTCTTTTTCATTTCCGCTTTTCTTATCGACTTTTTAATTTTAAATTTTATTTATTTATTTTTTGATTTCTTACTATCTTGTATTATTGATTTCAAATTTATTTATTTATTTTTTATTTATTTATTTATTTATTTTTTTTTTGAGGTGGGTTTGATTTTCACAACAAGAATCTCGGACGCTGCAGACAGCAGAGTTCAAAATCCAGGCTGTGAGCCAAAATGGGTGCTATTTTGAAAGTGTTGTTTTGATCATTTCCACAGATACACACACACTCACAATGCAAATTCAAAAAATAGAAATACATACATTTTTAAAACGCATATACAGTTATATAAAAAGAGCTAGCTAGCTAGCTAGCTAGATAGATAGATAGATAGATAGTTACGATACGATACGATAAAATACTAGATAGATACATAGATATATATGAACAGACTGAGATAGATAGATAGATAGATAGATAGATAGATAGATAGATAGATAGATAGATAGATAGACTTACTATCAAAGCCTCAATTAAAGCACTATCACTTAATAGTATGTACTTTAATTAGAAAGACTAAAAAAACAGCATCTTCCATAAACAGAAACATTACATATACAGTGCAACCTCGGTTCTCGAACGTCTCACATGTCGAAAAAATCGGTTTTCGAACAGAAAATTCGAGATGAAAATTCCTCGGTTATCGAACAAAATTTCGGTTCTCGAACAACATTGCCAAACCAAGTTAACCCAAACGGAATCATTTTTGAGTCGACCGCCATGTTGTATATATTCGTGTATTGTGACGTGCTTTTCTCGTTTAATTTATTGTACTGTGCCTTTTTTTTCCCTTCCTTAGTCCTCAATCATGGCTCCAAAGAAAGCTAGCAGTAATACTGGTAAAGGAAAAAGAAAAGTTAAGAGAAAAACAATTGTTGATGATATTGTCTCTTCCTACTCAGATTCATATGTCAAAATCAACGATTATTCTTATAAATAAAGAGATGATCATGTCTTCTTTTTCCTTTCCCAAGCAATAACATCTCTTTCCTTCCCCTTCCACTTACGCCATCAACTCTTCTATCTACAGGTACAGTAAAATTAAAATGTTTATCTATATTTTATCTGTTTAGTATTGGGTTTATTTATTTTTTCTTAGATTTAATGATTTTCATTAGTTTTGTGTATAGACTTATGCACAAATTACTGTTGTTAAAGTTTAAATAAGCAATCATCTTGGGACCAGGAACGGATTCATCCATTTTTACATTGATCCCTATTGGGAAAATTGCTTCGTTTTACGAACATTTCGGGTTACGAACCGGATTCATGAAAGAATTATATTCGTGAACCGAGGTTCCACAGTATATTTTATTTTTTATAGTAATAGGTACATTTATTTTAATACAATTTGAAAAAAAGATTAAACCCCGTTTATTTTAAATATAAAATATTAATCCAGTTTCTTCTAAATACAATTTTTTAAAACCAGTACTCCCTGTATGATCTATGGACTGCACGAACATTGTATTTACCAGATATTTTGATTAAAATTGAAATAATGTAACGGTCAGTCTCTCATTAGCACCTGAAGATTGCGTTGTGTATAAAACTCCAAGTCGTGCTACCGTTGAGGAGAAAAGATATATTTATTAATATATAATTTATATTACATTGGGAACTATTTTATTGATACCAGCACTCAATGTTCGATATGATATATATATATAAAAAAATTAAATAAAACAAGAAATGAAAACAGAAAATTTAAAAATGAATCTTTCTTTATTGTCCATTCCATCTATATCTACAAAACTATATCTACATCTCCATCTATATATATATATAGGGAGAGAGAGAGAAAGAGAGAGAGAGAGAGAGAGACAGTCTGTTTCATGCTATATGCAATCGTTAGGCCTGACGATTGCATCTAGCATGAAACAGACTGTCGCCTCTAAATGTTGACTTCTATGTTCACTTTTATATTTACACACGCTCTATCTCTGATATTGAGCACTTTATCCCATAAATATAGCACATCTTAAAACTATATTTCTTCATATATATATATATATATATATATATATATATATATATATATATATATATATAATGCTTATAACATTCGCCAATTCTAGTGAATATTTGATTTACTTCCTAATTACAGAAAATGTTGATGTCAAATATTGCAAAATTAATTATTATCGCAGAAATATTATTGAATGCTTAACGATAAAGTCATTGGAGATTGATAAAAATGTCGAAACTGTTTATATATTCTTCTTTCATATTCATTCGTCATTAAAATCCAACCAGGATCAATCTTTCATGTTGCTTTTAGCATCATTATTTTTATTAATGTTCACACAATACAAGTCCCAAGAGCCACTCAAGGTAGAGGCTTCGTATGTGGGGTGATGTATGAGTGCAAAAAAAGGCAAGAATGCTAATGGAATGGCTTTTGAAAGCACTTAATTTAAATCGTCTTGAGGTGTGTTTAATGTTTAGAAAACTAGTCTAGTTGACTATTAATACTGAGAAGTGAATTCGATCCTTACTAGAAGCTCTGCGGAGGCTCCATACCTATGGCCTTGGATTAAATTATGCAAAAATTAGGGAATTCGGAATCATTCATCTTTTCTTTACAAATCTACTGTCAAGGTCACAACTGCGCATGTCAGAGTTAAAAGGCAATACTCCAGTAAGCCAACCTTGAATGTTCATTTTGATATATTGACTACATCTGTGCACAATAGATAACGGTTAACTCTAGAGATTAAGATTTTAATCCTCAGAGAAAGCATTCTCTCGGGATCTGTTCCACTAAATGACATTTCTGTAGAAGAAGCTGCCTAAATAAAACTTCCTCCTTACCAATGGAATACGAAGGGGTTGAGAGATTGTGTTGATTGCGTGTTCTTGATATGGTGAACCTAACTGTAAAGATCTGTACTGGTGGAACTCAGAAATATGTTTCGACTGAACTGGAAAAAGGGATAGAGTAGCAACATTTCTTCAATGGGAAAGGGTTTGCATTGTGAAAAATAATTTCTCAACAACAAGGCCGCGTGATCGCTTTTGAATCCTGTTGAAACTGGACAGTGAACGACTGGGAAGCGATACGCTATAGAAAAACTTCCCATTCTAGTTACATGATCAGATCTCGACTACAAAAGATAAAAACAAAGGTCATTTTCCTTGTCTATAAATTTTCATTCAAATTCAATCAATGTCATTCAAACAAGCCAACTGCTCATTGTAGTATTGCACAGTAACAATTTGTCAACGTTCCAAAATTTTGCAATAAAGAATGAATTTTAATTACCAACAAAAACAGAGAACATTTTATCCCAATCGATAAAATTTTAAAGGCTGTTACGAATTTGGTCACAATTTTCTTTGTTTCGAATTCTGATAACAATACAAATAGAGATAATAGTCCTCGTGTAAATAATGTGACTAATTGACTTTTAATCGCATAAAATCAGACCCAGAAACAATTCCGAACATCGCCTAAGCCGTGTAACTAAACGCGGCTAGATTTGAATGACTACCCAATCAGCAAAGAGATGATTAAACATCGGTTACTTTTAAGATTTCCCTCGCCCTGCGCAAACATATCGCAGTGAACCTTAGCGTAAACTTAATTCATTCTTGCTGGATCGAGTGGACGACATTCAGACGATTGCGAAAGCAAAAGAGAACAAGATTATAGAAAGAGGGGAAAAAAAAAGAAAAAGAGGAACAAAGAAAGGGAGAGAGGAAGGGGGCAAAAGAGAGTGATCGCACGCCATGGACAAACTGGGAAAAGAGGAACAAATTTAAAAAGTAAGAGAGAGAGAGAGAGTTGTATGTAAGGTAAAAGAGAGTAACTGCATGTCATAGAGAGTGTCAGTTGAAAGAGATTAAAGAAGAGAGTGTGCTTTGATTTTGGAGTTCAACATGTGGTGGTAATATTGATTTCACTAATCACTGCAAGTCAAAGGGTTGAAGAGAAAATTGCATTCATCGATACCAGCGCGCGTTCGCTTAGGGGTATCGATTGATCAAGATGACAATAGAAATCATGTGCATGCGTAATCGTATTCAGGGCTCACTAGATGAAAAGGGCGTAAAATAAATATGAAAAACATGCTCGGAAGCGAATTAAATAATTCCAGGTAGGATTAAGTATATATATATATATATATATATATATATATATATATATATATATATATATATATATATGTGTGTGTGTGTGTGTGTGTGTGTGTGTGTGTGTGTGTGTGTGTTTAGGCAGCAATCCTTCTTTCATGTATATTTCAATGAAAACGGCAATGTGCTTTTATCCAAAAAGAAAAAAATTATTAGATCGCATGAGAAATTGTATAAAAAACTAAATAAAATCACCTTGTCTATCGTTTTCAATGAAATGTGCATATACATATATATGTGCGTGTGTATGTATATATATATATAAAGTGTGTATATATATATGTGTGTGTGTGTGTGTGTATTTGTGTAAAGAAAATATATATGTAAATAAAATATATATACACAATATAACTAAAAGGCAAAAGCAAAAAACTTCTTTACCAACGCATTTCGTCCCGTGTGGGACTTTCTCAAGGTGAAAGTTAAGATTTTCTTTTCTAACTTGTTTTTATTTATTTACAAAAGTTAAGTTAAATCGTTACATTTTCAAATTTTAAATTTAATAACGCTATAAAATACATTTTATTTTATCTTTTCATTTTTTTACAGTAGTGTTCACCCTGTACAAGGCCCGAGAACCACTCGAGGTAGAGTTTTACACAGTAAGACATACAAATGGATATGTGCGGAAGATAACGATTAATCCTCGACTTGAACAGGTGAAGATTGCAGTGATCGGGAAAGCAGCCTCTTGGGAGTCGGTTCCATAAGACAATGGTTAGTCGGAACTTACATCTCACCAGAGGGATATGAAGGGAATGAGGGTGGTTCGCTACAACGTGCCTGGCATGGCGAGTCTTAACCGTGAAGGTTAGGACTAATGGAACAAAGAAATTTAGTTCATCTGAACACTCGCCATGAAAATAGCGATAAAGCAGTAAGAGGCTTGAAACGTCTCGCCTGAGAGAAATGGACTGCAGAGTGAAAAGTGAAGTGGAAAGTGAAGACTGGAAAGCTGACACCCATATATGGCAGCAGTATTCCAATAATCTGAGGAGAAGAGAAGTACTTACTAGAGCCGTTCAGGGAACCCCACCATTTACCTTAAAGCTAACTACGTAAAGAAAGGTAAACTATGGACCATGCTAAGCGATATTATTTATTCCCTAATAAGCGAAAGTAAATAAATGTTATTGTTGTTGAATTTTTACTTATTTATATAATTTTCTACTTATTTTTTATTGAATTATTATCTACTTCCCAAGAAAGCTATACTTTTTAAAAGAGAAAATAACTTTAGACGAAAAGATCTTGAGAATGCAAGTAGCTTTTTGTGCCAAAATTTTCGCTTACGCCATTGTTTCAAATATTTCCTTTCTTAAAGGAAATAATCGTTTCCCAAGGCAACGTATATGATATTAATTTTTTTAAATTGGGTGAAAAATTTTAACTGGGGATAATTAATATTTAAAATAAATAAATCAATATATATAATTTATCAAGATATAATAAAATAATAAATAATAATTAGATTAAAAAAATAAATATAAATAAAAAGTAATTCAACAAATTTTGCTCACTTCTGTTTATCAGGTAATTCTCTAGTATACATGATTACATAGAACAAATCCTCATGTACTATACAACTTTCATTAAAATAAGGTTTCTTCAGTTTCAGAAGCATTTTCAATGAATTTATAATCTGATAAATACATTTTATCTTAGACGAGAATTCTGTTTGTATCTGGATTCTTCTGTAACAAAATCCTAACACAGAAACCGTAAGTTTAAAAAATATCCGAAGACCAAAAAACGAGTTTTACTTTGATATTAAAAATATCCCAAAAATATTTGAAATCGTTTGATCACAAACGTTTAGACAATATTTCACTACAATGGATCAGACATACTTTCTCTGGTTTATAAAACAAAAAATAATCAAAATTAATTTTTTAGAAATATCTTGTCTCTGATCAACTTAAATAGCCAATGTAACATTGTATGTCAGTCGGTGAATGTCTTGTCTTAGCTTTTCGTTATGACAGCATTGGTTTGTATTCTGATCCTAGACCTAATATCGTTGCTTTCAATTTCCAGAAAGGTTGACATTATTTTCATAAAAAAACCCACACCTCGTTAAAGATCCATAATTGTTGGCTGTTATCTACTTGTAAATATATTGTTAATAGAAATAAGCATATTTACAAGTTTAAAGCGGATCTATCATCTGTTAATAGGGAAAATATTTTTCGTGATTTGAAAATGTCTTGAATGCACGCATTCAATTTGCCCTAAAAACATCGCGAAAATGTTTAAATGATAACTGCGTGTTGATATTACCATTTCAGGTTTCTCGAAAACAGATTCAGGTTCCAAACAATCATGGTTGCACTTCATTTTCCATAATAGTTAAGATCCTTTACTTATCTACATCCACGGAAAGCAAATGGCGTATCCCTCACGCTTATGCGAGTGATATCTTAAAGAAGACAGAAACGTGCTCGTTACTAACTCCAACCTTTACTCTACGTTCAGCCAAGAAGAGCGTTAAACTCTTGACGTGTTCATTTGTCCAAAAATAATATAAGTGAAATTTATTTTTCAATAACATGAGCCCCATTAACCATGTCAAAATCCGAATATAAATTCTTTTATTCCCAGTTGAAAAAAAATATGAATGTAAAGAATTCTCATGACAATGTTTTTCAACTATTTTACAATTAATAAAAGGTGCTTCCAATATCTGATTAAATACAAATCTTGAGGTATTAACTGGATTGATTTTGGAGAAAACAATAAAACATTCAGACCAACTTTAATCTTCTTTTGAGATTATTTTACTGTTCGTAACTTTTCATTTCTTTTTGAAGACTGAACTACTCAAAAGCTACGGTTAATTTGTTAATTCAGCAGAAAGACAAAATGAAGACAAGAAGAGAATTTCAGAAAGGGGGGCATTACGTAATTATTTGTTGTTTGACACTGAAGAGGCGCTGAAAACGTTAAGTGTGCAACGTTTTCATAAAGATGAATTTGGAAGATAAAATAAAATATTTCCTAAATTCTGACTTCAGCTTCAATATGGACAATGCAGTGTCATTCTAGACAATGACGCACCTTTTGTTTATCAATGCAAAACTCTTTGCATAAATGTTCTTTTCTCTACTCGTAATATTTAAAATCAAGCATTTCATATGGTCTTTTCATCAGAATCTATGAACCTTAAAAGTTTTTCTCAAATTCCGATTCCATTTTATTTTTGACCTATCATAATTCTCACTGGAGGAATATCACATTCTCTGCTACACCTTGACACGTTGAAACCATAATATGTTTCGAATTTCTCGTCTCATTACACAAAGAATCTCTTTTGAGAACCAATCAATCTGGAAAAATGCGATTACGCGGTTTAGAGTTCAAAGTCCCAATTTCTATACAAATGACACCCCATGAGACAATAAGCCTCTTTTCAAATAGGCTCATTCTTATACTCCTGGAGTATGAGACATTGTGCAGCAGTTGTTTAGCTATTTCTCTTTTCTATCTATTCATAAATGCAGAAGTCATTTCCGTAAAAAAACAATGAAGCATAAAATAGAAACGAAATACACAAAATATTTATCTGAATAAATAAAAAAAATAAAAATTCTCTTTCTTAAATGAATATCGCCATTTATTTATTTAATTTACTTTTAATTGCAACGTTTCTTTGGACGGAATAAAAAATATCTCCTGCGTGCAGTCGTGCGGCTTCTGTTACACTAAATAATGCACCATAGGTTCTATAGCATATGCATGTTAAAACGCACCTACACAAACAAGCAGGGAGAGGCACCTGCGTACAAGCATATATACACACATGTGTATATTACTGCAGGCGTTTCTATACATGCGCAGAGTGTACCACCCGCCATCACGACACCCGCATTGGCTCATTCGATCTTTACAGATCGAAAAATAGCAGTTATTTGATGCGGTTCACGTCCTTGCCGCATTCCCCCTCCTCATCCCACACGCCTATCCCGCTATTGCTACCACCCTTCAACCAAGCTTCGTAATTTTTAGAGATAGTCATCGACTTTTTGCAGCTGTTTCTTGATGCAGTTCTTACAACAGCTTACGGTAAGTTTTACAGGGCAAGAAGATTGTCTCGACGCAAAGAAGGAGGAGGTGTGAAACACGACTGTTTGGGGTGGTATGTGGGGTCCGGTTGAGGGCTGGTGGACAATAATCTTTCTTACTTTCGAAGGAAGAAAACTGTGTATGCATTCACGCCTTTAGATAGATAGATAGATAGATAGATAGATAGATAGATAGATAGATAGATAGATAGATAGATAGATAGATAGATATGAACTGCCTTAGATAGATAGATAGATAGATAGATAGATAGAAATGAACTGCCTTAGATAGATAGATAGATAGATAGATAGATAGATAGATAGATAGATAATGAGCAGACTTAGATAGATAGATAGATAGATAGATAGATAGATAGACAGATAGATAGATAGATAGATAGATAGATAGATAGATAGATAGATAGATAATGAGCAGACTTAGATAGATAGATAGATAGATAGATAGATAGATAGATAGATAGATAGATAGATAGATACGGACAGAGAAGAACAGACTGACATAGAGAAAAAAAACACGAATTTCATAATTTACCTTACTTTATAAAAGCATCTAAACTAGACTAATTTACATCTGCCAAACGACTAAATGACTGGCTAATTTAATGGTCAGTCTATGTAAAATGACGTTGCAAAATGACCTCCCACTTGAACGGACCATATCTGTTTTATCGCAAGAGGAACAAATATTTGACCTCCTGCATTGGTTTTCATTTGGCATTATTTTGGGTTTTATCTTAACAAGAACCAGCGAATCAGTAATCATCTAATCTAAAATCACCAGTCACTTAAAAAGAAAACTCGGGCTTCCATAGTTTCAGAAATGGCAATCGTTTAGTTCTTTCCTCTTACAACGCTTCATTCAAACGCGCCAATTGCTCACTGTTGCATTGGATTCAGTAACAGATTGTCCAGATTTCTTCATTCCAAGATAAAAAATAATAATTTCTATTTAGCTAAACATAAACAACTTTTGTTCACAGTAGATTCCATTCTATTTGAAGGGGGAAGAAAAATTACTTTCCAGGCGAATATGACCGAAGAATGTTGCGGCTGAATCGTGCCGAATCGATTTTCTTCGTTTTAAAATTCTTTTAATCGCCAACATTCCAAACTAGATGCGTTCAATTCGGAAAGCCATAAATTATACTAACGTTTGTTTAACAAGTCGAATGCACCCGAAACCTGATTAATCAATGGATATCAAACAGCATAAAATTAAAATACCAGAATTTCTTTCTTCTTTTTC
Organism: Acanthosepion lycidas; assembly: GCA_963932145.1. Classification (NCBI taxonomy): domain Eukaryota; kingdom Metazoa; phylum Mollusca; class Cephalopoda; order Sepiida; family Sepiidae; genus Acanthosepion; species Acanthosepion lycidas. The sequence continues at coordinate 2,588,745 of OZ010597.1, forward strand.
TCCATATCACGTTCTCTGATGAAACTTTAATAAAAGTAAAAACACGAGAGATTTTGATAAATGTTGCCTATTTTCCATTATTTTCTTAATCTGTCAAACTCCGATCCCAATTTATCTGTCTATTAAAGTCTATCTATCTATCTATCTATCTATTAAAGTCTTTTCATATTTATCTATCTATTAAAGTTTAGTCATATCTATCTATCTATTAAAGTCTTTTCATATTTATCTATTAAAGTCTATTCATATCTATCTATCTATCTATCTATCTATTAAAGTCATTTTATATATATATATTTATCCATCTAACTATTAAAGTCTATTCATATCTATCTATCTACTTATCTATCTTTCTATTAAAGTATTTTAATATTTATCTATTAAAGTCTATTCATATCTATCTATCTATCTATCTATCTATTAAAGTCTATTCATATCTATATATCTATCTATTAAAGTCTATTCATATCTATCTATCTATTAAAGTCTTTTCATATTTATCTATCTATTTATCTGTCTATTAAAGTCTATTTATATCTGTCTCTCTATCTCGTAAGGACTGTTCAAATCTATGTATCTAAATCAAACAACATAAAATTAAAAATACCAAAATTTCTTTCTTCTTTTTCTCCATGTTCCATTCTCTGGTGAGGCTTTAATAAAAGTGAAACATAATCAGATTGCTAAACGTTTCCTATTTGTTATTTTTCGTTATCAACGCCTTCATCAAAAAGGAAGCGATCAGCAAAGAAGAAATTCAATTTACGGATACAAGATAAAACCGACGATTTGTTCTTTATCTTATCATTTTGTCGGATTCCAATCCATATTTGGTATTTATTTAATCCTTAATTCTTCGATCTTTTGTTCCCACCAATTATAATTTTATTTCCTCACTTAGGCTCTATTCGCCGACACGTTTTCAGATGTTCTCCTCAACTCACTGCAACTGATTATATTTATTTTTGTATAAAATACAAATAATGTGGCACAAAACCAAAAATGAGGATGGAGGAAGGTTCGTCATCATCTGTCTTAAACTTAGCTAGCCCCAATCAATGACCCAAACAAACTATACAATATTCTTTGCACCTAAGTGTCACATTTTTGCTTACCATTCTTAACACAACCACTATAAAAAATCAAAGTCTATATGAAGTTCTAAGTAACCCCCATATATACAATTTGTCTGTGGGGGTGAAGAAAAGAATAACAACATTTAAAAATGACCCCCAGGAATATTTACAATATCCCTAATACTATATATACAAGAAACTATAGTGTTAGTAATAAAAACACAATCCTTAATTGTGGCAGAAATATCAGTCGACTGGGCGAAATTAATGCAGGACTTTGATGAATTCAAAGCCAATTATTCAGCCAACTACACAATCATTCGGACACGACAACAAATACGAAAAACACACTCGAAAAACGAAAAGTGTTCCACATCCATCAGAGAACTGACATTTCTAGATACTAACGGGGGGGAGAGGATGAGGAAAAGTAAGTGGGGGCAAAAATAAAAGGGGACAATTAGCATACATCACCTAGCTAAGTTAACTTAGGATAAGGAAAAGTAAAAAACAAATCTTAACATATTTTAGGCGGGGTTTCCAATGTTTAATACAGGGCTCCCAATATCTTGATGAATAACCAATATCAAAATTCCACTTTAAGTCAGCTGCTTTTTCAAAATGCCACTCTAAGTCAGGTGTTTTTACTCGACACCCACCTTTTGCCAAATTCTGATAGAAGGAGTCGTCGCCTTTCCATCCTAATCTCGAATTTTATCTGATGCTTAAAGAACAAGATCAGTTGGAAGACTTCATGTCTCCATAGAATTCTTTTTGTCGGGTCCTCCATATCACGACTCGCATAAAACCTAGCAAGCACAAGAACACATAGTGCTCAGCTTTAGTAAACAACGTTACCATATTGCTACAAACAGAATTGGCTTCAAGAACGAAGAACTTACCATGTTGCCTTCAATAAACTTGCACAACGGGACAACGGGACAACGACCTTGCAGTGGAAGAAGACGTGACCCAGGGTTTCCACTTATTCAACGCAGCGGACGCAGTTGGGAGAATTTCCCAAGACCGCTGAAGAAAGTTTTTTGCTGACACGGAGGCTTTCGCATCACCAACCAGGTGAGTGATGCCTCATTGTTAGTGAGTCATTTCAACCCAGGCTCCCAAGGCCTTATGAATGGAGCCCCACGCTAACACCTCATATAATACCTTACGGGACGGGACAACGTCGGGAGATAGGAGAATGAACTTGAGAGCAAGCCGACATTGACAATAGAAGGAGCACTTGCATTGGTGTAAATGACAAGCCTCCTCTTCGCACGAGTGCACATATTTCATGGGTGGAAAGTGCTTATGGGCATCTTCCTTCCAAAATTCGCCATTCTCATCTAACTGCAAACACATCCGGTCTAGAAAAGAGATGCAAAGCGTATGTTGACGAATCTCAACGCAAGAAATACCCAGACCGCCATTAGAAATGATGGAGTTAACAGATCTCTCGATATGCCTTGGGAGAATTGCCTCCCAACAAGGAGAACAAGACCCTAATTACATTAATATGGCATGCTAAACCCAATAATGGAGCAGAGGTGAATGGAAAGACGGAGAGTAGGTAAAGGAGAATTGAGTAGATATGCGAAATACATGCTCCCACCTTCCTCTTTAAGGAGAGATTCCCCCGAGCCACAGACGAACTGCTCTCTCTACCATCCCCCACTACCCCGACCAATTCACCTCCAGAGATCGAGACCGAATCAGATGCCGAGTATCTTGACAGGCCCGTCTGTCCAGAGGAAAGGTCCAGGAAGAGAAACTCCCTTCCACGCACACATCGCAAGACAGCAGACATCGCGGTTGATCTTTGCCCCCCCACCCTGTCTTGTACCCTCTGTTCACGTTTTCGACTTCATCAATCTTGGTCCAGATGAACACAAGAACGGAAATATCATCAGAAGGCGGATTATCTAGATGAGGTGGGAGCACCAGGTAAAGAGATTCGGCGTAGGACGGGATACGCCTTTAACTTACGAAGGAACGGCTGCAACGCAAGAACATAAAGTAAGGGCGAAAGTTGACAACCTTGACGAATGAAGCGAGAGCACACCAGAGGACGCATACAAAAGTCAGATCAAGGTGTGAAAATACGACCCAAAGCCGGCAGCTAAAGGACAGCCTCCAGAAATCGATGGTCAACCATATCGATTGCCTTGGGCTGATCTAAATTCATCAGCGCGGCTTAACTGTTGACTTGCTCGATGATCAAACGTATCAACTGAAGGTTGTCGTGAATAGTCCTGCCCTTCACAGCACAAGTCTGTTCAGAACCAATCAGACTAGAGAGGACAGCCTGCAAACAGGTGACTAAGATCTTGACTAAAACTTTGGCTTTGTATTTGACATTGTAAAAGGCCTAAAGTTGACTAGCCCATTCTCACAGGTCTTGTTTTTGCGTAGTAACCTGAGCATACACGCGGCATTGACCCATGTTTCATCCAGTTGTTGTAAATCACTTCCAGCAAGGGAACAAGAACGGAGTTTTGTCCCGGCAGACCAGCTTCAGCGCTTCCCAGATCGCAGAGTCTGTGATAGAACTTTCGCACCCAGCCGCTTCAGCCGCCTTGAGGCGTGGAAAGTCGCCCAAATAGGCGTCAAACTGAGCAGGGTAAACAGCTTATGAAATTAGTATCGAAAAGTCTTTCAAATGCTCGCGTTTGTAGTCACGGTCCGCTTATCCGGCAATGTGATATAATCGACTGAATGCATTTCGAGTTTCCTCTGCATGCAATTCAGCGGCCAAGTTCATTGCCTTGGAAAACATACTTTTTAAGCCAGCCCTAACTAAAAGAGCTTGATCCTTCTTGATAAGCAAGGAGTCAAGCTGAAGCTACTTCCCCACTATCAGCGAATTTAATCATCCGATCAACTTTTGATCCGCAGGTCGTTTGTGCTGCCAACCTAATCGACGACTATAATCAACAGCAAACGGCCTACATTTAATAAATCCCACCGCTTATTCCCAAACACAGTCCCGTAGCATTCGTATCTAGTTCTGAAAAATTCGCTCAGTAAATAATGATGCGTTCAATTTCCAGTAGCCACCATCATAACCTTTGGCTTACACCTAGACAAACCTGTGATCCGAGTAAACTATAGATTGGAAACGTGGACAACCTAAGAGCCCAACATCGTCTCTCTTAAGTAGAACTCAGTCGAGGTAGCTAGAAGGCAGCACCGAAGCCGAGTCCGTCCACACTACTTCCCGATGGTTGAAATGATGACTTACGATACCTATTGACAAGATCGATAAAGTCCCAAAATTATTTCACATCCGGGTTGTTAATATCTGATCTTGTCCCTATACGATCTATATAGAGGTCAAGGACATCATTACAATCAGCCGCTGAGACAATGAGACGGCGAGACTTATCTTTTATGGTAACATCCAGCACGCAGGACCTGCCCGCCGAGTAAGCGAAGAGAAAAGCACACGTCGCATTCAAAAACTTATTCACTAGCCTGGAAAAACCTCTCGAGCGGCCATCAAAACTTATTGACAAGTTCGATAAAGTCCCGTAATTATTTCACATCCGGGTTGTTAATATCTGATCTTGTCCCTATACGATCTATATAGGGGTCAAGGACATCATTGCAATCACCTGCTGAGACAATGAGACGGCTAGACTTATCTTTTATGGTAACATTCAGCACGCAGGACCTCCCCGCCGGGTAAGCGAAGAGAAAAGCACACTCCGCATTCAAAAACTTATTCACTTGCCTGGAAACACCTCTCAAGCGGCCATCAAAACATGCTAAATTGAGGATAAACCTCGTAGACATAATGCATTCATAGCCGAGAGTTGAAAACAGGGGTCTCCTGCACACATGCATCCACCTAGAGACGCTGAAATCACGAGTGAGCCTCGCCCTACGAGATGCCAACCTGAGAGCCAGGGCATTCAAACTGGAATGGCATTATCAGTCCAATTAGGGTTGGGGATCTGCATTAAACATGGCCGGGATGATGACACCGACGACCTGTCCCATTTATCCATCACCCATCGCACTTCATCAATGACCTAGGGGATATTAACTTTAGGGTTCTATAAAGGGGGAGACTAAACAAAAAGGGGGACCTTCACTGAACAAAACTGATTTAACTTTGGACATTGTCGTCATTAAAAACCGCCAGGGGATGAAATGCACTGAAGGGTATCATTCGCTTCCTGCAGCGTAGTCCATATTTGTTGGGATCCTTGTCCTGGTCGAACCTCGGTTAGGACCCTTTTAGCGTTAGGATAGTGTTTTTTTTTTTTTGTTTTTGTTTTTTTTCTAATCCTTGGAATTGACTTTGTATACACAAACACACACACACACTCACACCATATATATATATATATATATATATATATATATATATATATATATATATATATACACTACGTGCCAAATTATTATTGAGATAACTTTTTTTCTAATATTTAAAAAACCGTCCAATCAATTCACACAAAATTTTCACCCAGTGTTGCCAACACTGATCTGCACAATCACTGGCGCCATATTTGTTATCAGCACGGTGATTTGAGCGTGCCAAATTATTAGAAAAGTCTAAGAAGTTACTGAAATGATGCTGAAAAGAAAATTATCACCTCAGAACTAACTCTCAACAGTTAAATCTACCCTAGAAATTTATAAAATGATAGGGAGGTGTCATCAAACAGTGAAAAAGTTCACCGCCGACCCTACACAAGTACGCAATAGGGCAGATACAGGCAAGCCGAGGGTTATTTCACGTCGTCTCCTGTCACGACTTAAACGAAAGGCCTCGAATAACCCTGGACTTACGAATCAAGAGCTTTTCAGTCGCATTGGGGATCCTACTGTGTCTAAAAGTACTCGGTGTCGGTATCTAAGGGAAATAGCAACAACAGTCAAATCTGTATCAAAGCCTCCGTTGACGAGAAATCACATTCAAAATCGTTTGAAATGGGCCGAGGACAATATGAAGATTGACTTCTCTAAAGTTTTGTTCACAGACGAAACTCGAGTAACACTTGATGGGACAGATAGATGGTGCAAAAGCTGGGTAATGAACGGACAGAATCGCCATCAGAGTTTGAGACGCCAACAAGGCGGTGGAGGCATAATGATCTGGGGTGGTGGTATTGGAAAAACATTAGTGGGCCCATGGAGAGTACCAGATGGCGTCAAAATGACTGCTGATTCATACATAGCGTTTATGAAGGAGCATCTTGAGCCGTGGATGAAGGCAAAAAGTTGCCTTCAGAAGGGCCATTCATTTTATGCAAGATAATGCTCCCTCACATGCTGCTCACAAGACTACTGAATATTTGAAACTGTTAGGCTTCGATGGACCTCAAAAAATGAAGTGGCCAGCAAATTGTTCGGATTTGAACCCAATCGAAAACCTTTAGAGTATCATGAAGCGAAGACTGTACGCCAACGGACGACAATTCAGGAGCAACGCTGAGTTGTGGGAAGCAATTCTTGACATATCTCGCGGCATTACAGCAGATGACATCCTACAATTAACAAATTCTATGGATCATCGACTTCTTCAAGTAATTTCAAAACAGGGAAAGCACATTCCCTATTAATTTGTTTAAAACTTTGCCTTTGTTTGTATCTGTTATTATTTGTTTGATTATCTTATTTATTAGCTTCTTTTTATCATAAACATTCACGTGCAACATTAATAAACGTTTTGTTTGCTCAATTCTGGGAATTTTACTAAACCTTTCTAATAATTTGGCACGCTCAAATCACCGTGCTGATAACAAATATAGCGCCAGTTTGTTTACATTGCGCAGATCAGTACGACAATTTCAGTGATTACGCAGGTCAGTGTTGCCAACATTGTGTGAAAATTTTGATTGGACGGTTTTTGAAATATTAGAAAATGTTATCTCGATAATAATTTGGCACGCAGTGTATATATATATATATATATATATATATATATATAGAGAGAGAGAGAGAGAGAGAGAGAAACCTTCTTGTTTTTCTATTCCGTTTCTTTGGTCACGTGGTATGATTTGATTATCTCCTATAAATATGCCGTTTCTCTTGCTCCTTTAGCCAGCTTTCCCTGACGATCCGCTTAGGTGAAACCTGGGTAGGTTTGTCTGGTTCACTAGGTATAACTAGGTCTGCTCTACGGTTGTATTGAGCTCTTTTTAGTTAGTTGTTTATTCGTGTCGGGGATTTTTCTTTGGGCTTTAAACCTGTATCTGTGCGGTTTTTTTCGACAGACTTTCATGTTTCTAGCTCTTTCTTTTTTTAAAACCCATTTTTCCTTCGAGATTGATTTGATTATTGGCAAATCAAAAATTCGAAGGTTTTCCGAGATGAGTATAGTTACCTATATATATATATATATATATATATATATAGGTATATATATATATATATATGTGTGTGTGTGTGTGTGTTTAAATAAGGTTAAATATACCGTATTTAACCACACACAAACACACACACACAGCAAGTATTCAAACAAGTTTAATTGAAAAAAACCGACATAGTAAGTCTGCTTAATTTTTTATTAGATTTTTCGAGTTTTCCGATAAGTTGTTGAGTATTGTGCTCAAACTTCGAAGAATCTATTGTTATTTTTTATCAAGAACCGTTGTGTGTTGAATTAGAATTCCTTTGTTTGCAATGATGTATTCTTTAGCAAGCTATAAGTTTCAAAATAGTCTAGCATGACGTCATGTGCACCAGCCATCAAGAACGCGGCCGAATGCGATTTATTTACTTTTATTTTATTTTTAATGCTGTTACACATTAATTTTATCATCTGCACTTCAAGATGCCGTCTCCTGTAGTGAGTGATATTTTATTTAATGTAGGCTGTTTATTTTGTATAACAGCTTCTAGAGTTTTGAGTCTTTCCTTGCAACTCGGTATTTTGATGTCATCTCTTAATATTAGTCTTATGTTGATAGTTATATATTGGTCGTTTATGATGTGCTAGTCCATGTGTGCAAGGATTGCGCTTAGTTTCGATCGGTGGCAGGTCAATCTACGAGAAAATACAAGGCATGTGTGCCCAATGTAAATATTTAATGCTGTTTTTTATTATTATTGTTCGAAATGAAATCGTCTGCGTGGGGACATAAGTCATAGCATTATTTTTACATAGGGAGGATTTTTTTAAATCCTTATATTGTTGGTAATAATTAAATTAGATGTTTTAAACTTTTTTATACACCAGATGATAAATATTAGATGTTTGTTAGGATTCTTCAGTGATATGTACCAGTGTGGCACCATTTAACGAGGCAGAAAGGGAAAAGAAAGAAAAGAAGAAAAGGAGAGTCTAAGGACCGAATCGTGAGTGATAAGCAAGAACACACACACGGCTAAGAGACAATGGATAAAAGGATATTTTGATAAGTAACAAATGGCGAAAGAGTGTCATTACAATGACAGGGAAATTCTGAGTAAAAAGAAAGGGAAAGAAGGAAAGAATCAGATATGTTTTGGCATCGGCTGTGTTATCTAAGGATATGAAAACAAACTATTGGTACGGGAAGACATCTTATTATCAACTACAGACCGGCTGGCCAAATAAAGAAAAAAAAAATTCAAATGAAAATGTTATTTCGATAAGTGACGAAAAACAGGCAACTAAATGGACTTTGGACAGATATGAAAAATTAAGGACCACCTACTATTGTCCGTTGACCGATTTTCCTTCGACAGAACATCCTTGGCCTGCGATAATAAAATTATGTTATCAGAAATATGTACCGAAGGAAAATGAATGGGAACCTAGAAATGTTTTTTTTTTCTTTCTTCGAGGCGACAGACTGACTGGAACTTTGGAGATGTTTCTTTTTGAGACCGTGTTAGGAAGACCACACATTCTGATAATTAGCGATAAAATACCTGACGTAAACCACGTGTAGAACAAGAGTTATGACCGCCATTGTCATATTGTCCCGTTCGCGGCCAGAGAGATGATAACGACCATTTAACGAGGAAGAAAAGGAAAAGAGAAGAGATAATTTTTTTTTAGTTAAGCAAGATATTTTTTTCTCTTCCTGAAACAAAGCCGCGGATTCGTCCACGCCCGACTAAGACATCATTGGTCGAGTGGTGATCACGTGACGCACGAGGAAGGCTGTTGCAGCCCATCTGGAGGATGAGTAAGAGAGGTTGCTACGAAGATGTGGGGAGGGCAGTTCACGCCCCTCTGAAGTATGATGAGAAGGTGGGAGTGAGGAAAGGTTCCCAAAAATGGAAAAAGGTGGAAATTCCTAACCAGAGAGGTGGATATGTATTTAGAATTATCGAGGAACCCCCCGGGGCCGACCAACTCACCCCGGTTTTGGTCGGCGCCCATATAAACGAAGCCACAACGAGCAGAGTAGAGTTGAGTTCCAGCAGTTCCCAGAGTCAGTCTTCAGTTGAAGCAAGCCTCGCAGATAGCTGGCCAAGATTCACGCACATTCCGGACCCCTCTTCAAGCCAAGAACAATTATTTTGAAGAGCGACTTAGATCCAGATCACCGAAATAAGTTTTTTTTTTTTACTTTCGTCCAAAGACCCACCGAAACACCAATTTCTTAGAGAGCAGACAACTTGAAGTGTTAAAACTTGCCTAGCGGAAAACGACGTGTCACAATCCATAGAACGGGTCGGGAGATAGATGCAGTCCTATGTATCGAACAACTAGACATAAAGTTTGTTACCTTTTTCTTTGATACTTTGAACTTTTGAGTTTTCATTTTATTGTCTTTTATGCATATTTGTGTGGTATCACCCCCGTTGAACTCGGTTTGCAGTACGGCCCCGACGACTGATTGATTTCCTCTGCCTAGATCAATTCACAACGTGGGTAGGCAGACTGGGAATCAAAGTAGTTACTTCGGTAACCAGGCGTTGGAAGCGAGTTGGGAACGACGAGGCTGATATCAAATCTAACTAGATTCCCACCCGAATCACCAAAAGGTTAGAACGTCACATTTGGAGCAGCGACACCCGAACGGAGCAGCGAGGAGCGAACGGCTGGCGCCGCGGCGAGGACGTCACAATTGGTGCTGTTTAGGGACGTCACAGTTGGTGCCGTGGTAGACTAGGATAGAACGTCACGGTTGGCGCTGCGACCAGGGGACGACGTCACACCAGTGAATTAAGTTCTTAGCTGTTTTTATCTTGTTTATCTGGTTACGATAGAAAAAGTTAAAGGTGTGTTTAATTTTGTTTACGTCAGGAAGGCTTCTTGTTTTACTTCTTGAAAACTTCATTAAGGCTAATTTTATTTGTTCTTCGACGACGTGATTAGGGAAACAATTGTTCATTAGCGTTTGTTTATCGTTGCTAAGTTCCTTATATAAGAGATTATTTTTATGTCCAAAGAAGAGATTACTTTAGCCCATTGAATCATGTGTTTTTATAACATCTATTTTGTATCTGTGACGATATTTATTTTTTTATTAAGTAAACACGGGTTGATTTTTGTAAATAAGTCAAAGAAAGGAATATTATATTGAGTTCGTAAGTAAAGTGTTGGTCATATATTCTCAAGGTTTTTTTTTCATTTTTATTTCTAATCTGTTTGTTAATATGAATATGTCGTCGATATAGCCTCTAGTATTTGTCATATGTTGATAGTTGCATTTTAGTCATTCATGATAGTCTGGTTGATGTGTGCACGGATTGCACTTAGTTTCGATATGTGACAAGTCAATCTGCGAGAGACTGTGCCCAAAGTAAGCATCTAATGTTGTTTTTGATTATTACTGTTGGAGATACAATCTCCCGGGGAGGGGCATGAAAATTCATAGACAAAATTATTTTTACATAGAAGTATTTATAAGGCCCGATGTTGTTGGTATATATATTAAGTTAGATGTTTTAAATTTATTGTTGTAGAGGATAAATCTTAGGCGTTTCTTTGGCTCATTGAGTTATATGAATCGGTGAAATATGTTTTTAATTACTTTTTCAACCAGTTTATAATTAGGATTCATTTAGTTACGATAGAAAAAATAATGCTGTGTTTATTTTTATTTGCGTCAGGGTGGTGTCTGGCGTCATTTCTTTTTTATAAATTTCGGGAAGGCTAATTTTATTTGTTTGTTGACGACATGGTTAGGGAAATTATTGTTGATTAGGTATTGTTTTATGTTACTTATTCCGAAGAGATTACTTTAGCTCTGTTAATCAGCTATTTTGTATCTGTGAGAACATTCACTTTTTTAGTTGAGTAAACACAAGTTTCTGTTAGTTGTTTTTTAACAATGTTTTTTAAACTGGTCAAATTATGGCTATTAACATCGTCAAGGAAAGGAATTTTATTGTTAATATTGAGTTCGTAAAGAAAGTGTAAGATAAAGTTATTCTGGACTTCGAGTACAAGAATTTAAAAAATGTAATAAAACAAGTTTTGTTAAAATCAACCGGGAAGTTCTGTCTGTTTCATTTTTATTGTATTTACTTGGACACTTGCATATATTTACTTATATATTTACATTTAATATTCGCATATATTTACATCTATATCTACAATATATTTAACATATTTACTTTTGATATTTGCATATATTTACATATGTATCTACAATTTATTTACACATATTTACATTTAATATTTGCATATATTTATATATATATTTACAATATATTTACACATATTTACATTTAATATTTGCATATATTTATATATATATTTACACTATATTTACACATATTTACATTTGATATTTGCATATATTTACATATATATCTACAATATATTTACACATTTACATTTGATATTTGCATGTATTTACATATATATCTACAATATATTTAAACATATTTACATTTGATATTTGCATATATTTATATATATATCTACAATATATTTTTACACATATTTACATTTGATATTTGCATATATTTACATATATATTTACAATATATTTACACATATTTACATTGATATTAACATGTATTTACATATATATTTACAATATATTTACATATATATTGTCAATATGGCAGTCAATATTAGAGTCAATATGGCAGTCAATATGACAGTCAGTATGGTAGTCAATATGACAGTCAATATGTTGCCAATATTGCAGTCAATATGTTGTCAATATGGCAGTAAATGTGTTGTTAATATGGCAGTCACTTTTCCTGGCAAAATTATATGATATTTGCATATATTTACATATATATCTACAATTTATTTACACATATTTACATTTGATATTTGCATGTATTTACATATATATTTACAATATATTTACACATATGTGCATTTGATATTTGCATATATTCACATATATATCTACAATATATTTACACATATTTACATTTGATATTTGCATATATTTACATATATATCTACAATATATTTACACACATTTACATTTGATATTTGCACATATTTACATATATATCTACACTATATTTACGCATATTTACATTTGTTATTTGGATATATTTAAATATATATATCTACAATATATTTACACATATTTACATTGATATTTGCATATATTTACATATATGTCTACAATATATATACACAGATTTACATTTGATATTTGCATATATTTACATATATATGTACAATATATTTACACATATTTACATTTTATATTTGGATATATTTACATATATATTTACAATATATTTACACATATTTACATTTGATATTTGCATGTATTTACATATATATCTACAATATATTTACACATATTTACATTTGATATTTGCATATATTTACATATATGTCTACAATATATTTACACGTATTTACAGTTTTTAACTGAGACTTTGTACGTCCGTCCGAAAGTCATGTTTTGTTCGATTTTGTTTAAAAACTGGTTCTTGTCAATATGTTGTCAATATAACAGCCAATATGTTGTCAATATGACAGTCAATATGTTGTCAATATGGCAGTCAATATGTTAATATGACAGTAAATATGTTGTCAATATATTGTCAATATGGCAGTCAATATGACAGTCAATATGGCAGTCACTTTTCCTGGCAAAATTCTGACATTTTTTTAATTTGAATTTCAGAGTTCGAAAAATAAAATTGAACATGAAAAATTACAGTTGGAACAATTTTTTTCCGAATTTTGGTTAATCTCCCTTCCCCCTCAACTCTCGGCAAACAATCTGACCACAAATATAATTCCCTGATTCTCTTGGATCTCGTCGGTTTGTCAATATTCTAGACAGTGTAAAGCCTTCATGTACCATCCACCCCCCCTACATCATCGAGTGGTAGTTTCAATCTGACTACCTTATCTAATCGATCATCTCCGCTATTATTAGTTCATAAGGCGAATGCCTAATACAATGAACCTATTAAAAACGATTTCACAAATAATAAACATTTTCTATAAATATTTAGAAAAGATTCCCATAAATATTTTCATAACAATTCTTCTGGTGAGCTTTTCTCTTTGGCATCCTGACTTCACGAATTTAAGCGCAGTACTAGATTGGCAGTTAGGTCTCATCATTTTACTGTTGAAATTGCTAGATGTAAGTTCTATGTTGATAGTTTCTTTTCTATCGCACCTCTTGCTTGTAAAACTCTCTTACGGACTCTTTGTTTTTTCTTTCAAGTAGCATCATCAACAATTTAAATGCAATATCAATCGTTATCTCTCAAATTGAACCCTGTTCTTTTATTGTCTTCTTTTCTCAATAACGTTTTCTCAGTTTCCTTCGCACTCAGTAACTCCTTTGCGTCTTAGTGGCTTTATCGCCTTGTTTTTGGCGAAAGGATTAAAATAAAATAAAATAAAGCTTTGATTACAAAGTCAAACTTGAATTTTCTTTAACGCTGTGCAAAAATTGATGTGACAACGTTTCTTTTAACTTAATGTACATAATTAGTAATGTTTATAAATATTTGGCAAACAATCGATATATCGATAGATATCTCGGTGTTGTATAATCATTAATGAGACTTACCCTGAGTAACCATTACTTCTGGGTAGTGATTTCGATCCCCACTGGGTACTACATACAAAATTTCAACTTAAAAAAAAACAAAGCATTAGCCTGTCATAAATTCTATTCAGCAGCATTTTTTTTTTTACAATACATTGTGTAGTTATTAAGCTCTTCCCAGAAAAGGCTAGCTACGTCATGATAATAATTTCGGTTGCAACCCCTGAGTTTTCATTCTTTGAATGGTAAAGAATTTCCAAAGCAGTAGAATTATTTCCAGCTCTTATTCTACAATTTGTGGTTTCCAAAATTCAAGCATGCCGCACAATATTTTAGAGGTCAAAGATCAGAAAAGCTGAGACTGAATGCTGTATCGCTTCCAGCCTGGCGTCGTAATTTCGGAAGCCATCTTGAGATGTTTGCCAAGAATGATTCCATCTGTAAATAATGGTAATGGACCTCAGACATCAGCCACTGAGTCTGTGTTTGGAATTACCAGGTGCGCTCCGAAACTAGAGACGCAAAGAATTGATAAGCAATGTTTATTCTCTTCTGTCAGAGGTCGGCATTCGAACCGAGGTTCAAAGCGTTTCAAATGCCCACATCCACCCCAATACTCACTCAGACGCAACTCCACATTGCCTAAGATTTGGCCTTGTGCCAGGCTAAGCTAAGCAGATTGAATAGGGATAAACGAAATTTAGCATGTGAGGACGATGATGTTTATGTCTGTTCTTGAAGCAAATGCGAGATCTCGATTAGTGACGGGGTTGGATTTATACGTGTTTAACAGATGCCGTGTTCTCAGTACTTATCACGTGATGTATGCGTGGATATAACAGACAGACAATATAAATTGAAATCTGCTTCTATCGAGTTAAATATCTCTGTTAATTCGAATAAAATGTTTTCAGTCTGTTCACCTATCTCTTTCAATCTGTTAATATCTATTTATCTATCTCTGTTCATTTTCATACACACACAACCCCACAAAAAATGTTCACTAACACACACACACACACACCACGTGAACGTATATATATATATATATATATATATATATATATATATATATATATATTGCTTAAAATTAAAATGTACGATATTTAAAACGGTGTATTTGAAAATAATTTCCGGACATATTTCAGTTCAATTTAGTTCTTGTCTACCTT
This sequence comes from Acanthosepion lycidas, assembly GCA_963932145.1. Lineage (NCBI taxonomy): Eukaryota > Metazoa > Mollusca > Cephalopoda > Sepiida > Sepiidae > Acanthosepion > Acanthosepion lycidas. Next base: position 2,603,883 of record OZ010597.1, read on the forward strand.
ACTTATCATTTCTAATACAATGTAAATGCTATGTAACTGGTTGGTTGCCAATGACAAATCTACGCGTGATTGAAAAAACTAACATGAAATGTGATTTTATTGCTAAAATATTTGTTTTTCGAAAGAAAGATAAGAAATCACGTGGCGGCCTTTTACCGCATTTATTTAATTTTTGTTTAGGAACCCAAACTGATGTAAAAAAAAGACAAAAACAAAAGGAGACAAAGCAAAGGTATCAATATATGTAAATTGTACTCAACAAAGCATACAATAAAGATGTATGCGAAAAAGCATGCAATGAGTAAAATGAGAATTATCTCTCTTTGTCTATCAAAGTTCTCTGAAAGAAAATGAAAGAGTTATTAACCTGTTATAAATGTTTTTAAACAGTTCTGCTATGCAAGAGGAAATTTATGTAAGTGTGATAGAATATGCAGCTTGAGAGTTGAGTGAGAAGTTGGGCGCATATCTTCAACTGACGTGGATTTCTGTGGCAGCTAAAGCCTCATTGCGGTTCTCCTCTTTTCCAATGCTTATATAGGTGGAAAATATGGCGATTTTAAAATTGTCGCTTCAGATAGCAGCGTTGCTTCCTGTCCAATGAATGAATGCTGTTAAAGATTTGAATTTGTAAGGGTGTATGTGTGTGTGGTGATGATCGCCATAATCATTTTGTTATAATTTTCTTTTCTACACTTGACAGAACCGGAAATATTAGTGAAAAGTTTGAGAGTGAAAAATTGTTTATCTGTATAGAGAAATATTCGTAATAATTTGCATTAGAAACTTTTCTGCCTCCAAAATACATTGATTTTTAAAATGTGTAAGAAATCAATAATTCGTTGGATTTTACTTTAAAAAAAACGTTCATTTTGCATTTAACAAAGGACTAAGTGTTTTTAAATATGTTTTCCTTCATAATTTCATTAAAAAAGGGAAGAGTGCGAACGAACGACAGACAATTCTCAAATAATAAGTTCAAGAGAAAGGATAAAGTTCTGTGAAATGGTGGCTGGCTACAACGGTATGTCTCGGTCCGCCTAAGATTAACTTTTGCTTTCAAAATGTGGCAAATTCTGATTTTTAAAAAAATATTTTACATCTTAATTTGGTTAAATTGACGAATACAAATTATGAATATGAACATAGATAGATAGATAGATAGATACGAACAGACTGAGATAGATAGATAGATAGATAGATAGATAGATAGATAGATACGAACAGACTGAGATAGATAGATAGATAGATAGATAGATAGATAGATAGATAGATAGATAGATAGATAGATAGATCGAGAAAGAGAGAGATACATACATGTTTCAAGATTTATCGCCAGACTTTGACCATATGACTGATATGAATGAATTCACGTGTTTTCTGACTCAGAAATAGTTTTTATTGCCTGTTGCCATGTTTTTATTTCTTTCCCTTTTCATAAAAAAGCTGGCAATGAAGTCTACAATGAAGATGTCATGATTTTAATGCCTTCTTTCTCTTAACAACCTTACCAGGCATCGACGTAAGATGACCAGTTTAATTCAGTCACATACTGATTTTATGGAGATACTTTTACTGGTCAACTCTCAAATGCGATATATATATATATATATATATATATATATATATATATATATATATATATATTTTTGACGGAGGAGATTAAATGAGTCCTTGATTTTTTTTTCATTTACTCTTAAACCTTTTTTTTTTATTCATAAAGTTTTTATAACCTAATATTGACCGAAAACCTGTGGATATTGTGCGCGAATTTAAATTTGAACAAATTATTTTATCAGGTTAGAATGAAAAGAAATGTTTATATTTCTTGATTATTTCATGTGTATTTATTGTGATGCAATGGATATCGGCTTGGAACTGAGTTCGAATTCCAGTCGGGTTCGTCACTTACACGCAAATAGCTTTGGGCATGTTATAAATCCCCCTCTCCTAATTAATTATGGGTTAAATAGCAGGGTAGACTGGCTCTTATGGCCTTAATTGCCAACCAGTATACCGCGGAAAGAAACGGTAGCCTACTGCGGGAATAACTACTGTGTAGTCATTCACGAATCGAAAGAGTACAAGACAGTCCAAGCTGGTATCACGGGAGGGGGGGCAATTAATTGTCTGAATTCAACGCTACAATATTTCTCTTTATGACAAAATTTTAAGGAAAATATTTGACTGAAATCTTTGAACCAACTCGTAACATAGAAATGGAGACAGAGCTTTATTAAGAACGCTTCATGTTTTTCCGTTATTCCGTACAGTTGATTTCTTTGTTCAGACATTTCTGTTTTTGCTAACTTGAACCCTTCTCCCACAAATGACACACCAAATGGAAAGAAATGTTTGGGCTGATGCACAGCAAAATCCTTCCAAAGATTCTCCAAGATGTTCTCATTCCAAACATCAAAGACACACACTTTGTGTGTATGTGTGATACATTGATGTAAAGAAACGTTAGGGAAAATCTAAGAAGTATCTTTGAAATTCAGTCAGCTCTTGCAGTTGGTCAACTATAGAATGTCGTTAATAATCCTTGAACATTGTTAGAATTTTCGCATTAACTTTAGCGAAAAGAACATTAATCAGAATTTAAACCAATTACTTTCTCTCCGTGTAAAACATGGAAAATATATCATTGAAACTAAAAAAAAAATGAATTTCTTATGAGAATAGAAAATAATCACTCGATCCGGGACAGCAATCAACATGATGCATTATATGCACAAGTGATATATTTTATGAGTAAGTGTAACTTTAACAAATTGTAATTGCATAACACTAATGGACCCGTTTTAAAAATTGTGATTTTCTTCTTCTCTGACAAAAGATGCCCTCGGGTTACGACAACGCACAATATCTTGAAGCTGGTATGGCAAGTTCTTGACAGACTATCCTGTAGATTTGTTATTTTCTGACTATCACTTGCTTCTCTCTACGTAACACTCCTTATTTGGTCAATGTTCCCCGTAAGTTTGACTAATCGAAAAAAGAAAACATCAAACCCGAAATATTTATGTTATAGTGGAACGCAAAATTTAGTTGAAGGTTGGCGGAAGGCCATAGCGATCCGATAAAACTAATTTCATAAATGAAGAATCATTCTTTAAGATTATATGAATAAACGATTTTTTCAAAATATGCCCAAAATTTGTATCGCCGTAAATATATATATATATATATGTGTGTGTGCGTGTGTGTGCACGCACGGGTGTGTGTGTGTGTGTGAATAAAGACAAAAGGAAAATTATTCTTTACCAACGCGTTTCATCCTGTAAATGACTTTAACAAGGCAAGTATAAGGATTTTATATTGCAATATGTATTTATAAATAGAAGTAAAAACATCGTTAGGTTTTCAAAATATTTCAATTTAACAACACTCAAGGAATAATTTTCATTTTGTCTTTTTTACACATGTATTTTTATATATATTTGAATATTTATACACATAAACACACACACATATGCATGATTAACCTGGTAGTCAAGGTAGTTGAGCATTTTCTATCTAGTTCTGTATAAAAGCTTCCTAATTAAGAACTACTGGTGCGAACTAACTGCACTATGGAAGAATTGAAGATATTTATTCAGCAACTATTACAACAAATGCAACAGAATTGGATTGAATATCAAGAACAGATAAATGCAATCCTGGAACAGCGAGGAACAGACAATGCGTCAATTTCGTTTTCGCCGTTCTCAGTCGCTAACCTAATTAGTGAATTTCATAACGTCCCAGAAGAAAACATTACACTTCTATCGTACTTCAGAAGGCCATTTTCAGACAAGAATTTCAAGGATGGTAGGTTGAAAAGAAGGCACGTCTTCTGTTCCTAAAATCATATCCCGCTGAACATGAAAAATCTCTGAATTTCATTTTGTCAAATACTCCAGAAAAAGTGTTATTTAACGAAATAATTTCGATATTTTCGAAAAACTTTGGTGAAAAGAATTCATTGTCTTATACACGTTGGCAGTGCATGAAGCTTACTAAGGACGAAAATGAAGATTTTGTCACATATGCTGGTAAAGTCAACCGTGAGTTTGAGAAACTTAAACTGTATAAATTATCCCCAGACAAATTTAAATGTCTAATCTTCGCTAAATGTCTGACATCATTCAACCAACCAAATACGATCTCAAAACCTTACAAAACTTGAAGAGGATTCAAAGTTACTATACAAAAAATTGTCACAAAATGGTACGTTAGAAGTACAAGTAGTTCGGGAAAAGACAATAGTACTAAAGAAAAAAATTAAGAATAAAAATACTACAAAACTTTACCCATTCTATGGCTGTGGTATGCTTCATTTAAGAAACGACTGCTCATTTAAAACTAAAAAATAATTTAAGTGTGGAAAAATAGATCACAAACAAAGCTACTGCGAGTCAAAAAGAAATATGCAAATTAACTTGCTGAAAGTAGTGCTTACAGCTAAAAAACTGAAAAGTTCAAATAATAGAAAATTCGAGATAGTACAAATGAATAACGCTACGGCGAGATTTCAACTGGACACTGGTAGAGATATCGCAATTATTGATGAACAAACATGAAACAGAATTGGCAAGCCTAACTTAAGAAAAACTGACAAAGTTGCAAGAGGAATATCGGAATTTATCTCAGCCTCATGAAGCCCCCATGAATAAACGCACGGAAAGACACCCTCCCTCTACCAGGGTTAACGGCGACGCCCCTGCGTGAAAAAAACACATTTCAAGACTTACAAAAAATGTGCAACCCAGGATACAAGAAATCAGAAGATAAAGCTTCTCAAAGCTAAGAAGCTAACATAAAAAATTCACCATTAAAAAAGGCATCACACCCCTCGACCTCGAACTCGACCTCTACCCCGTCCTCATCGCAAAAGCATTCATCCACTCACTTATCTCCTTGCGAGATATTTACACTCAATAGAGATCCCAGCCCCTTCAGAAAAAGCTCTGTTCAGCATGTTATAATGGACGCCTGATAGGTGTTTTCTGGCTGGTGAGCAAGTCCGGGAAATCGGCGTATGTTCTTATCTTCGCAGATCCGGCTGGCAGGCTTTTACGTGCTGAATATTACCATAAGTGATAAGGCTGTTTGTCTCATTGTGATTTATGCGCCCAATAACCATGCGAAGGGGCCTGATCGAGCCGTTTCTGATCGTTTGGTTGTTCTCGTGGGCGATTGGAATGTCATACTTGACCCCGATATAGATCGTATAGGGCAAAGATCGGGTACTAACAACCCGGATGTGAAATCATTTCGGGATGAAGTATCGGGAGATAGTATGGACTTAGATAAGCCTAAGGTTAGGTTTACTGGTTAATAGAAATTCAACTCACCATTATTTGTTAAGCGAGATTTCCAGGACCAGCTGCCAGAAATGCTACAGCGGGAATTGAGGGGGCTGTTGTTGGAAATAAGTTGGGAGATTTATTAAAATCCAAACTTAGGTCTTTTGCTGATGATTATACTTGCCGATATACTAGCAAGATTAGCAGCTCAAAAGGCATGCGAATAGAAAGTTAAGCGTGCGATTAAATCCCGTGATAGTGGGGAAGTAGCCTTAGCTAGGGTGGAGCTGGCTTCCTTGCTTATCAAGAAGGATCACCCTCTCGTAGTTAGGGCTAGGTTCTTTTTCTTTAGACATCAACTTAAAGTCAAAAATTAAGACGGAAAGGAAACAACTCCCTCCATCAGAATTAATTCTTTTGTTTTTTGCACCCACTTTCTTTAGTTTAATCGCCCTCCCCTCTCACATTAGGTGATCGGAGATATTAGTTTTCTTGTGTATGCGGGTTGCCTTTTGAATTTCGAGTTTTTTGTTTGTTTGTTTGTTTGTTTTTTTGTGTGTGTTTGGATGAGTGTGTGTTTGAGTCGAAGAATTGCTTGATGTTTTTATTGTCCCACATTTATTTCGTTCATTTAACCGATGCTCCTATCACATTTAAGGATTGCGGCGATGTGGGGGACGGTATTACTAACAATCTTGTTTTGTTTCTTGTAATTAAATCTTGCTTCTATTGTAAATATTCATTGGGGTTATAATTTTTTTAAAGTTGTTTATTCCTCACTACCCACGGAAAAAATCGTACATATAGGGACTAGTTAGGACTTCATAGAGTATCTGAGGTATTATGGTAGATGTAATAAGTATGATAAGTAAGAATATGTTATTTTGGTGCAAGGATTATTATTGCATATTTGGGCCGGTAGTTGTGGCTAGCTAAGTTTTTAAGATAAGACAGATAAAGACCAGTTTTCCCCAGCCCAGTTTTTGGCCTCGTTTCGGATTTGTACATTCTGTAATAAATAAAAAGAGTAAACAAATAGAGAGTTAGAAATCTAGCGTATCTGCTTGCTACCTATTTCAGAAAGATCACGTCGACTCCAAACGGCATGATCTTCATTCAGTGCAATGAAGATATAACCCCACTTAAGGGATAGTCATCGGGAAAATAAATGTCCTAAGTCATTTTTGTGACAGATCAGCTGGTTTCCTTTTAGCAAGATATCAGCTGACACTGATTTAGTTTTGTTTCGTTTCGTTTGTTTTACGGCATATCAACATCAATGGGTTATTTAATGCCGACATCATTTTTATTGCTGGTAATAAATTTTCCCTCCAAAATATATTGCTAGTATTAAAACCTATTTTTACACTTTCATAGTGTTTTCGCCCCACTTTGGGGGTTAACTATTTACCCATAATTGGGACCCTAACAGGTGCTACCAACCCGAGTTAGGCTGGACCTGGGAACACCAGCAATTAAGAGGTGGTTCTGCGCTCCTCAAAACCTCCTGATCAAAGGCCTTGGTATTGGATGTAGTTTATCGTCTTACCCAGGACGCGGATGTATTAGGTTGGTGCAAAAATAATGACGTAATAATGTCGTTTTTTGACGTTAAATACGTCAAAAACGATATTATTACATCATTATTTTTGCACCAACCTAATAGTTTATCGTCATACGCAGGGTCGGTTGAAACTGATATCGCATAATTCTGCAAATAGATTTAGGAACAAGAAGAGTCATTAAGATAAAAATATTGTTGAGAACAATGAAAGACAGGAAGCTGTTGAGAGCCATGATCACCTCCATCTTGAATGCATACCGCACATAAAAAAATGAGTAAAGGTCGGATGTGCGTATTCAATCTGTAAGTCAATTTGAGATTATTCCCCCTTTGTCTGTCCAAATTAGACACTATCACGTGACGATTAACCCCTTCTCTCTAATTCGCTTTTCATACAACCTTTGATGTTTTTCACCGAAGCAAAGGGCATGAGCGTTTTGATTATAATAACCACAGTTAAGACAATAGATTAATTCTCCAATGATCTTTAGTTTCTGTCTATATTTCTGAGATGAGGTATTATGTACACTATTTACATCATTCGGAGTATTGTACTCATCTTTCTCGCCATATTTATTACAACGTTTCGGCCGTTGTATGTTCCGGCCTTCTTCAGGTGGATGGAATGTCGAACTGAACCCTTTATTTCGCTCACTGGGGTAGACTGTTCTAGTTCCACGTGCGATGTTTAATGGATGTCAGTTATCAGTTAATTCCCTTCTAGAAGTTCTCCACCGCCTTAACCAGGTCTTGAACTCACACTCTTTGGGTCCTGTCACTGTCCTCAAGGACACATGGCACAGTGGATAAAGACATTGGTTAGATCCAGTGACAGGACCCAAAGAGTGTGAGTTCAATACCCGGTTAAGGCGGCGGTGAAGAAGGCCGTAGCGTACAACGACTGAAACGTTGTAATAAATATGGCGACAAAGATGAGGGCAAATGTGTCCAATGATCTTATTTTAATATTCCAAATAAAATCCATGCTATCAAATACTATCCATAATTGTATCTGTAGATAAATCTGTATGTAACAAACAAATATATTTGTCAGAAAAATTGTTTTGATAATTGTAAACTCCCTGGCAACATTGTCATGTTTCTAACTGCTATGAACTACCTCCCCCCCGACACACACACTTTTTCATTCTTTTTCCGCTGTTACGTGTCGTCGAGTACTTCTTTCCTCCTCGAAATTTTCTATTAATTTTTTTCGTTTTTTTTTTTCTGTTTCCAACCAACGCAGTTATTTAATTATTTTATAGGCGTTGTTGAGTAACCATTCGGCGCCATCATTTGACGTCCAGGCAGGGACTGTAATTAGTCACAGCCAATCACAACGAGCCGCACTATTGAATCAAAAATGGCGTATCGCGACAAATTCATTTTATTGTACGTAAATAGTAAATAAATACAGATATCGTAAGCCTGTCTTTGCCCGGAGAAGTCAAATCTCAACGCGCCAAAAATATATGTAAATTAAAGAAAGATATGAAAGTAAGAAAAATATATAATTTACAAAACTAAATAGAAAATGTTACAAAAAACATATCGATATCTTCTCCTGTTTATTTACTCACAATAATTTTCACTTCAGTCGACAAAAACACAAGCTTAGAACAGATTGTGTCTTTAATGAGCTATTCTATCTATAATGGCAGCAATGAAAACTAACAAAAGCAAAACTTCCAAAATTGAATTTTAAAGCAGAAAAGGTGATATTTCCTTACTTGCAAAATATATCAAACAATTCATTAATTTTCCTTTCTATGTTCCGTCTCCCTTCAGGGCGTAAGCGATCATGGCTCTCCACTCCTTTCTAGCTCTTAGTAAGGTTTGTCTTTTCACCGTACCTCCCTCTGCCTGTTATGCCATCCCACTTACACAAGATTGTTAGCTAGGTTACTTGCTGTTTTCTTCTGTCCTTCTTGCATTCAGGATGTGGATGATCATGGCTCTTCACAGCTTCCTATCCTTTCTAGCTCTTAGTAACGTTTGTCTTTTCACTATCACTCCCGTTTTTTGTTCCGCCATCCATTTACACAAGAGTGTTATGTAGGTTACTTGCTGATTTCCACTGTCCTTCTTGCATTCAGTATGTGGATGATCATGGCTCTTCACAGCTTCCTATTCTTTGTTGCTCTTAGTAAGGTTCGTCTTTTTACCATACATTCCTCTCCCTGGTATGCCATCCATTTACACAAGATTGTTAACTAGGTTACTTGCTGTTTCCCTCTTACCTTTAATATCTCCTATGAGTGTTGAATTTTCCAAACCCGCTTTACGCATTTTGTGTCTGAGAAATTACAAGAGTCTCTTTCTAGTATAATCGTTTCTTTGTTTCCATTATCATTAAAACTTCCTAGTTAGTCAGATGTTCAGTTGATGGTATTCTCAACATCGCTTTGTATAAATACATATCACTTGTCTCAAGTCTGTAAGGAGATTGTCCAGTATTTCACTGCCGTATAGGAGAACTAGAGTTATAGAGCAGTTCATCGCTCTTTTCTTTGTGTCTGACGAATTTTTCTTCTTTCACAGTTACACTCTTCTAAGATTTTCTAACGCGTAATGATTTCCCAATAATTTTGATACTTAATATAGAATCTCATAGCTTCGCATCTTGGCATGTTTTCCTCATGTTAACAATTATTGCTGTTTTCACTTTCCTATATTTAAGTTGTTTCAGATTTCCAACAGTTTCCTTTCTGTGTTTAATCCCCACCTACAATGTTGATTCATGAAGTAAAGATTAAAAATGACCTTTATACGTCATCGCCACCAGTAAGATCAAACCTAAAGATTTTATTACCACTTAGGCAGAAATTCACTTTTGCCAACAGTCGAAAAAATGAGATCAAGGCTCACTACAAATACAGAAAATTAACAATGAAACACTTAAAGAACATTAGGAAATTTTCCCCTAGAAAGAGGGACGCAGGTTCGAATCATGCCGGAGGACAAATTTTTTTCTTTAATAAGATTTCTGAAATATTCAGCTCGGTAGACGAAAATAAATATCTTCTTTAAAATGAACTGAGCATCAACTCAAACATGGATATCAACTAAAAACAAGTTTAAAGTGATCATATATATATATATATATATATATGGTTGGCTTGTGATCATGTGCCCGTTACGAAATAACATTGATATATTTGTCGATGAGACAAAGGGGAATTCAAAAAGTAAATTACCCCCCCATATATATATATATATATATATATATATATATATATATATATATATATTATAAATTAATTGATTTAAAATATAGTTTTTTCGCTACACAGTTCTAACCATGTTTCAAAAATGGAAGCTAATAGCTCCGAATTTAATTTTGTAATTAAATTAAAGAGATTAGTTCCATTTCATCCTCAAGCGAATTTTGGAGCAACTTTTAAAATTACTGGGTTTTAAAGACACAGCAAAAATCATAATTCACGTTTCCAAGATTGCAGATAAATTCACTTCCACTAGACAAGGGGTGTCTGCATGTTCATTATGGCTTTATTTTGATGTATCAGTTACTAGTTACGTTTTGGTAGGGGTAGGGATGTATTTTTATTGTGTATACATATATATATATGTGTGTGTGTGTGTTTGTGTTGTGTATATATATATATATATATATATACAACACAAACACACACATATATATATATGTATACACACACACATATATATATACACACACATATATGTATACGCGCGCGCACATACACACACACACACACACACACACATATATATATATATATATATATATATATATATATATATATATATAAATTTGAATAAATATTATTAGCTCTCGGTATTGAGCACTCTCTTAAGAATAGTGTTTTGGTTATTGGAATTTTCTTTCATGTGTACCAACCGTGTACTTGGATATATATATATATATATATATATATATATATATATATATATATATATATATATATATATATATATATATATATATATATATATATATATATGTATGTATGTATGTATGGATGTACCACATAATTGTCCAGAATCTTTTTATAGGACAAATAAACGTGGGAACCACTTTTCACTGACGTCATAAATCATCTGATTTTTATTTCAGCAACAACAACAATGAGCCCAAATGGAAAATCATTCTATCCTGAACGTGTTTCTCACACGCAAAGACAACACCAACAATAAAAAAGGCATTCGATTTCGATATGCCCTCCCCACCCCTCCCACATGAGTCACGCTCTTCAATGTCTTGGCGATATATTTTTCCGTTGATCTGCCTACACGTTTCTAAAATATATGATGATTATTTATTAATTGTAGTTTAATTTCTAACAGGTGTATTTCCTTGACATTAAAATAGCAGCAAGCCTCTTAAATGCTCCAGGAGTTTCCTTAGTAAACTTAGCGATTTGTATAAAACTACCGTTTGGACAATTTCGAATTTTCTATTTATTTTGCAAGGTTCTTTTATTGGAGATCAAGTGACAACAAATTTCTTTAGTATTCAAACAATATTTTTGATGAATTCTAATAGTGAATTTTTCATTCAAGCTCTCCATTTATAATGAATATAATTGTTTCCTTTAAAATCCGAAATATTTCAGCTATTCTCTAGAAATATATAGTATTTTTATTGATTGATTTGTTTTTTACGGCTTATCAACCCTTTACAGGTCATTTAAAGCCATAAAATATTATAGGCTGTAAGAAGTTTTTTAAAGATAATAGTTGTTTAGTGATCCAAGTCTTACTAATTAACCCATAGCTGGGAGGAGAAGAGGTGGATTCATACCTTTTCCAAGATTATTTGCTTGTCAGTGAATATAACGAAGCCAACGAGAATCCATTAACACCCCCAGCTTCCAACCGGTCACCCATCTAGGTACTGACCAGGGTTGGTGTTGCTTACCTTCGATGACCGTACGGGAACTGGTGTTTCAACGTGATATGGCAGTAAGCTTTCAGTTTTCAGTTTCGGTTGATATTTAGATCAGGCCAATAGACATATGAGATGCAAGATATAGTTCTTTGTTTTTTTTTATTGGGAAGTACTTTTTCTCGGTGACGTATAATATGACTCAGATTTTACATATTAGGCGCGCACATACAGACACACACACAAAAAAAAGGGGTTGAGGAATATTTATAGATAAGTGAAAGGCCGGCTGGTATTTCCTGACCCAGATTTCCTCGAACAGTTTCTATTTGAATCCCACTCCTATGTGAGTAATTGAACAAGGAATACAAAAGATAAACCCACCCACCACAAAACGACATCATATCCTTCTTTTTTTTTGTCGCTAAGTACTCGTCGATATTGTCAAAGGTGATTCGATTTAATTTATCGCCTACATAAAAACAAAAAGAAAAGCTTTTCTTGTAGCCTGACATAGTAACATGTTTCCAACTCTAATGTCAGTGATGTTGGAACCCAGGTAAAAGGCAGAGGTTTTGAACGATGATTTTCAAAGCACTCGTCAAAGCAAGACGTTCTTTATTCAAACACGGTAAGAAATATTAATAGTTTGTCTCGTACAGCACTGTTCGAAACTTAGTGACTATTCGACTGGGCAGAAAGTTCCGCCTCTCTTTCTAATTTTAGATGTCACCAGGAGAATTTAATTCAACCTAATTTTATTCGAAAAGTGAATTTTAATTATACAATGTTATGAGAGTTCTTTTTTAATTCAAAATCGGTTTTGCTTATTGAGACTGACATTGAGAGAAAAAAATAATATTTAAGAAAAATGCAAGAGTATCGTGAAAAGGAACATTCATGCTAGAATTCACCAAACAGAAGGTACAAGACCCATCCAAAAGTAAAGGGAGATACTGCTAAAATGCTAAAATCTAAATAAAGTGTGTATAATATGAAATAAAAGGGAGAAGTGGTAAGAAGTGAAGATTATGAAGAAGAAGAAAATATATCAACCGACCTTTGAATTGAACAGCTTTAGGTTGCAGTGTTAAGGGGAAAGCACCCACTTCGATGCCTATTCCACAAAGTTCTTGGGGAAAAGCTATCCGAATGAAACTTTTCTTACACTTGGTACACCGGGGAAATGAGCGTGTTTTGACTACGTGGATGTAGTAGGGCGTACCCTAGCTGTAAAAGTTTGAAATGGTGAAACTTAGTTGAGCAGCTCATCTGAGCATTTGCCATGGAAAGAGCGATAGAACAACGATAGGCTTGCAACGTTGCGTTTGTAGGAAAGAAACTATGGAGTAGTTATTGTTAATGATCGAACGTATCAAAAATGTTTTGGAAAGTTTCTCACTAAACAGTGTTCCCCAATTAAGTCACTTAGTTGTAGCTGAGAGTGTGATCAAATGAAGGCATTATTAGTGGATAATATTTTATATCATAGTCACCAAAATGCTCAGAATATCCAAATCAATCATTGAATATTATTTGTACTTCCTTGATTATGTTAGTCACTTTGATGTGTGGCTTCCACTTAAACGGAAAATATAATTACATCATATTTCCGTGTACGATGATTAAAAAGTGATATAATGCAAAAAAAAAACAAAAAAAAATATGATTATTTTAGAAACATATCGAAACGACTGAGTTCATAGGTCAAGGAAAATTTGCATTTACTAATCATACCAAAAGCCAGTTTAAAGAGATTTCTTTTAATCAGAAGAAAGTAGTTTATTTTCCTAGAAGACTGTAAAAGTTCTATATGGAAAAGAGAGGACTGAATTGTGAAATTAACTGAAAAGTAGCAGAAAATAATAAATATGCTTTTGAATAAAATTCATGTCGAAAAATTTTAAAATTTATTTAATGAAACGAACTAAGTTTTAATTAACTAAAATATATTGTTTAATAAAGAAAAAAAGTACTACTTTTAGGCACTGATTTACTCGAAATAGTTATTTGGTGAGAGACGTTTTAATAAATATCACAAAAGGACGAATTCACTCAGAAAGACAAATAAATGAGAGTTATCCCCCCTGGAATGAACAATAATAGAATGGGAATAATTCATCCCTGTTGATTGAATAAAGGGTTCTCTTCGAATGTTACTAGCAACAACAGGCGACTGAGAAGATCGGAAAGTACAACGGTCGAAACGTTGCGACTAACACACAAAACCAGAACATTCACACCAGTAAATTGAATAATAATAATAATAATAATAATAATAATAATAATAATTTCTGATCTCGAAAATTGAGAAAAAAAATTTTTTTTTCTTTTCCTTAATCAGAAATAATTTTGAGCCACCTACGATCAGGCAAAGAAAAGGATTCCCCCACCGCAAAACTAAATTTACGTTTTTCGTCGATGAGTAACTTGCGTTATATCACTATGAAAGGTGATATGTCTTACTGCACGAAAAGGGAGTATCCCGTTTGATGACTGTTGCTATTTTCGTTTGTATAATCCTTAACCTAATTTTGTTAAACATAGAAAAATTTTCTACCAATCAGAAAAAGAGGATGTTGTAACACTTCATTCAATTCCGTATGTTTTAGCTTTCTTTATTTTGAAGGATTTCATTTTCTTCTTTCCTGGGTGTAAAAGCTATCAACTTTGACTTTGTTCTCAAAAAAGAAGAGAAACGAATGTATAATCACTAGTTTCACCTATCCTATTAATTTTCTTTTGGGCACCTCGAGGCGGTGTAAGGGTTAGCCAGCTTGTCTCACTGGAACAATAACGACTGATTAGTGAGTTCGATCCTCACTGGGAGCCCTCTACTTTCGACCTTGTGCCACATCTAAACTACGTTAGAAAATCACTATTCTATTGCTTTTCTTTTTTATTTCAGTATTCTGGAAAGAAAAATGGCGTAGATAAATGAAAATGAAGAAGGGTTACAAAGAAATCAATATGACGCATCACATAATTATGGACGTTTTTAGAGGCAACGACCATCGTTAAAGTGACGACCATGGTTAAGGAAACAATTTTAGGTTCGATTTGCAAACTATTTGTTCTTTCAGTTGTAGAAAAAATGAACCCTAGAACAATAATAATAATAAAATGGAGTAACGGTCAAAATGAAATAACAGTAATAATGCAGAGTGTATTGACTCACAGTGTTGCGATGAAAAGCAACAATAATAATAACAACGTAATAACAGAAAAGCTTCAACTAGAAATTTCATAAAATGGCGTCATACTTAAAAATCATTCGTTAAATATATTTCAAGAATAATACATTTTTAATTTTAAAAATAAAGACGTTAATTTTGTATTTGACATAATTTCTTCCTGTCAACATAATGTTAAACTTTATTTTACAGCTCCATATATGGACAGTCCTGGTAAGTTTCAATTGATAGTAAATCCTTTAAATGAATCCCTTCGTGTCTGCAGTAATTTCTCGAGTGCTGAACTGCAATGTGGGTAATTAAATAATTGTATATAATAAAGTTTAACAATGGTAATTCTCTTAAATACCAGTGGCATCGAATGGTAACCGACATTTAACGATAAAAAGCACACAGATTAGAATTAATGGAACGAGTTCAAACTCCGTTTAAAGCGGTTTGTGTTTATTTCAAACTTCTGGGGAAAGGCATGAATCCAAGTTTTCCTCAAAGTTACACATCGCCAGTATGTTTTTGTTTCATCGGCGTTTTTCTTATGATAACGGTAGCTTTAATTTTCCTCGTCCACAAATATTTTCCGCCAGTGTTTGATTTTCGGAACTTAGCAATGGGTTCTAAAAAATATAATCTATAAAATCCAGAATCTATTCGATGTTTGTGATACGCACTGCTAGAGTGAACTAAAACTGCTAGCTTCATTTTCCCTTACTTTAAAAAAGAACATTTTCTCTCTTATTATTTATGGTAAACTACCTTTCTGCTTGCTTAGAGTAATTTAAGGTATTGGCGGGCAAATGTCTATATTAAACAAGTCTTTAAAAAATGGTAACTTCAAAAAATTATCAGAGGTACGCAGTTATCCAGGTACACATTTGTCTTGGGACGCAAATGTCCAAGAACGCAATTGTCTTGTACGCAATTGTCTGGGAGGAAAATTTTCTAGTTCGCAACTGTCTGTCATCCCATGAAGAGAACGAGCTTCGTATTGCCCCCATCCACTCACCCATTAATAAGACATGGGAAACGTACATTAATGGTATATTTCTGTCCTGAAAACCGTCTAGAATTTTACTGAAGAAGTAGAAAGTTTTTTATACTAAAATTCATGAAATGTAAAGCTTGAGAGCCACTCAAGGCACACCGTTACTGTTAAAGGGATAATGATGAATGAGTTATATGAATGAAAGAGTGAGGAAGGAATTTATGGGGATAAGGAGAGTAGATAACGATTGACACTCGACTTAAAGATGTTAAGTTTGTAGTCTTCAGGGAGGCAACTGATCGGAGTCTCTTCCATACAATGAAAATTCTTTGAAAAAAAAAACTGTCTGTTGAACTTTTTCTAAGAGCAAAAAAAAAAAACTAAAGAATGAAGTTCATATAGGAATTTTCCATGGAAATAACGATAGAGAAGTAATAGGCTAGTAAAATGATGTCTATGTGAAAGAGGCTACAGGATGGAGAATAAGCCTTCCTTCAAAAGACGTTGAGATCCGAAGACGTATTGGGATGGCCAATATAACGTATTCCAAAAACTGGGCAGAGTATTGCGTGACAGGAAGTTTTCTTTGGTAACAATGAAAAAGAGTACTGAGCTGCTACGTGACATCTGTCCTCCTTTACGACAGCGAATGTTGGTTTGGTTTATTTTGTTTTACGGCATATCAACCTCAATGGGTTATTTAATGCTGACAAAAAAATTTATTGCTGGTGATGTTTTGTTTTGTCAAAAATCTGTTTCTGGTAATATATTTCCTTTAAAATTGTATTGCTGGCAATCATTTTTTTTTCAAGAAAGTATTGCTGGTAATAGTTAACTATTTGCCCATATCTGGGACCCTAACAAGTGCTACCACCCCGGGTTAGGATAGACCTGAGAACACCAGCAATTAAGAGGTGGTTCCACGCTCCTTAAAACCTCCTGATCAAAGGCCTTGCTGTTGGACGTAGTTTAACATCTTACCCAGGACGTGGATGTAGTTTAACGTCTTACCCAGGACGAAAGAGAATGTTGGATGGTTTCCTCAAAGATGAAGAGACAGGAGGTGACGGAGGTATGATTCTACAGAAGGATGCTAAGGATACCATGGACCGAGCGTGTGAACATCGATGAGGTTTTGGAGAGGATGCAAACAAAGAGGAAGCTTATACTTAACATCCGGAAAAGGCAGATTAAATTTATGGGACACGTAATGAAAAAGGAGGGCTTGGAGAATCTGATACTCACAGGTCTAATAGACGGAAATGGAGTCAAGGAAAAGCAATGCATGACATACCTAGCGGGCTTAAGCAAGTGAATGACTGAATGTGGTCTGGAGGAGGTGGCAGAGGGACGAAACTTATTGAGAGCAACAAGGGATAGGGAGGAAGTAGAGAGCCATGACCGCCTACGTCCTGAAGGGACAGGTCACATAAAAAGAAAAAGACTCAAGGCTGAAAAGTGAGGATCATATTGCGCTAAACTTCCAACTTCAACTTTAACCTGCCTGCCTTGAAAATCAACATTTGAAATGTGGTTTTTAATTGCGTTAAAACATAGATGACTCTTCCTAGTGAGATGTGCGAGAGGAGATTGATGGAATGACAAAGAGATTAATATCAAATAGAGAGAGGAGAAAGAGAGAGGAGAAAGAGAGAGGGAATATGTGAAAGAATGAGAGTGCGTATGTACTTTTGGTCATTTATTCAAATCATCTTCATGAGTTATTGATCGAGAACTTTTCAGCCTTTTTCTGACCTGAATTTATTCAATGGCGACGAATTTGTTTCTCGGTCTTTTTTACGAACTCGTTAACAGCTTGATTTCCTGAAGTCGAAGAATATCTTTGAAACAGGTCTGGTCTCATCTACCGAGACTGGTTCATGAAATAAGAATTCTCTTAAGCATTGCAGACAACCCCACACAACTCCCTCTCCGTCTGGCACTAGGAGTCCGGCTCTTTGTCCGTTTATCTATCTCCTGCATTTAGTGTTTCGCGAACTCTTTAGAATCATCCCCGTCTAAAGGTTTTTCTTAGTTCTGCGTCTTGTCTGCTCGGCGTTCTATTATTAAATTATGTTCGCACCAAACAGTTTTTGACTTCTTTCAAATTGAAATATCGAGAGGCTTTTCAATTCTCTTTGCTTTATTTTTCTTCATATATGTTATAAAGTTGCGTCTACTGTTGAAATGACTTAATAATCAAGCAGTACAACGGGTCAATTTAACCCCATGAAATATTGAAGAATATTTAAAAAACAAAAAATATAATTCAATCCCCAAAATTTTCCTTTTTCTCTATCAATTTGGATTTATTTTTAAACTTTTGTATATATATATATATATATATATATATATATATATATATATATTCTGTTCATACCTTATTATTTCAAATACATTAAAAAGTATTATAAAAATATTTTAATACTGTTTGTTAAAAACAGACTATTTACTTAAATATTTGTATCAATGAAAATAACGTATCAACAGAAAATATATTAAAATAACTGTTGGATTAGTCCATTTCATAATAGAAATTTAAAGACATTTTTATGTTTATACATTCTTTTTTATAGAAACAAATATTTAAGTAAATTCTCTGTTTATAATAAACAGTATTAACAACATTTACCGGCCTGAATGTCAGAGAAATTGACAGAGAAAATACGCGTCCTCCGAGAGGAATCGAACCTGCATCCTATACGGAACGGTCATATAGCTTGGTGGGCCTTTAACCGATTGGACCACAGAGGTGCGTTTCGGTTAGCAAGGTCGATTTTACTGTTTTTAAACTACAATTTTCCATGATTGTCTCACGTACGTTCATATCTGCTCGATGCGTATCCAAATGTAAACAAATGAGGTCACACGTTATGAAATGGACAAAGTCCGACAATATGTAAATAATAGATTCCCAAAATGTCTGTAAGTAATACCAAAACACCCAATGGGATAAATCATGATGTACAACACACACACACACACACACACACACATAGTTCACGGCTTTGTCTTCTACTTTCAATGGTCACTCTGGAAATTTGTAGACTTTTGCTTCTCACCACAAAATTGCTTCGGAATAGGAAAATATTGGTGCACTACTTCAGTTTTCTTTATGCAAGTGTAAGACGAAAGGCTTTACACGCAGCAGAGAAACGATTTATTAGATGTTGGGCTTCCTGAAAGGATGTTGCAACAAGAGCAGCAGCATCATCAAACAATAAATCACGAATAATTTTTGTACGAAGGTCGGTCTTTGCTTTGAAGCGCTGATGATTGAAGAGTCCACCAGTTGTTCGAAACTGGAATTTGACACCGCTCTCTGTGTCTGCAAATGCATATTCCAGCATTACCGAGAAGAAAAGGGCAAAAAGGACAGCGGCCATGACACAACCTTGCTTGGTACCGTTTGTGACATTAAAGGATTCTGACATCATACCATCAGACACGATATTAATTTTTATTCCTTCATGAAAGGAGTTGATCACCTTTAGCTTTTTTTAACCTTTTTCTGGGATGCCGAGTTTCCTCAAGACTTGCCAAAGAGTCTCTCAATTCACAGTGTCAAAGGCCTTTGCCAAGGCCACAAACACCATGTACAACTCTTGGTTTTTCTTGCAAACCTCTGTAACTTGAAGAGAAAATATCATGTCAATGGTACCACGACCCGACCGAAAACCACACTGTGATTTAGAATAGATGTCGTCAACACGGTGTATAATGATTCTGTTTCGGATCAGTCTAGTAGGATTTTGCCTGCAATAGATAGGAGTGATATCCTCCGATGATTATCATAGACACTCCTGATACCCTTGTTTTTGTAGAGCTGTTTGACTGAGGCGTCTTTATAATTCTGTGTGACACAGCCTGAATTCCATATTTTGGTCACCTGCTTATTCATTTCAGGTAGCATAGGATCCTTAGGAGTAGGTGATTTTCCAAATGAGATCTGCTTGATAGAGTCACTTACCTCTTGATAGGTAGGTTCAAAAGACAACTCCGGAATTTTTGGATTTTGTAAAATTAATGAGATGCTATCCTCGTCAGTAACCGAAGTGGTGTTTAACAGTTTCGAAATGCCCTTTCCAGCGATCCAAAATGTCTGACTTATCCGTGGTGATTGAGGCAATACTTTTCTGAGGACCGAAAAAGTTCTTGATGCCAGCATTAGAAAGCCTTTACATCCTTTCTATCTGAAACTTCTTTCATGGCTCGTTGGACCTGACTTTTGCTCTTCTTGTAAGCGATCTTATCGGACGAGTTCTTGTCCTCAATCTATACTTTATTAGAAGAGTGCAATTGATCTATAAGCTGCTGAACCTCTGTATTATTCTCATCAAACTAGTCTTGATGTTTACGATGTGTTGCATCCCGCAGAACCTTCCAAGATGATTCGATATCATTGGTAATGTTAACAGAATCAAATGCAGCATCAAGTTTTTGAGAGAGATCAATTTTTGTTTCAGTCGATTTAAGAGGCAGTACGTTAATGCGCTTGGGCACTGAAGAATTTATAATCCTTCGGTTTTACAGATGCAGTGTAGACTTATTCCAAAGTAGACCGTGATCTGACAGATAGCAAATTGTGTGGAATGAAAGTGTGATTTTAAAATCTTTTCTATCCCTTCTTTTGATGACGACGTAGTCGATCAGATGTCTGTTTTTCGACCGAGGGTGCATTCACGTGGTCTTACGACAGCTGGGTCGCTGATAGAAGCTATTAGTAATACTAAGGTCAAATTCCTTGATAGTGAGAAGGCGTAATCCATTCGCGTTCACACGATGAATACCATGGCGACCTAAAACCAAGAATGATAATTATTGTCAACACGAGCATTGAAGTCACCTGTGAGGATTAATTTATCGTTATGTTGGACTTTGGAAAGACATCACCAAGGACATCGTAAAATCATGTTTTCTTGCTCTGAATTTACCTAAGGTTCGAGCGAAACGGCTAACAAGCGTCACACGGGTGTTACACTCCAGATCAAGGGTTAGTGTCATTATACCCTCTGCTAAATCTTTAGCAAGGTCTGACTTGATGGCGAAGCCAACACCAGATTGGCGTGGCTCATTCTTAATCTTGTCAGCCAATAAAACACTTATCCACTTTTTCTTCCCTAAGTTGAGAATTGCCAGCCAGACGTGTTTTACTAATGGCCGCTATGTCAATGTTATACTTCTTTAACTCGAGAGACACAAGAGCTGTTTTACGCTCTGGTGTAGAATAATTGTCCTGGAGAGTGCGAACATTCCAAGATCCAAAATGAAAATTCTTATATTTCTTTTGATCTTTCTTGCTGTTTCGACTGGGTTACATGATAACCAGACAGCTGCAGCGGGCTGCCAAGTCTCTGTGTGATCGATCTATCTATCTATACGACTTTGGATATCCTTGTTTGAATAAACGCTCCGTTCGAATTACGTCGATTGACCTGCGCCTTCGAGCAGTACTCTCCGGCAGAGTTCTAACCAGCGCCTCTCTTTGTTGGAGAAGCCATCGACTAAAGCGCCACTCGGCCACAGAAAGCAAAAGACAAGCAATATTCAGTTAATGTTTTTGAAGACTGAACACATCCTCCTGTTCAGATCTTCTCGAAAATTTATATTTTCTACTTATTTTTTGTATCCGAAAAATCAAGAAAATAATTTCAAAGAAATCAATCGATTCTATATCGAACTCTTGAGATGTTGAGTGTTTCCGCGTGAGTGTACTGAAATAAGGACAAACACATAAGTAGGGAAAAATACTGGTATATTCGAAGAGGTATTTACAACAGAAAGATTAGTAGTCAAACGAACGCAGGTTAGTCAGTCACAATAAGAAAGAATATAAAGTTCAACTGTATCTTCCGGTAGAGACGGAAGTGTGATGGTCACCTGATCTCTCCAGAACTCTATAGAACTGTCCTATTAGTAGTAGAGAGATCAGTCCATTCTGATGAGAAGGTGGGTGCGCCCCAACACGAACATTATTTCCAAATTCTCTAAACGTTGTTTTTTGTGGATACCCAAGTTTGAATAGACGCTATGTGATTTCTGGGTTATTTTGGGTTGTGTTTTTTTATCTGTTATGGCATTGCAGAAACTATAACTCATTTTTAGTACCTTTCTACTAAATATTTTGTGGAGACTGCTTTATGGGGTAAGAGTTTGTGAATGAGATTAATAAATATTTTTTTTTTAATTTGTACTCTACGGTAGTTTAAACCATATTATGATAATTCTTCTGTTAGTCTTTTGATTCTGTGGTGTATATGTGACCGTTACTGAAAGACAACTATGCTTTAGAGCCATTTAATTTTTATTTTTTTGGTGGGCTGAGGAGCGCTCTTCGTCATAGTTGGTTTCATTGGCAGAGTTGTGGGATAATCTGCGGTTAACAGATTGTAAGATCATGTTGATTATCGTGGGTGCGTGCTTGGGAGACATGCGATATAAAGTTGTTTACAGTGTTGATACCTATCTCCACACTGTGTATATTTTTTCAGATGCTATGTCGCTGATATTGAGCACTTTCATCACCCCATAAATATAGCACACTTTGTAAAAGTTTTTATCTCCAAACTTAGTATAAAGATAACGAGAAATGAGAAAAATGGCTGTCAAATGTTGAAACCTCCTGACGATTGGACTGTGCAATTACGGAAAAATTCGTCTACGCATTTCTAGGTTCGATGTGTTGAATATAACATCAGTTAGCTAACTGACACATTGTATTTGTATTAATGTTACACACGCGCACGCACACACACACACACACACACACACATATATATATATATATATATATATATATATATATATATATATATATAGTAAAAATAATAAATCCGTTGGTATATAATCCAAGTGGATCCTAAATATTAAAACTGATTCACAAAAACAGAGCATATAAATTACACAACAAAATCCAAAATTACCTCATATGCGGGGGGCGGGGTGAATAGATCTATTTCAACCGACGCGAAGCACGTCAGTTTTATTCAATCCCGGTGCATAGAATTGAATAAGACTGATGTACTTGGGATCTATCCCCAATACATATGAATTAATTCTATTTTGGATTTTGTTGTTTAATATATATATGTGTGTGTGTTTGTTGTAGTAGTAGTAGTAGTAGTAGTAGTAGTAGTAGAGTAGATAGTCAATAACATAAAGTCAAATGAAAGAGTACCGATGAAATCAGTACGAAAAACATTTATTAATATTAACCAGGTGACAAAAATGAAGCACCGAGATTGAGGTTCCAAGTTCGGAATTTTCGAACAACCCCGTGTTCTTCATCAGCGGATACGAGAAATAAATTGAGGGACAATGGAAACTATCCAACATTAGTTTTTTGAGGTGGGTAGAGTCCGCTTGTAGGTGGAATTATTAGAAAAATCCGTTCCCTGTTTGATTTCTCGCTGTGCGAAAGTTAATATGAAAATGACTTCAGATTTAAAAATTATGCTAGGTGGTGGGTGGTAGGGGAGTGAGATATTGAACATAGGTGAAAAGTGTTGTCTTTTTTCTAATTATATATATATATATTTATGATATATATATATATATATATATATATATATATATATATATATATATATATATGATTGCGTCTAGCATTAAACAGTCTGTCGCCTCTGTGTTGACTTCAATGTTCACCTTTATATTTACATACGCTCTATATCCCTGATATTGTGCCCTTTATTCCATAAATATAGCACACCTTAAGACTATATTTCTTCATATATATGTGTGTTCGCGTGTGCGTTCGCAGCAATCTTTCTTTTGTGCATGTTTTGTTAAATATGACAGACAAGAGAAAATTTCGACATATTTTTACTCATTTTTGCTTCTGTCCGGACCCAAAAAAATCTTCGTAGACAATTCAATATAAGAAGATACAGATATTAAAAACTGTTTGAAGATATTAGAATCATATCATAGAATAAAAAAAAAACAAGTGAAAATCCTTTGAAAGCATTTAGTTTTAACGGGGACAAGGAGTCTTGGCTGTGAAGAGAAACACAGCAAAAACTCAACTAAGAATAAAATTACTTCTATAATAAATGTTTCTGTATTGGAAACAAGTCGGAAATATATACGTCATCGTTAGCAGTAAAATAAATCCCTACTGAAAAGTGATACAGTATTAGTCAAAAGCGCTTTGGACGATAATCGCTATGGACAATTTATCCACACACTCAGTATTTAAATGAAGAAGTAAAGGATAATGGAAAAAAATTAAATAAAAATCTTACAAAATATTCCTTATCAGTCATATTTGAAAAATGAGCAAAAATAGCATAGCCAAGAAATGCAGATTAAAAAAATATTCACATGTGTCTAGGCTCATTTATATCAACACTGGTCATGTATAGTAACTGAGTAACAGTAGTTTAGTAGCGTAAAGAAATACAAACTTGAACTCATTTGTTCCGGGTTAGTTCGAAATAAGGTAATACTATGTGGAATAGAAAATATATTTTGGAGTAAAAATCATTCTGTGAATTTGCTTTTTTCAAGCACACATTTTTTTTTTCTTGTTCAGGCATTAATAATAGCAAAGAATTTCTGATTTTAAACAGGTCGGTTACAAAAGGTAAGTGTTATTGTGATATATAAACCCCATATAAAGTGAAAGTGAAAAACACTTTCTATCTCGATAACGAACTTGATTTTACGTTAACGCCTTTCCCGGAAGTCCAATAAGTCGACCTACATTTAACGGTGAACACGCCAGGCCTTAAAAGCAGCTACTCTTAATTATATAAAGAAATTATAGAGAGAGAATATTATCATTTCTACAGACAGATTATCATTCAATTCCAACTTTTGCATGAAGGAATCTGACATCTTAAAGCATAGTAAGATGACAGAAATATCTACAGTTATTGCATTAATATTTTAGGCTATGGATTTCTTTTGTTACGTCATGATTGTTACCTGCCCGTTGGGCTTACGAATAAGATATTCATTCGAATATAAAAAGCAAAATATACCACAACTTAACGCCTGAGGAATTTCGGGAACTATACACTTTATATTTGTCAAGTTGGCTTTGGGTTTTAAAAAGCAAATCGTGTGGGAGGAAAAGTCGATAATGTCTAAAAGAGAAAGAAAAAACCGCAATTAAATTTCGTCTCTTAATATTCATTTTGACGCGTAATTTTTTATCATTTTTATCGCAGCTTTACTCGAGCCGTCGATTTATGAATAGACAAAGAGGATCTACAATAAATAATAAGCTCTCAGTGAGGTTCAAACTCAAATGAATTTTGCCTGAGAGAAACCCTCTTAAATGCCTGCACCCCACCACCCTCCCCCGATGCTCTAACCGGCTGAGCTCCCAAACAGTTTGACAGATGTTCCATTCCGCAAATGCTTAAATCTATTCGGGATTTTCTTCTCGTTGCTTCTGAAGCATGCATTCGGCACATCTAGAGAAGGGATTTACCTGCGTACAAGATCAGATGGCGACGATGCGGCGGTAACGACTCACACCCAGTGTGAACTTCAGTCACTGATGAACCGTTTCTCTCCCAGTCCTGCAGAGACCCCGGGCTGACCATCAGCCTGAAAAAAACAAATGTACTGAGACAATGTACCAAAACACCACCAGCGATTACCAGTGATTCATCTAATGAAAATAAAATCAATTCTGCTTCCCGCCGCAATGTATTTTTTCCTATTCTCCGGAAAAATTAATGAATGGATTCACGGAAATATTTACAGGATATTTCTCATGATAAGTATGCGACCTGTGCGGATACATTTTCGGCCTGTAATTTGATCAGGCCCGCGGTTGAGCCGGGGTCCATCACCCGGGACGCAGAGATAAAAAAAAATAGTTAAATATTCTTCTCTTGCTGATATATTTTTTTTTATTATTCCTGTGGCAGTGGAGACTTCTGGGGTTATTGTCCCTCTTTCGATATGCGTTCCTTTGGAAAATTGGCGCGATGACGTCTCGATTAAGGGACGAGCCTCGCGAAACGGAGTGGCTCTTGCAGTGTGTCTCTCTGGCGATGGTTCGAGGTAATGCTTTCTCCATTATTGTGGCTGGCAGACGATAGCAAAAAAAAATTGTTTATAGTTACTTTGTTCAAACTTTTTTTCAGTAAATAAATTTCTCTATGTTTAAGCATTTCAATTCTAATAGATTTCATGTCATTCTGACGTCTTAGCAACAGTTTTGTGAATTTTAATGGATCTTTCAAGTTTCATATTATTGCTCAAGTAACGATAACTCCACAAAACATTATTTGTAATATAAAATTATAATTACAGAATATGTTTCAAGATTACAAAGACAAATGTTTTGGGCAAATCATTGAAATCAGTGTCATTTTAATGATGAAAAATTATAAAGACAACATTAATGTGAAATGTAAGCTCCGTGTTCCAAAATTAGTTTTACAAGTCATTCATCAACTGAATTTACAACATGCTATATTTCTTAATATGTAACCGGTTGCAAATCATTCAGAATAGTATTTCAAAATTCTTTTTTGCTGGAAAATTTCTATCTGCCAATAGAGACTTTCGTTTTCATAGTGTTCCACATGTTCTCAATCTAGTTAAGGTGAAATAAGCAAGCTGTCCACTTCATCAAAACGATTGTCTTGAAAATAATTTGATTCATTAGTTTGCTTCGCTTTAATGGAGCTTGCATTAAACATCTTTCTAAAACTTTTTTAGACTCTGATTGAACTATGACTCCACATGTGCCTTCAAAACATCAACATATACCTGAACTCACCATTTACAACTCTCTATAATCACACCATTTTACTATGTATAATCTAATTCCAAAAGAACACTTTCGCCTTGTTGATATCCCATACTGTTAGAGTGGTTTTCGTCAATCTGGCTTATTGAGGATATGACGTCATTCGTTGATGAAAAGAATGGCCGAAAAATAACTTTTCATATCTTCCGTTGGCCATTTCATATGATTGTACTTTTGGATGTTTTAAACACAGCCTTATGCCCAAATCTCACGTTCTGCAATTTGATTTGGGATCTGATATTTCATGCTTTTCAAAACACTTCCTCGCTATTTCAAAACCTTAAAATGTTCTATTTTGAAAAAGATGAATATTTTATCATTTCTCTCTCAATACGGGACAAAGATAGGCGTTGGTTTAGCTTTTGCAAACCCTAAAGTTATTGATCATTTCTATTTACGCGTCCAGTCAGCCTTTACGGTGTATTTCAAAGCTTCACAGTCGAAATGCGGCTTTTAATTAGAAAACCCGGAAATGTCATATAAACGACTGCCATTTGTTTGGATCCGCGTCAAATCATTTCCGATCCAAAGGAATTACGCTTCCCCCCCCCATTAACTGCGCTTCCCCCCCTCCCCCCATTAACTGCGCAAATGTATTTCCCCATTCAGCATGTAAACGTTTACATTCCAATAAGCATTTATTTTATATATCAATACGACATGAAAGGACCTGTAACGTGAAACGTAAAGTATAAATAATGCTGCACTTATCAATGCTAATTGTGTGAAAATATATATAACGTCAAGAGATGTCCTGGAATAAAGTGTGGATTCAAAAGCTAGATTTGATCTTCTGTAAATCCATCAATTTTTTTTTAGTTCAGTCGGCGAAGACAGTGGATGCGTTTTATCAGGTTTCCCTCAAGCAAAAGGAATATTATTTCAAACTTTGCCGAGAAATAATTCTTTATTTCCGATACACGCTGTCTACTCACAGTTGCACTTATTTGCAGGATCACGAAATCGGGAGAGTTTTCCCAGGATTAAGAAAGAAAGCTTAAGATGACAACTTCTACACAGACTGAGAACTCGATAAGGATTGAACTCACTTTGAATGGCGTTCAAGGCTTGCATACTAGCAACTGGACTCACACTAACGCTTCATGCTTACTTTCATATGAGTGAATCTTCTATACAAAATTAAGGGTCAGAGGTTAAGTAATAAAATAACCGTGAGAAAGCTGTAATGTTTTTAGCCTCATAATGTCCGGTCATTTTTTTTCTAATAAGTAAAGATATAATGGAAGCTGATTTCTGACTGACTTTGTTGGCGCTTAAACATTTCTCCGGAGGCTATTTGTCTGCGAGTGATAAGGAATGGATGGAACTGCTACCAACAGGGAAGCCAGATGCAGTGGCATAAAAGAAAAAAGATTAAGGTTTTATATACGAGATGCTACCCAATATATATATATATATATATATATATATATATATATATATATATATATATTAATAAATGTTTCATTAAATAATATAGAAAAGTTTTGTCTATTTATTTTAAGTCCCTTTCATATTGTCTGATAAGCTTAATAACATTATCATTGGAAGACGAAAGGAAATATATATGTATTGATACATATTTAAATCCAATCTAAGCTTTCGACTTACATAAGCCATTATCAGAGATGACAATTACTTTTCAATATATCAACCAATACACGGAAGAAACAATAATGAGAGCCTGTTTTTGTTGCATGAAAATTTCAAAGCGACGGCTTCCCATACTTAATACTTATCGTTTTCACTCTCGCGTGGTCATGTGTGACGGCACGATCTGCGACGCGATTTTCGCTTCCGCGTCTCCTATACACGAGTTAGTCGTTCCTTTGAAATTTTTCATGCAACAAAAACAGACTATCATTATTGTTTCGTCCGTGTATTGGTTGATATATTGAAAAGTAATTGTCATCTTTGATAATGGCTTATGTAAGCCGAAAGCTTAGATTGTATTTAAACATGTATGAATATGGTGATTTCCTTTCGTCTTTTTAACATCAGACTTATCATTAGCGCACTACGATCCAAAAACAGAAATCTTATTTGCTTCAGGTGCTTGTTACTATGCTATAGGGGCGGTAATTCTACATAAATATTATGACGGTAACATGAAAGTCTTCGCACATGATTCGCGTTCGCTACTACCGACAGAAAAAAATACAGCCAGATCGAAAAAGATGCGTTAACAATAATATTTCCAGTGAAAAAATACACGAATGTATACACGGAAGCATTTTTTTTTTTTTTTTCACAGACAGATCACAGACGGATCACAGACCTCTATTATCAATTTATGGTTTGATAAATGAAATTCCTATGCATACAGTGAATAGATTACAACGCTGGTGTACCATTTTATTAAATTCCGATTTCAGGATGGAATAACAACCGTCTCAAAAATTACGATATATTGATAGTTTATCAAGATTGATACCAAAAAATACTGAACCTCTTGAGAACACTTTTATTGCAGCATTAAAAAGTGAAATAGAAATTAAGAATATATTATGCAATATAGTATGTGAACTGCCAGTTACCCTGGAAGAAATAACAGTAAAAGCAGAATAAGACATTTATTTCGAAAATAAAAATCTACTAAAAGAAAATAAACTTAAAATATAAAGACGATATTCAGAATGTAATCCAGACTTGAACGCTTACTCGCTATGTGACGGAGTCCTGATGTTTTCACAAAGAGTAGTAATACCTATCGTATTACAAAAGCGAATACTAAATAAATTTCATAGTGGACATCCGGGGATTTTATGGATGAATTCTTTTATGAGAAGCTCCGTATACTGAACCAAAATGGATCAAGACATTGAAAAATTAGTAAAAGTCTATAGAGGTTGTGCCGTGGCAGCAAAATACCGCGAAATTACAACCTTGGCCAAAGACAGATAATCCGTGATGAAGATTACACATAGATTCCGCAGGTTCAATAAACGGATAGAAGTATCTTTTATCTCTTTACTAAGAGGACTGAATTTTTAAGTTAGAAAAAAAAAACAACTTCCACGATTACAGCGAATTTGTTACACGAACTCTTTGCAAGATATGGCATTCCGAATGACATAGTCTCGGATAATGATACACAATTCACTGCTTACGATTTTAAAGAATTTTGTAAAATATCCTTGAGTGAACATATTACTACTCCTTTGTATCACCCAAGGTCAAATGGACAAGCTTAAAGATTTGTGGGTACTTTGAAGACAGATTTGAAAAAAGCAAGTTATGAAAAGTATGTAAAGAAGTACTACAACTATTCTTGAGCGTATACCCGATAACACCGAATCCCAATACACCGTCAGTCATGTCACCGGCAGAATTGATGTTGGCAAGAAAAATTAAATCGATGTTCGGTAAGTTGTTACCAGGTCAAAATAGAATAAGAACGGATAACAAAAAGGACGCAAGATGTTTCGAAATTAAAGAAAAAAATTTTTTTTTCAAAAATGGGAAAGAAATGTGGGAAGACGGCGTAATAAGTCACGAATTGGAAAAATGATAAATAAGGTAAAAGGTAAAAAATGAGAACGCAAAAGGCATTGGAATGAGTTAAAAAAAGATTTACTGGAGAAAGAACCACAAGAAAGGAAGAACATGTATATATGTCTTCAGCGGGAGAGGAACCCAGACGAGACTATGCCTACCGGCAGACTCTCGTCTGGGAAGGTGGACAAACCCGACCCCGTGTATGCGGGAACTACGGTGAATTTTTTATTAAGCCTCCGGGCTTGGAATCGCTTCACATAAAAATCGGCCTTGTGCCACATGCTGCCTCGTGAGGAGGTTTGGTAAATACCAGATCGCTGCAGTCAATCCTAGTTTCACGACAAGACAAGACAAGACCTCTGTCATCGGGCAGAGGGTGACAAGACCTCCGTCTTCGGGTAGAGGGTGACAAGACCTCCGTCTTCGGACAGAGGGTGACAAGACCTCCGTCTTCGGGCAGAGGGTCTTCGGATAGTGAAACGGCTGAGAAAAACAGACAAGTTGGAATCAGGCAGATCGCTGCCTTGCTTCTTACTGGCAAGTCCTCTGTCTTCAGCCGAGGATGATTAAACCGGGGCTCTATCGTCGGATAGATACCCGGCTGAGAAAAGCAGACCCCGTGTATGTGGGGAAATTTCACTCGAGCCTACGGGCTCGGATTTGCCCAACATAAAAATCGGCCTTGTATCCTGTATTGTGGGGAGGTTGGTAAATAACAAGCTCACTACAGTCAGGCAGTCCCCTGTCTGGCTCGTGACAAGACAAGACCTCTGTCTTCGAACAGAAACTCGGCTGAGAAAAACAGACCAGTTGGTGTCAGGCAGTTATCTGTCTGGAGTGCTACTGACAAGGCCTTCGCCTTCGAGTAGAGAATCGCTCAGTCGGATAGAGAAACTCGACTGAGAAAAACAAACCAGTACTCTACCTGAACCCGCTTTGGCGGGGGCTGGGTAAATTTTGACCAGTGGTCAGGGTGAAAATGCTCAGGTTCCCCACAATAAGCTTGACCTTACGTCGCATCTAACCCACAGTGGGGCGACGGGTAAATACCAGCTCGCCACCGTCAGGCACACTGCTGTCTGGCTCGCGACATGACGAGAAACTCTGTCTTTGGGCAGAGGGTGACAAGACCTCCGTCTTTGAGCGGAGGATGATTTAGTCAGGGTTCTTCAGATAGATACTCGGTTGAGAAAAACAGACAAGTTGGAGTGAGGCAGTTTGCGGTCTGGCTTACGACTAACAAGACCTCTGTCAGAGGGTGACTCAGTCGTGGCTTTGTCTTCGGAAAGAGACTCGGCTGAGAAAACCAGACCAGTACTGTACCGAACCCGCTTTGGGGGTTAAAGCTCGGATTCCCCACAGTAAACTTGATTTTGTGCCGCATCTAGTCCGCATTGGGGCGACTAGCTTGACACGACCAGGCAGTCCGCTGTCTGGCTTGCGACAAGACATGACTTCTGTCTTCGGGCGGAGAATGAATCAGTCGGAGTTCCGTCTTCGGATAGAGACTCGGCTGAGAAAAACAGATATATATAACAGATAAAAACAGATATATACAATAAAAGTTGCACATTTATCAATCTGCTATTCAGCCATGTATCAAATATTTCTGCTACATCTGGTCCTTCTGTTTTATATCTAAAGATTCTTAAGAAAATTCAAAGACTCAACAGTGTTATCAGTCATGACCTGGCATCTCGGCTCCAGTCATTTTCCATCGTTGCAATATAGCTTCCCTGTAACTCTTGTATAAATACTTTCATCATAAATAGTCTTGTGAACTTTCTTCTACGAGAGGAGTAATGGATAGCGGCTCGGATTGAGAAATCGAAGAGCCGGGTTCGAATTCCAATCGAATCCAATACATTCACTTTGGAAAAAGTATGAAGCCTCCTCTTCTTCCCCGACCCCCACCACCACCACAAGCTATGGGTAAATAGCAAGACAGACCGGGTTCTAGAGCCTTGGGTTGCAACTGGTCTCCCGCAGAAAGAAATGGCAATTTACGACGGGAAAAATCTGCGTCGTCACTCCTACTCGTGTATCACGCATGACGCATATCTAACTCTATAGTACCTAGACTCTATGAATTTAAACGAAGTACTAGATTGGAAACAAGGCATCATTATTTTACAGTTGAAATGATTAGATGTAAACCGTAAGTTCTATGCTAACAGTTTCTTCTCCCGCACTTCTCATTTGTGGAACTCTTTTTCCAGTCTGTTACTTTCCATTCAAATTTGATCCTCAAATATTTAAACACAATTTCGATCGTTATTTTCTGTCTTCTTAATTTCTATTATTTTATTTTCCTTGCTCCTTAATAATGTTTTTTCTCATATTCTTTCATATTCAATAACCCTCTACGTCTTAGTGGCTTTGTTACCTTTCTTGGAGTGAAATGATTCAAAAGAAATATATGATTTCTTCATAGCTGTTATTATATAAGTGTTATATATTTCCTGGAATGGTAGAATAGAAAAGACAAGGAATATTTTTTTATCTGTTTCCTCTTCTTGTTTTCATTCAATGGAACGAATGATTAGTTGAAGATCAACAGAATTTGTCTAGAATTTCCATCGTCATTTTTAGCGATTTCAACCATTCTCCAGTCACCCACAGGAGAAGATGATTTAAAAGTGATATCATATTAGCATTTCTGTTAGAGGAAGCTATAATGTAAGAATTTTGCATTAGGTGTCATTGGAGAACAAGAGAGAGAAAGAGTGTTACGAATTACAGGTGGGAGGGCATCATCTTTCGCCCTGTAATATGGATTTTGAACAATATTTTTCAGTTAGTTTTTTATGAATTATTGAAAATACTGAAAACTCAATTTTCTAAACTCGAGAATTTCTTATTTAATGTATTTGCTGTGATTATTTTTTTTTACCTCTTTGAAAATTTAGAGTTTCTGTTTACAATCAATATTGTATAAGATGTATTGATCATAGACTGATTGGAATAATGTGTTTAAGATGAGTGCTAGGTTAATCTACGCGACAGTGTTGCAGTGGTATAACCACCATAAACAGAATTTTGATTAATAATTTGTTAACATCTAGAAACAGACTAAAAAAAATCATTATGGCGTCTGATTATTACGTTACATAATCTCACTTCGAAAACAGAGAATTTTAAAATCAAGTTAAACTCGCGTTCTTTATTAGAAACGTCGATAACATTTTTATATTAGTCAAAATAAACAGCGTCAAAGAAACTTTCAAAATAAGAAGAAAGAAAAGATTATCGAAGAATAGAAGAGAAGAAATTGCGAAAAGGCAGAGGGGAAATTGTGGGGAAGACAGAGGAAAGGAAAACTGAAAAGCGAAAAAAGAATAAAGAGATACGAGAAACAAAACCAGAAATTGAAAAAAAAAAAGAAAGAAAATAAACAAGAAGAAATGTGAGAGAACAAAAAACAAAGAGAAAGAAGATAGTTGATTAGAAAAAAAGTAGATATTGATGAAAAAGCAAAGCGGAAAAAGACCTTATTTACCTACCCACACCCCGAGGGAGAGTTTGATGGGTAGTCCTATTCCCTAACCACTTTCAGGGATTGACCTTTGTCCCATTCCTTTTAAGTGCAATCGGAAAAGATTCAACTAGGACGGGGACGAACACCTGAGTGCGGACTTTGGTTAATTTCTGCCTCGGGGGTCACAGAAAGGGTAAAGAGAGGCGATGGACAAAAAGGAAATGATGAATGAGATTTCGGCCGGTGTGTCGGGGGAAATGGTAAAGATATTTCTGCGACGGGCCATTAAGAGTGCCAAGAACCGTGGTGAAAAGACTCTGGCCCTAGCCAATCTCTCAAAACTAACCGCATAGCGAAATATCAAAATTTAGTAGGACCGACAATTTTTCAACACCCCCTCCATGTCGTTATCAGTTATAACAGAATCGTTTCCGTTCTCAAGAGAAATTTTTAATGTTAAGTTCCTTCAAGACATAGGCGGTCATGACTCTCCACAGTTTTCTTTTCTTTCTGTGAATTGTGACTTTTCTTGGGGAAGAATAGTGCTATGATTTCGCATTTCCTTCTGCATCACATAAGAAACAGATAAAATGGGAAACGTAAATTAAGACGTTAACAAATAAATTTGCAACCTGCAGAAGAAAAAGATTTTTTTCTTCTTCTTCTTTTTTCTTCCAATTACTCTATTATTTTTTCTCCTTTGCTATTCGTTTTTGATATATTTCTATTTCTCCTTCATCGATTTTCACTTCCGTCGTCGTCCTCTCTCTCTCTATATATATATATATATATATATATATATATATATATATATATCTTCTCCCTCTCTCTCTCTATCTATCTATCTTCTCCCTCTCTCTCTCTCTATCTATCTATCTTCTCCCTCTCTCTCCCTCTCTATCTATCTATCTATCTTCTCCCTCTCTCTCTCTCTCTATCTATCTATCTTCTCCCTCTCTCTCTCTCTATCTATCTATCTATCTATCTATCTATCTTCTCCCTCTCTCTATCTATCTATCTATCTATCTTCTCCCTCTCTCTCTCTCTATCTATCTATCTATCTATATATCTCTCTCTCTGTGGAAAATCTGCCGCTCTTTTTTCCCGCCATTTCTCTCAATTTGTTTATTGGCTTCATAAAGCAGCAAGCCACTCAAGCAATCAATGAAGCCGCTCTACTTACCAAGTTGCTCACTCAGCGGCTGAACGAAATAGCAAAACGTTTCGGGGGGAAAAGCAGCGATAGATTTTTCATCATGAGGTAACATTACCAATCGATATAAATGCACCGGAGGATACAGCTGCTGCTAATGCACTTCGTGGGCGGGGGTAAATACTGCGGCTCATATAAGAAGAACGTTTGTCGTTATCCACTATACAGGAACCCAAGATAAGCAGTTTGAATTCATAGCAATCCCCTTTCATGAAAAATATCATCTTGTTATTCTGAAGTCACATTTTTTTTTAATCAATTCACCCCAAATAAGGCTATAATGCCACTAAAAAGCAAGGAGGGCACTGGGAGTAAAAGGGAAATGAAAAAGACTAAAATGACCCGGAAACACAATAAGGAAAACCTCTACACCTGTTTAAAAAACCGGCAAGTAGTGTTCCTGAGAAAGTAGAATTTTCTAGTGTCTAGTGATGACAGATTCTCTTCTGCTCTCAATCCATTATCGAGACATACTATAATAGCTTATAAAGATATATTTCGTAGTTGTAAAACCTACGGACGAGATAGCTATTGTTTGGGTAATTCCTTAACAAACCCATATTGTGAAGGTGACTATCTGAAAGCGTATGGAGAGTTTGCTAATAACTTACTAGACGCCAAAAGCAAAGATTTACCCGCGCAAGACAATGGCTTATATCACCCCAAACCATAATAAAGTTATTAAGAGTAAACACAAGGCACTGGTAAATGGGACCAGAGATTTGTTATCGATCTGTCGATTTAAATGTGTTTCGATCTTTCATATTGATGCTTGGCGTCAAATGTCAAAATGAAATAGAAAGAGAAATTTTAAAACACTGTAAGACTGTTAATGGCTATTAATAGCTTGTGAGATCGTTAACCATTGTGATTGTCATAATCTTTTGAGTCATTCGAAATATCATATTTATCAATCACTATATTTTGGTTGGTTCATTTTACGAATTCCGTGGTTTTCTTTCTGAAATAAAATCCTTTTAACGTGACGTGAATTATTCTAACTAGTATCTTTGCTTTTGGGTTCAAATCGTTTCGTTTTTGACAACAAATCGGCTGCCATTTTTGTTAGGATCAAATCTTGAAAGAACGAAGGACAATGCCGCCGATTATCAGAGTTGGAAATTCGAGATAATTCACGAGTTAATTAAAAATACAACAATGTATTGAAAAAAAGTCTTTTTAGAAAATAATCCTTAAATGAAGATATTCGTTTGTTTCACTGTAAATATTATTAAACCAGGTACCGCTACTACTTCGATATACGTAAGTTTTAAAACGATTTTTTTTAAATGAAAAAAATTTCTTAAAGCTTTCATTTTAACTTTAATTGAAACCTAAAATATTTGAAATTTACTATTTCCAGTAAGCAAAATACTCTGCGGTGTATTTCAAACAGAAATTATATTGATTGAAATCAATTTTTTTCTCAGTAAAATCTATCAAAACGGCCATTTATGACACATTTGTACACAAAAGTTTGATACTCGGTTTTAAAAATCTTGCAAAAATAAAATATATTTCTGAAACGTTATTTGAGGAAAATTTGCAAAGTTAAATTAATCTGATTTGAAACAAATATTACTTACTTATAGCATAAAATGTTATATACAAACATTTCTTCACTACGGGCTTTGTTTTTCTGACGTGTTTATCGATTTATTGACAGCGGATTACAGCCGAACGTGTTCATAGTTAAGTATGGTAGAGCAGACGATAATCTTTATAAGAGAGACAACACTTAAATTACATGACCTTTTAATGATAGATTTATCGGTTTGTACATCCATACTTCAGAAATTCTGCACGTAATTATACATACAAAAACAAATCGAAATTCTTCTTTTAAAATATTCATGGTTGTCAGATTATTATAAGCTTTATACGATTGGTAAATATAGTATTACTTAACAATATTTCGTTAGAATTATCACATTGAAAATGAATTTTAAAAGATTTAAAAATTTATAACATATAATTTAAAATTGTAAAAAATGAAAACAAATCTTGTAAAATTTCATTTTTCGTCCCATTTTTTTTTTTTTTTTCAGGAGAAAAAATTTTCTTTAATATATATTATTCATGAAAGCAATTAAAACATCTCTAAATGAATATTGTCTTAGTTTTATTAAGCGTTTTTTTTTTTTGATTCAGAACAGATTTTTGATAAGACCGGGTTCGATTTTGAAAAAAAAATTCGGTAATTTAAATTCTTAAAGAATTCTGCTTTTAACTAATATAGTCACTAAAAAATATCAAGTTGAATTTCTTAAGTTTTGATAAAATTAAGTAAAGGATTGAAACACATGTAAAAAAATATTTTTACCAAGATTTTCTAGTTAAAATATTTAAAAAATAATTTCATTTCATTCATTTGTGAATAAGTCCTGAAAATTTCATTATGTTCTAACAAATATTTGATTTTTGAAAGAATTTCTAAATTAATGTCTGTCACCGAAAAAAGAGGCTAAAATTTGCTATGCTGAAAGTTACTATAACCGCTGACGTCAGATAAACAAGTTTTTTAATCAAAATTTTGAATGTTTTAAAAAGAAGTAAAAAATTTAGATATATATTCAAAAAATACTTTAATCGTTCTTAATAATAAAAAGGAATTTGACGATAAAACTATGTTTTCATTACGTTTAGAGCGCAATGTTTTCAACACAATTTTTTAATGTTTTGGTGGTGATACCTCCATTAAACTGGGTTCAGAGATGATTAATAAATCATCCCAATATGGCCATGTGTTAAAACTTGGCCTTGAATGACAAAAATCAAAAAGAAAAAATTAAACTTAAGATGTCATATTAAAATGAAAAAAATACACCCTCACCATCCACCTCCCCCAGAAGGCTTCTTTTTTTTTTTCTTTTTTTTTTCTGTTATTTTTACAGCGATGTTCACTCTTTACAAGGCCCAGGTAGAGGGTTACTTTTGGGGTCCAGTTGTGTGTATAGAAGTGGAAGATGCCGGTTAACTCTGGTTTTGAAAAGGTTAAGATTTTAGTGATTGGGGAAACATTCTGTTGGGAGTTGGTTCCACAGGGCAGGGGTTTGCAGGAAGACCGTCTCTGAGTGGAAATTACTTCTGACCGATGGATGGTTTGCTACTAAGTGGCATGTTGTGTTCTTACTGTGAAGATTTTCCTCAGCGGGTCCAGGAAATGGAGATCGTTTGAGTACCTTCTGTGGACGCAATGCAGCAAGAGGCTTGCAACATCCCGCCTGTGGGAGAGAGGTTGAAGGGTGGAGAATAATTCGTCTCCCACAAGGGCTTGGAGACACTTTTGAACTGTATCAAGGCTAGAGAGTGAGATCTGGGCAGCTCCCGCCCAACAGTACTCCATTTTGGGCCTGATCTGGCTGTTATGAAGATAGAGGCAAGCAGGAGCGGTACAGAGAGCCGACCATTTTATCTGCTTCATTAGCAATGGGTCCTATGTACGAGTTCCACTTGAGGTCGGGTGTGAGTTTGAGGCCCAACAGTCTTTCAAGGCACCGTGCTTCCACGAAAGGACCTCTGTTCATCCTGATTGGTGGTAGTTGGGGGTCAGATCGGCGATGATGGAATGCAACTAGCTTGGTTTTCAACCAGCCAGTTTTTACCCCCATTCTGTAGTTTGTGCAAAATGGGAAGAGAGATCAGTCGCCAATCACTGACCATCGAGAGTTTTAGAGGTCTGCCTGTATAATCATAGATGTTTACAAATGATCTGAGTATATTCTTAGGCAGATCATTTATGTCGATAAAAAAAAGGATTTGTCTAGGAGTGACCCCTGGGCGACGCCTGCGTTGACCTCTAGGGGACTGTCCATTGATAACTATCTTCAGTGACCTATCTTCTAGGAAGGAGTTTATGATCGAAAAAAGCCTTCCGGTGATCCCCTAACTGGAGAGCTTATATAGTAAGTTTTGTACCACTCCTTGTCGAGGGAGTTATCTAGTGCTAAACCTCTACTCTGACCCATACATTTTTTTTAAAAATAGTATAAATTTCAGAGTTTAGGTGGTGACGTTAGAATTATAAGTAGAATTTAGAACGAACCGAAAACCCAATCTTAGATAGGAATCAAAGGACAACGCTCTACTCCTGTTCAAAAGACCGAAGGAAGATATGATCAAAAGACAGCGGAAGAATATATATATATATATATATATACATATATATATATATATATATATATATATATAGATAGATAGATAGATAGATAGATAGATAGGAAGGGAATAGTGTAGTTGGATTCAATTTCAAAAGTAAAGTCTATTTTGGGTTCAACGTTGTTAAGTTGGTTGAGAAGATCTATTAAGTTAGTATTTTGTGGATATGTAAGTGAGTCGTCTGTGTATCTGAAATAGGAAGAGTTTGACGGGAGAATGTTTTTGAATGTGTCACTTTCTAGAAATTCTACCAGTAGGATCTCCTCTTAGCGGCGTTCTTGGTTGTCTATTTTTAGAATTTCTAGAAAGTGACCCATTCAAAAACATTCTCCTGTCAAACTCTTCCTATTTCAGATACACAGACGACTCATAATTAATATATCCATAAAATACTAATTTAACAGATCTCAACAAACTTAACAACGATAAATTTAAAACAGACTTCATTTTTTAAACTGAAAACAACTACACTCTCTCATTCCTATATATATATAGGAGAAGTTTGAAAGTGTTTTCTTCTTCGTGTAAATAATCTGAGCTGAATATTTTGTGGGGTCATTATTATTATAAACAAATAAAAATAAAATCTAAAATAATAATATTAATGAAAATTATAAATAAAATGAGAAAAAACAATAATATTTAAACTTTGTTTAAAATAAATTAAATAAAAAAAAATAAAAATAATAAAAACTCTCACAGCAAGCAACAAAACCTACAACTACAGACATACGGACATCTCACCAAAAAACGTTAAATTCAATCTCTTCACCACGAACCTTGGTACGAGCAATACATGTCCGACTTATCTCTGTGATATGGCGTGTAATAATACGAAGTAACTTCTCCCTGTCATTGCATGTACCATGAAAAAATTGTAATAAAAAATTACACACAAATATATAAATAAATTGTATGTAATTGACATACAATTTGTTATGCTTTCCTGTTATTTCTGTACGTGTTATTTCCTGTCAAGTATGCTTTTATCTCCGTGAATACGAGACGTATTCTGATGCTATGATGTGAGTGACCTCTCCCCCAACACACACGCGCACATACACATTTCTTTGAGCTCTTCGGTAGAATCCGATGATTATGCTGGATTTTTATTTTGTTGTAATGATGGTAATAAAAATTTCATAAAAGCATCTTTTGAAGAATTAGAAGTATTGAAAAAACTAACCGCTAAAAAAAAATAGAACTGCTGCAATGCAACTCCACACAAAATACGTTCTAAGAAAGCCGGAAATGCTTCAACTACACCAAACTATCAAACGAATGAGTGACAATCAAAACAA
Source organism: Acanthosepion lycidas (assembly GCA_963932145.1). Taxonomy (NCBI): domain Eukaryota; kingdom Metazoa; phylum Mollusca; class Cephalopoda; order Sepiida; family Sepiidae; genus Acanthosepion; species Acanthosepion lycidas. Next base: position 2,644,206 of record OZ010597.1, read on the forward strand.
CAAACCGAGACAAAAACTCAACAACCTATGCAACAACTGCAAGTGAAAATATGTTGGAAAGCCTAATCTAATAGAAAATCTATCGGACATCAAGCTTTCAAATACAGACTGAGAAACACTCAGCTTCGGTTTAAAATTTGCCATCGGAATCCTCAAAAGAAACATAGTAGCCATTAATAGTAAAACCATCAGAAGCAAAACGACTTCGATTTCACCGACACTTTATCGTTGTTACTATTAAAACCAACAACGAAAATTCATTTCCACTGAGACATCTAAATGTACTAAAGAACCTAACCAGAAATAAAGAAATCTACACAACTCCCGCTCACAAGGGAGCGGGGATTGTGGTCAGGAACGAGGTTACATACATAGAAAAACCAACTCACTACTCAACGATACTGACACAAACGAAAAATAAACGAACAAAAAATAACTAACGAAAAGCAAAAAATTAACAAGGAAATCAAGAAAATAATTCAAAATGAAATCAAATCATGATACAGACTCCAAGAATATCACCCAGAACACTCAAACTTTACAGTCTCCCTAAACCCCACAAAACTGGTACCACATTACGCTCCATTATATCAGTACATAGACAGCGCCCCCACAAACTGGCGAAAGCTATAACAAAAATTCTAACCCTCTCCTTGGAACAATCAGTTCCTCTCATGGAAAGAACTCAGGTAGCCTAGTTGAAAAAGTAAGTGAAATAAACATGGCCGACAAACGCATGGCCAGCCAAGATATAAAATCCATCTACACCAACGTTCGAGTCGAAAAATACCTAAATCTCTTAAGAAAGCATCTAACACAATCAAAGATAAAGCTCTCTCTACCAAAAGCTAAAATAATAAAAATCTGCCGTCTCATCACTAATCAATTCTACTCCACAATTAATAGTGGTTGTTAGAAACAAAAAAATTGGATTACCAATGGGATCACCTCTCAGTAAAATGGTAGCATTTCTCGAACCCAGTCCTCGTGATACGGATTTACCTAACGTAGTCGATGAAATAAACAATCTCAAACCTACAATAGAATTTACATATAAAATGGAATAACCCAATTCCTTATCCTTCCTAGATAGCAAGCTACACCGCATTAACAACAGTTTAAAATTCGGTTTCCATCGGAAATCAACCAAGAAAAATGACCTAATAAATTTCTATTCCCATCATAAGAACAAAATAAAATCCAGCATAATCAACGTATTCTGCCTAAAAGCAAAACGAATATGTCTAAACTTAACATAAAAGTCGTTACTACTACATCCAAACAATAAAAGACTTAGTCAATACTAAACAAAACAATAAGCTAAAACCTGAAGGAGGAGTTTACTTCCTCGCATGTAAATTTTGTCACAAAAAATTCATACTATAAACTTCAAGGAATCTAAATAAAAGATTATATGAACACAAAAGGAACATTTTACAAAATAATACATCAAATGCATTCGTTGCCCACTGTAATGAGACTGACGAAAACTTTGATATAAAAAAAAGCTAGCATAATCAAAGGAGAAAATAACACACTATGACGTAAATATCAAGAGAATGGCTTGATCGCAAGATCATCTACAGTAAATTTTCGTGCTGGCTGTTACATTTTACAATTCCTGGCCGATATTCTAATATCACAATATGGAATACCTACTTACAAAAGTTATGGCAAGAAAAAGAAAAAGACTAAATGAATTCAGCTGAAAGGAAAAAAGCTGAAATTCCCAGTAACCTTCTGCCGTGTGCATGTGTATATCCTTCTTATATATATATATATATATATATATATATATTAGAACGATGAAAGGTATAACAAGGTAATATACATTATTATTATTATTATTATTATCTATTGAATGCGTTTTTTATATGATGCACAGCCATCTATTCATACACACACACACGCAGACAGATTAAACTTTACTGACACGTTAGCTAAAACTTATAAATATAAGTTCACATTTGACAAATGTTTCTTTCATTTCCTTAACTGATAAGAATTCAGCAGCTTCTCTTTTGACCAATTTCTTATCATTCTTTTTATGACGTCAACAAAGTATACCATTTTTGAAATCTCCCACATCAGCAGAATGAAGCCATATATATCAAAAATGAATCGTCAGATAGAGTTAAAAATCCATGAAAAACTGTTTCTAACATCGTATTCGTGGAATCGCGAAAGGTTCTGAACACCATATTGCCAGAGGAGTGTTCTACTCGTAAGAAAACAGTTTTACTTTCGCTCAACTCCTCCTCCTCCTTCTCTTACTCATATCTCTCCTCGGCTCTCTATTTCCCTCCACTCTCTTTATATCACTCTCTTTATATCACTCTCTTATATATATATATATATATATATATATATATATATATATATATATAATTATTTATTTTAAAAAATTATAACATAAATATGTCATAAAATCACTACAAAAATAGCCATTTTGTTTCAACACCTCCGGTGTCTTATCAAGTGATGATGTTGAATGTAAAATAAATGGTTTTAAAAGTTTCAAATTAATTAACGATCCTTCGCAAGGGGAAAACGTTGTTACAAAAGCTAGATTGACCAATCAAAATACAAGTATAGGAAAATTCAAAAAGCTTGACAACGAAGTCATGTTATAATAGCTATTCAGATCTTTAAAATACGGGTAATATTAAAAAAGAATTTATTCTAACCAATAATTATTAAATTATATGATAAAATTTGATATTTAAATTAAAAGTAAAAATTACCAATTTTAAAATCCAAATTTAATCACTATTAAGTTTAAAATTATAAAATTACTGAGGAGAAAAGAAGAAATACATATGTTATTCAATTTATTTCTTCATTGAAATTACGTTAGAATAGACGCTAATATGTCATCCGGTCCTCTGACAATATGCATACATTTTAATCCCAAGTGTGTGAATGGGGTCCTAACCTCACGCGTAAAACAACCCAAACACACTTATATTATAATACATAAGCACCCATACATATTTAGATATAAATATACACACAAAAGTGACGAGACAGGGAACATCTCCACGGCCCTTTATAAGGAAAAAAGGGGGGACAAACACATGCATACATACACAATTAAAAGTGAATGCACTTTCCATACACATAGACACCGATAAATACATGTACATACATCCACAGTCATTGACCTAGACAATCAGATACCACAACCAATAAATATTTAAGACTAAACAAATGCTAACCACTCATTAAAATATAACTTAAGCGAGCAAATATACAAAAATAAAAATGGTTAAAAATAATATTATTTAATATATAAAAAAAAACGAAAATTCCAAACCCACAAATATCAATAAAAATATATTTTAATCATTTTAGTTGATATATGTTTTATTATACATTTGGTGAAAGAAAATAAGATAAAAAGAACTACCTACAGAAATAAGTGTACAGTCACACGTATATATATATATATATATATATATATATATATATATATATATATATATATATATATATACATATACACATATACACAGAAATATCTCTATATACATACACACACATATACATATATACATATACTGAGAAGTTAAAACAAGAACAAAATCTACTTCCATACCTGATAATGTCTGTAGGAACAGACGAAAGCTTGTAAAAATTAAAAAGACCTTATGCAACTGGAATTTATAAACGGGATCATATCATTGATATACAGGTTCGGGGTTGGTGTATCTTATTTATAAAGTATGCGACGAGGTATTCTCGCCATTTAAATCATTAACCTCTATATTTGTTTTTTG
>OZ010597.1:2652984-2795484 GCA_963932145.1 Acanthosepion lycidas
AATTAACTGTTAGTTCATATCTTTGATTTAAGAGATCAGCCTTGTTTTTAAATCTAATAATTTCAAATTTTTCGTTAAGACATAGGTAACATATGGGGAATATAGGGAGTTACATGTCCGGGCTTCCTTAATCAATCTCCATTTAACCGTAGATGTTTTGTTCTTTTCTTTTAGACTCCAAAAATACTTGGATAATGAAGTCATGTATCTATAGTTACTGTTATTAAAAGACTGCATATGCCCCCGCCAGCGTTCCTTGAATGTTTTCATGGTGCTACCAATGTAAAAAAAAAATTATATCTGGATTTTCCATTGTTGAGATTGTACTAAGATAGACTACAGAACTAATCCTACAGTTATTTTGTAGTAGACAATTATTAGGATTCCTACAATTACATAAGTTGTTATTCGTGTTATTATATTTAATATTGCTGTTAGTAACCTGTTGAGTAATCAAGCTTTTTGAGTCCCTATACTTGTTAAAGACTATGTTGTTATGTTTTTTCTCTAGGTTATCTGCACAACTATAGCTTAATTTAAGGGTATTAGGATTAAATATTTTACTAAGTGTGTTAGTTTCAGGGTTGGGCAATGTTTCTTGATGAGGTTTAGAATTATACGTCCTAATTCAGTTTTAACCATTATATTGAAAGGGGTAGTAAACCAGATGATCTTTCTAGATCTTCTTTTCTTATTATGGTTGCAATTAACAGGGTTTTTATATTGAATAGTAATATCTTTGTAACCACTATTTTTGAGTGCAGAATTGTAAAAATCACGATGCTTAATAAAAACATCTTTGTTAGAAGAGTTAGTGCTAATTCTAAATCCAATGGAAGAGGGTATGTGTTTGATAACTGAAGGGGGGTGGTTGGAATTTGGATGTACGTATATCGGTTTGGAATTAACCTTCACACATGGCTGGAAAGTGTTTCTAGCAAAGTCTAGGGTGACGTCTAGAAAATCCGCTTGTTTAACATTAGTAGTGACTATTGTCCTAAGACCTAAATCCTTAAATACCCTATGGATCATTTTCCTGATACGGTCTACCTTAATTTTAGTGGAGTTTTTAACAACTAATTAACCATCATCTCTATACAATCCTACACTGTCAGAAATTGTATGTGTTGGTATATATATATATATATATATATATATATATATGTTTGTGTACTTAGTTTATATGCGCATGTGTATACATGTATATGTATATGTATGTTTAAATATGTATATATGTGTATGTATGTATTTGTGTGTATATGTGTATTTGTACTTATGTGCATGTATATATATATATTTATATCTGGCGGGTTTTTTGGGGTTTTTTTTACGACGCTGTGTGGGTTGATATATTTATACTTGCTTCTGCATATGTAAGTACGTCTGTGTATGCGTATATATATATATATATATATATATATATATATATATATATATATATATATATATATATGTATATATATATATATGTATATGTGTGTGTGGATGTGTGTGTGGATGTATGTAGACATATTTCTGTGTATATGTGTATATATATATATATATATATACATATATACATATATATATATATATATATATATATATATATATATATATATATATATATATATATATACATGAGACTGTACACTTATTTCTGTAGGTAGTTTTTTTTATCTTATTTTCTTTCACCAAATGTATAATAAAACATATATCAACTAAAATGATTAAATATATTTTTATTGATATTTGTGGGTTTGGAATTTTCGGTTTTTTTTTTTTATATTAAATAATATTATTTTTAACCATTTTTATTTTTGTATATTTGCTCGCTTAAGTTATATTTTAATGAGTGGTTAGCATTTGTTTAATCTTAAATATTTATTGGTTGTGGTATCTGATTGTCTAGGTCAATGTCTGTGGATGTATGTACATGTATTTATCGGTGTCTATCTGTATGGAAAGTGCATTCACTTTTAATTGTGTATGTATGCATGTGTTTGTCCCCCCTTTTTTCCTTATAAAGGGCCGTGGAGATGTTCCCTGTCTCGTCACTTTTGTGTGTATATTTATATCTAAATATGTATGGGTGCTTATGTATTATAATATAAGTGTGTTTGGGTTGTTTTACGCGTGAGGTTAGGACCCCATTCACACACTTGGGATTAAAATGTATGCATATTGTCAGAGGACCGGATGACATATTAGCGTCTATTCTAACGTAATTTCAATGAAGAAATAAATTGAATAACATATGTATTTCTCCTTTCCTCCTCAGTAATTTTATAATTTTAAACTTAGTAGTGATTAAATTTGGATTTTAAAATTGGTAATTTTTACTTTTAATTTAAATGTCAAATTTTATCATATAATTTAATAATTATTGGTTAGAATAAATTCTTTTTTAATATTACCCGTATTTTAAAGATCTGAATAGCTATTATAGCATGACTTCGTTGTCAAGCTCTTTGAATTTTCCTATACTTGTATTTTGATTGGTCAATCTAGCTTTTGTAACAACGTTTTCCCCTTGCGAAGGATCGTTAATTAATTTGAAACTTTTAAAACCATTTATTTTACATTCAACGTCATCACTTGATAAGACACCGGAGGTGTTGAAATAAAATGGCTATTTTTGTAGTGATTTTATAACATATTTATGTTATAATTTTTTTAAATAAATAATTATATCTGCTTTACTCTGTATTGAACACTCTTTTAAGAATAGTAATTGTTGGTCATTGGAATTCATTCCGTATACACCAATTATATACTTGGCTGTATACACATATATATATATATATATATATATATATATATATATATATATATATATATATATAGCTGGCCACTCGTATTTAAGGATATCTATTGCAGACGCTTGCTTGGTCAGGCGCATTTTTTATGTTTATTCAACACCCACAGAGTTCACCTGTGGTTTATACTGCAACTATGCCCGAGCAGACCTTAGTTACAGTTTCCGAGGAAAGAGCGTTTTATCTAGCGTGATCAACAATTTGAACAATGACTTGTGACTTCGTGCTAGCTCAGTTATGGACAGCATCCAAGGGTTCCGTCCACCCAATTTCACTCACAAGGCTTAGGTCAACCCGTGGTATGGTATTCAGGTATTTTCTAACGGTGCCGCACGCTGGGATCACCCCCCCCCAGTCCGATAACATTAGGAAGTCTCCTTCTTGACAAATCGCTCATGGTGAGAATATATATATATATATATATATATATATATATATATATTAAATAATATAGACAAGTGTGGTCTATTTATTTTATGTAAATTTTTTTCGTAACATCTGATAAGTTTAATAACATTATCGTTTAACGAAGAAAAAAATTCACAATATTGATCCATATTTTTCAATACAATCTAAGCTTTCGGCTTACTTAAGCCATTACCAAAGATGTCAATTACAACATATTAAACAATATACTTGTATGAATGAAAAGATGCTGCCTAAATACACACAATATATATATATATATATATATATATATATATATATATATATATATATATATACAGAGAGAGAGAGAGAGAGAGATCTGAAGTGAACCTGATTGAGATCAGTAGTAAGTAACCCATCAAGCTGGCCAAGAATGGTTGGCGACAACAGTTGGGTTCAAATAAGATTGTCTTTCGAAAACCCAACAGGTTGACAAAACTAAATATATACCGTCAAGTTTCTTTTGCGTCATCGCGTCTAGCAATGGCCCAACTACATAATCTCACGTCCCTGAGGCTAGTATGTCACCAATGGCGTGCAGACATTGTCTCAACATGCCAAACACTTGGACGTCAAATAAAATCAAAGACATAAAGCTATGCACATACAGTTCTTAGGAACTGAGTTGCTTGACCCTCATACGTCGAATATGACGGGAGAGTCCACCATATTGTTAAAATTGTCCTATTTTATTCTTGTTCTTCCTTTATTTTGTTTAATTATCATAGGTATATATGTATATATCAGAAATATATGTCGAAGCTCCGGTATAATTTACGGTTTTAGATAATGTTATGGGGTGTCTTGGAACGTTTCCTCTCTGGATAAGATTAGACGACTGTATTTTTATCTTCCGATGATTCATCCACAGACTAAATTTCACATAAAATGGTTTGTATGCACTTGTATCTACTTGCATATATTTATAGACTGATATTGGTACATATGTATAAAAGATGGAGACACCCCCACATCGAATCCTTAACATTTAGTAGAAAACTTTTCTTGTCATCACTATTTCCGGCGTGTGGGGAAGAGGATTTATAAGGGACGATAAAATATGGAAGGAACAAAAACGAAGAAAAAAGAACATTGATGTGAAGTGGAAAACGGGAAAGGAAACAACGAATAAAACGTGGAGATGAGACTTAAAGAATGAAACAAAGAGAGTGGAGAAATATGCCACGTGTCAGAAACAATGAAATCTCTCTCTCTCTCTCTATATATATATATATATATATATATATACTCGTCTGGCATCGATGATCCAAACGATCCGCGTAAGTGAAACCTAGGTAGGTTTACCTGGCTCTTTAGGTTCATATATATATATATATATATATATATATATATATATATATATATATATATATACAGTTAGCTACAGCCTATTCACGTTTCAGCATTCACGGATTTTTCTTTAGAACATATGTACTTTTTATTCGCAGACCCCCCCCCCAATATTTAAGTTTTTCTGAAGAACATATGTACAAATTATTCGCTGAGAACTCCCTCGATTCACCTATTTTTTCGATAGAACATATTTAAAATATTCTTGTATTATTTTCCTGTTATTTAAGTGACTTAAAATTTAAAATATATTTATGGTAACAACTAGCAGAGTCATACAAAAAACAAACGCAAAAACATGCGTAGCGCTTCTGCTTTGTTAAAGCAGAAGCGCTACGCATGTTTTTGCGTTTGTTTGGGGCTGCGGCTGGGGTCTTAAAAGTGGCTTTTTTTTGTTTTTAAAAGGGTCAGAAATGTTTCTAAAGTGTTTAGATTTAAAGTTCCAGGTATATGGTGTTTTAACAATCAAAATAGGTACTTATAAGCACTTTTAGTGGGGTTACAAGTATTTGCGGATTCTAACTTCGCGGCCAGTTCTGGTCCCTAACCACCGCAAATACTAGGGACTCTTCCCCCTCCTCTCTCTCTCTCTCTCTCTTTCTCTCTATCTATCTATCTATCTATATATATATATATATATATCAAGGAAACGAAATAACGAAAATACGGATTGTGTTAAGCTTTTCCTTGATATATAGCATATTGCTCTGTATAATACAGTGGGATCTCTATGGATCTATCTTTTTAATATTTTATATTAAAAAGAATCACTTGGATTATCCTTTCCACTTATATATATATATATATATATTTCATTTAGATTCCTCGACTAGTTTCGGCCAACATGGCCATCATCAGGAGAAAAATAATGTTCTGCTTGCTGGTAGCAGTGAACTACAGAAATGAATGTCTTGATGGAGAAAATGAACTTTTGTCTGTAGTTTTCATTTGTTTTTTTTATTTTTTAACATGAATATACCCCACTTTAAACTCGGCCTTGTGACACGTCTTTCTGCGTGGGACAGCGGGTAAATAATTATATATATATATATATATATATATATATATATATATATATATATATATATATATATAGTCTTATGTTGCCTGTATTTGATCCCCTTTTTTCTCACTACTTATGAGATTGATGGAAGAGAAATTCCTTTTTTTATCTGACATTGTAACAAAATAAAACACGCTTTATACGAAGTGGTGCTGAAAAGTTTTCGACCTAACCGATTTCCCCAAATCAGTGTTTCATTGAACAAACATTAATCCTGATTTTATGAAGTGGGTCAAACCAAGAAAGTTTTTTTTTTTAGCCCTTATCTACGTAAAGATAGTAGCATAGTTTTGTAGCATGGAAACATTATTCGAAGCATTTAGATATACAATTTCTTTGTTTAATGCTCGACGCAATGGATTCTATGCATTGACAAGGAAGGAAATATTTATTTTCTAAAATAGATTCTTTTTTATCATTAGCTATCGAGTCTTGTTCCTGTGTAGAATGGAGTCCTAGGTGTGGCAATAAACTACATCTGGCAGAAAGCCTCTGATCGGGAGAGTAGAGGTTTTGAGCGACGTGGAACAACCTCTTAATTGTCAGCAATACATTTTATATAAAAATAGACGAACGTATAAACAGATAAATTTAAAAACAGATAGATAGATAGATAGATAGATAGATAGATAGATAGATAGATAGATAGATACGTACGAACCGACTGAGATAGATAGATTTGCAGTGGAAAAAAAAGGAAAATTAATAATTGTGGGTTTCAGGTCTTTACCCAAGGGCAATAAAATTAATGCTAAATAAAGTCAAGCGGTAATCGGGTACAATATATATATATATATATATATATATATATATATATATATATATATATATATATATATATATATATATAGTCTTTGCGAATAGTGTTGTTCGGAGGAGTAGATAGAGTGTGATGAGGAAAGAAGCGAAGGTGGAGGGATGGCGCCGTGTTAACGAGCAACTCAATTCGTTTATCAAAGTCTTATATAATTATTCGTTTAGTTTGTTTTGATTTTTTTCTTTTTTTACACCATTGGCCTTTACCGAAAGGAAAGCGAGTTGTGTGTAAAAGTCGGTCAAGGCAGCATTTCAGCTGAATATCACAGTCAGGAGATGAGGCTGTCTCGTTTGTCATCATCTCGCTAGGAGCAAAAACAGCATCCCATTCTATCGTTCTCTCTCTCTCTCTCTTTCTCTCTCACTCTCTCTCTCTCTCTCTACCTCATTCTCTCCCCTATTTCATTCTCTCTCTCTACCTCATTCTCTCCCCTATCTCATTCTCTCTCTCTACCTCATTCCCTCTCCCTATCTCATTCTCTCTCTCTACCTCATTCTCCCCCTATCAAACTCTCTCTCTCTCTCTCTCTCTCTCATATACATTTCCTTCATTGCGTTTTTCCTTCTTAATCTCCTATGCCCGCATATGCTCTATCTCGCATTTCTTTCTCTCTCTCTCTCTCTCTCTCTCTCTCTGACATACATATTCACAACACTTCCTTACGCACTCTCTCTCTCTCTCTCTCTCTCTCTCTCTCTTTCTCTTTCGTATTACTCTCTTATTCTCTCTATTCATATTTCTTGCTCTGATACATAAACTCGAACGTAAAAAACAGTCTCTCTCCTTTTATTGTTTGTATTTAGCTCCCTCTCCCCAACTCTCTCTCTCTCTCTCACACTCACATACGCGCGTGCTCGTGCACGCACACTCTGTGGGGGGATATCCTTTCAATGATCTTTTCGTATTTCTTCCTGTTTATATTACAATTTTACCATTTTAATTTACTTCCTACTTATATATAACTTTCTGTCTGTTCGTATCTTTCTATCTATCTATCTATCTATCTATATATATATATATATATATATATATATATATATATATATATATATATATGCATTTCTTTACAGGTTACGTAAATATTATGTACATCACGCTCGTTCCCTTTCTAGAACAGATAGATAGATAGATAGATAGATAGATAGATAGATAGATAGATAGATAGATAGATAGATACAAACAGACCGAGATAGATAGATAGATAGATAGATAGATAGATAGATAGATAGATAGATAGATAGATAGATAGATTAACGAATGTTGTGTGAACTGATTCGCTGCCTCATCTCGTTCAGAGTTTACGCGCACTAAACCCATTTTGACTCACCCAAAATTGTTTTGTAAACTTACTGTTTGACATTAAGAAACCCAGATAAACGCCCACTAGCCTCGCTTTGGTTTCTCTGTTTAGAAGCCGTATTATCAGACTCCCATCTCCTTTGGAGACTTAGATCTGCTATGAATATCAATTGGATACAGAAAAAGGTTTTTATATAAAAAATAAAAATAAAGATAAATTATTAAGAGGAAAAGAAACTTCTATCGCTTGAAAATATCGTTTATAGTAACAGTTCAAATTTGTAACCTTTCCGTGTAAGACTATAACTATTATATTTTAATATCTGCATAAGAAAATATTTATGTGCTTTGACAAAACTATTTAACTGTACAATTTCCACTCCGTTATATTTTTCTATTGGAAACTTATCAAAAGAAATTTTTGCATTCGATTTGAAAAAGTCACTTTAAAATTCCTCACGATTACTTTTTTTTTTTTAATTCATAATGTCAGGTTTAAACAACAAAATAAAGATGTTGCCCCGATATATAAACTTTATCTTTAGTAAGGTATTGTCAGTAATGAATAGGAAAAATACGCAGAGGTACCATTGATAATGGTACACAGAGGTGGTAAAAATTCTTATTGCCATTCTCTTAATATGAAATCGAGGCCAGATTTTGTGTTTTCAGTGCAATTTTTTTCAGTTATTTCAAAAAGGCTGCAAATTTGACAAAAGTTAATGCCAGAAAAAACAAAAATCATTTATTCTGACAATAAAAAGTTAACTTGATTTAATTTGCCTAATGGAATATAAGTGAATGTAATGGATTCGACTGGAATTCGAACTTGGCTCTCCGATTGAGGAATTGCAGAGCCGAGTTCGAATTCCAGTCGAATCTATTACATTCACTTATGCTAATACCCTTGGGAAAGATATGAATACTCTTTTTCTAAAAGCAGGACAGACTGGGTTCTATAGCTTTACATAGCAACTGGTCTACAGCAGAAAGAAATGGCAACATACTGCGGGAAAAAATCTGCCTCGTCAGTTATGTATCGAAAGATACATGATCGCCTAAGCGTGTAGCACGCATGACAGCATGACACATGACCGTCTGTAAATTGATGAAAATCTTTTATTCTCAGAGTTGTTCAGACATTTGAATTTACTCTTTTCCTTATTTTAGTGCAGTGATTCCCAACGTAAGCCCTTAGGCACAGAAGTGAGCCTGAAAAACTTTTTTAAAGACCCTGGAATTGGGAAATTTTAATGTCGTTTAAAAGAAAGGAAACTTACGCCTGAATCTGAATCAAGGTTTAGAAGTTCAGCCTGACAAACTGATAGGGAAATGGATACCAGGAGCAGTTTAATCATTAGTCAAGATTTATATTTTCTACTAAATTTTGCTTTTGTAAATAAAATGTATTTCCTGTTACATGGTATTTCTATTTGTGCTTATGTGGGCCTGAAATTATTTGGACTCCAAAAATGGGTTACAAGAAAGAAAATCTTGAGTAACTTTGCTTTAGTTGTAACCATTTTTCGGACAATAACCTTCTTCAGATATACAATCAGTATAGAAAGAGAAGGAATATATAACACAATTGGGAAGATGAGAAAATGCCTAAAAGTGAATAGTTTCTTTTCTGGAAAGTGAAAAAACGAAAGTTTATTTTATTCAGGAAATATTGTAATATTTCAGAGACGAACAAAACACACTTGCCGCGTGTGTTAACTGGATGCACCAGGAAATACGAGATGGGCTGAAACGAATTCAATGTTCAATAAGGAAGCTTTGTTGCAAGAGACGCCGATCTGTTGTATGCAGGTGCAGGGGCCCGCCCTAACGGTAGATTTTGCATTCAGTGTCACACCAGGTGCATCAGTGGATTGACACGGAAGGTAACCTCATTGCCACAAGGTACATATTCGCGCCTCACATGATGCCACTGACATTTAGACAAGTGGTCGAACCCAGTTGCGATTAGGATGTGTACAAATGAAACAACCGGATAAGAAAGAAGTTATACCAGTACCCAACCGGAAAAGGCAAAATAACAGAGTCTCTCTCACATACGTGATTCGAAAATTAGTTTAATGAGCATCTGGACATGTTAGCCAAACGCAAGCTGATGACTAGAAATAATTTTAGTATACAATAATATGAATCAAATGCTACGCAAAATTCATCTGTTTCTCTGTACCATGACCCTTCAAAACGAAAGACGGTCATGACTCTCCACAATTACCTGCTTTTGTTATTCTATGTAAATTTTTTAATTTATGATTCCTCTTTCTCTTTGTTTCTCCGTCTATTTGCTCAAATTTGTCAGGTTATTCACAGCTTTCCTATAATTATCTTACCTTTCATGTACCCCGTGAGTATTCAATTCTCCTAATCTTCTTTCCTCATCACAAAAATTTATTTCTGATTGTTAGCGACAATTTCCTTCTATTGCCTGTTCTCCTAAAAACTTCCTCATTCGTCAAATGTTTTGTCCGTGTTATTTTCAACATTTTTCACTCTCACCATATCTCTACCGTTCAAAGATTTTTTCGCTTATTACGAAATTGTTCAGCATTTAATTTCATAAAGTAGATTCGACATAACAGCCCGACCCTCTTTTCTTCGTTTCTAATATTTTTCGACTCATTTTTCTTAGAAGAATCCTTTGCTATAATTATTTCTTCTAAATTTTAATTTCACGTGTTCTGGTGTCTGTTACAAGACCACCTAGTTAGTTAAATTACTACATCTGCTTCATTTCGACATCCCCAATGTTCAACTTACCTTTTTGTTTGCCCATTTTGCTAACAACCAAGCGTCTTCTTACCGTTAAAGTGTTTCCCTTTCGCTTGCATTCATCGATTACCTAGTGCAATAATTTTTCAGCAGTTTCTCTTCTGAATCGGCCATCCGCGTAGCGTCTGTCGTTAAATTTCGATGCTTTAATTATATATGAAACAACTCGCTGTGAACGGTTAATAAATCGTTGTTACAATCCTCGTTCTATGTTGAGTCTGTTGAGAAACTAATGTTTCAGAAGCAGCAATAGTCATAAGAAAAGTGAAGTCGTAATGAATACGACCAAGCGTGACAGTTCAAGGGTCAAGATTAAGGTCCAGTATAGGCTTTAAGTGAGTGACATTGTTATAGTGAGTTCAATCCCTGAACCGGGTAGGACAGACTCAGAATCTGTTTAAAAATAACATACAAGAAGTACTTACTGAGAAGTACCAATATATATTTCGTAGATTGAATAAAGTGTTTAGTTCAAAATTCTCTGCAGGCTACCGAGATCGACAGACACATGAAGAGGACCGGACCAGAGCTGACAACAATCGATAACAATGATGAAGTACGGATGTAAAGAATGACAATTCCGTATATCAGAAATTCGGACAGAAAACATTTAAATGTCGAAAAGTGTTCATTTTAACCTTATCGGGATTCTTTTCGTCCGCAATCAGGGACAAGGTGATTTTGATTTCTTGACCAATAAAACATAATTTTCATTTCATCGTGTTTTGATTGTCTCACCAAAGCTGCAACTTTACTTTCCAAGCACAAGGGACTAGTAGTTACCTCATTAGAAATATTGAGTTAAGACAAGAAAAGAAGAAATTGTTTTCATCTCTTCCAAGAAGATTTTAAAATAACATACATAGAATCTTTTTTCAGATTACGACGAGAGAAATAAATAGAAAGAAAGAGCGTTGTTGTCGATATTAAACAAAGACGTGTTCTGTGGCTTCCTTTCAAAAGGCTTTCTCTCATCTGAAGGAACTTGTCTAAATAGATAAGAAATGGCCGATTCATTTTTCTCTTTCCTGTTCTGACCTTCAGATCTCCGAAGCCAAAGTCATTAAAAAATGAATAGCAAGGAACCTGGAAATTCCATGGTGGTTCTTTGTACTTGACGAAGAGAATACGAAATATATCAGATATTTTTTATAATACAAGTTGAAAGAAAAAATATCTATCTAATCTTTTTCCCCTTAGTTTATATGATGAATTTTTGATATGCAATTATTTTATGGGTTCGGGGAAATTTTCATCTGAAAAAGTTTGGAAACTATGGAGACTGAAACTTTGCAATGTAAAAAAATAAGGTTGCAGCAAAATATAAGAATAAAAATCTGACGTATAGTCTAATAAAGTTACCATAATTTCCGTGGATGCTAAAGGTTATTCTATTTAAAAGCTAGAACTTTAAATGCTGATTTTCGAAGCAGGCATCCACTCCCCCCCCCCACTCAATTGGGTGATTACTACTTTCATTTTTTCACTTATCGGTTTTATTAGGTTGGTGCAAAAATAATGACGTAATAATGTCGTTTTTTGCCGTATTTTTTAACGTCAAAAAGCGACATTATTACGTCATTATTTTTGCACCAACCTAATATCATTAATTATAGTTTTTAATTTCATACTGAATAATTCTAATTGGTATTTACTAAGTATAACCCATTCTGATTAAAGTCAAGAATATGGAGCACTCAATAAAAACAGAATTATTTCCTAAGCTTACAGAAAAAATAAATGCTTCCAATAAATGGAAAATTGTTTTCTCAAGTTCGCTGTTATTTTTACGACAAGACAATATTTCCTTACACAATGCAAAGTCTAATAAAAACTGTTTGAAGAACAACTTCATGAGGTTCATGTTTTGGTCAGATTCGAAGAATATTTGGCTGCGCATTAAGCAAACCAAAAATAACCAGGGGACCATTTTTCTATTACTCATCAATTCTTGAATGAATTTGGAAGAAGCAAAGCTAAGCAGTTTTAAGGAACCGATATCAGACTCAAAAGTAACCGCACAGTACTAACAATTCTATTTAAAATAATACCATTTCATTTTCTAATATTGAAACATGATTTTTCATCACGTATAAAAGAATAGAATGTCTAATATCGAAGAAATACTTATAATAATAAATACTTATAATAATAAATACTTATAATCCATTTCAGAAATATTTATATCAAATACAGTAAAACGGCCAAATTAACCAGGAGTCAGAAAATAAGTTGATTTATAAAATCCATGCTCTTCATATTATATTAGGATAAGGCTATAGCTGTGTGTTGAACATTTTAAAAGAATTTAAGTTGATTGTAATGGGCATATTTAAAACGCATTTTTTTAAAGTGAAAAATCATTCTTGAAATTTTTATTTTAGTTTTACTTTCAAGCTAATAGATTAGATTTAGTATTTAAAATAAGGAAAATACTATGCTGTATTTCAAGCTGAATTTTAATTGATTGAAATGAGTTTTTTATTATCAGTAAAAACGTTAAAATCGTCCGTATTTACAAATCTGTCAACACAGCTTAATTCTCTTTATTTTAAAAATCTTTCAAAAATAAAATGTACATTTATGAAACTTTATTTGAGGAAGTTTAGTGATTTAAAGTTTAATTAATCTCATTTGAAACAAAAATTACATTTAAAGTTTCGCAGAAAAACATTTTTCAACATCAACGTATATGTTTTGATGATGTATTGAAAACTTTCTCGATAGACATGTTTGCGAAATTTTTCTAAGGGGGACATAACTGTAACAAGTACTTGAATATAATGTGAACGCCTTTTTTTATATAACTTTTTAACGACGCAGTAATTCTTTAAATTTAAGAAAATATTGTAAACAATCTAATATTTTATTGGATTTTAGATACTTTGGGCTTTATAGTCGACGACGCTTATTGAGGAAATATTAGAAAATTACCAATAAATTTTAAGTTTCATATAGTTACCACACTTATTTTCTGATAATGTTGCGTTTGGTCATCCGTATTTACGAAATTCGACACGTTTATAGACACATAAAATAAATTCATTTTTTGTTTAATATCGGAAGTCATTGAAATGCAGTGAACTTTTTCATTTATGATTAGTAAATGCAGTCTTAATTTAATAACAATGTAACCTAACTGCTACAAATTAATACAGAATTTTGAATGATTTAAAACTTTATAAGTTTTCTAAATAAATTTAAAATGTACACAATTCTTGTAGAAAGTCATTATTCAGGGAAAAATGTTTTTTTTTCTTGGGACAATAGTGTCCATAATGTACCTTAGTCATAAAACAATTAAAAGATTTTCTAATTAAATAATATCTTAGTTCGATTGTATTTTTTTATTTTATGATTCATAGCAGATTTTTGTAAGTGGCAGTCTTTTCTAACCAAAAACATTCGATGATTTAAATTCTCCGAGATGTCCTTTTAAGTAATAAAATAATTAAGCACTAGAAATAAGAATTTTTCAAAATTTCATAAAATTAAATAAAGCGGGCGAGTAAAAGAGGTAAAAAAATGTATTTTTGAAAAAAATTTTCTAAAAAGTAAACAATTCAAAAATAATTTAATTCATTTGGGAATAATTTCTGAAAGTTTCAATAAAATCCGACAGGGATTTTTGCAAAAATTTCCAAATCAGTCTCCGTATTGCAGGGCAAAAAAGACGCCTAAATGTTCCAATTTATAGTCAACCGCTGATGCAAAAAGAAAAAAAAAAAGCCGAAATTTCAAAGGTTCTGAAAACGATAAAAATAATTAATTTATTAATCAAAAAATACTTTGCTTTTTCCTCTTAATAATAACAAAAATTTTGACGATATAACTAAAAAATTTTTCTTCATATCTCTTAATTTTCCAGCAAATCTTTGGAGGTACCTACATATATATATATATATATATATATATATATATATATATATATATATATATATATATATATATATATATATATATATATATATACACATACATATATATACATACATATATATATATATATATATATATATACATATACATATATATATATAAGTATATATATACATATATATATATACATACATATATATATACATATATATATATATATATACACACATATATATGCATACATATATATACATACATATATATATATATATATATATACATATATATATTTAAGTATATATATACATATATATATATATACATACATATATATACATACATATATATATATACATACATATATATATATACATACATACATATATATATATATATATACATACATATATATATATATATATATGTATGTATGTATATATATATATATATATATATATATATATATATATATATATGTATATATATATATATATAAAACATTAGGCAGCATATAATTTACATACAAAGAAATAATCACACATAGAATCAATCAGAAATATTAATGCGATTAATGGTGACATCCGTCACTAGAAACATAATATATGCATTAAAATACTGTTAATCCATAGTGTGAAGTGATCCTCGTCGAAACCATTGATGTCTGTTGTTTTCAGTTTATTTGATGTTAAAATGCTAGTACTTACGAATAGTCCTCTATTCATCATCAGGCATGTGTTTTTTTCCTTATAAAATCAAAAACTTGAAGACGAAATACTTGTTTGTCGACCGAAAGATGTTTTTTTCAAAATTTTAAGTGAGAATTTTATTTAAATATTTCTTGTGATGTGTTAAATCCACATATTCTATTTTTACAAATGTATTCAGTTTTTATGTCATGAACTATGCATATAGTTCAATAATGTAGTGTAATGTCTTAGTAGTAGTTCTTATATATATATATATATATATATATATATATATATATATATATATATATACAGCTAAGATGAGAACGAATACTGTACAATTCCAACATTCGTAACATTAAATTTAAAAGAGGGCTTAATACAAAGTAGAGCAATATTCTTTATTTTAGGATATTACATCGAAAAACATGGCAAAATCGCTACACAATTGTAGTCGTGTTTCAATACGTATCAGTACATCTTATCAGGTCATTGTAAATTTATATATATATATATATATATATATATATATATATGCACTACAGTTGTTTGAGTTGCTCTGATGCCATCGTGAATATATACTTTTAAGCTAGCGATCAACAATTACAAGTGTTAAATTTATATCCAGATATAATTATGACACTGGGTGGTTTTTAATAAACCGAGATGAGCCGATATTTAAAAAAAGATGAAATATCTGATATCAATATGGAGAGATGAAATAAAATGTTTCATATGAATGAACAACAATGTTTTTAACAATAACAATAAAAGAAAGCATTTAAAAGGATGTTTTCAGATGAGTTTCATTCAAAGTGATTGATTGAAAAGTCGGATTCACGTTTAGTTTTTGTCGGAAGTCAATTCTTTTTCTTATTTTTTTTTTTTTTTTTACTTCACTGCCGATATAAAAAGTAACAATAATAAAATGTAGAAAACTAATAATGAAAATTATAATGAAGTATAAACTAAATCCGTTGAACACTCGCTTCACTCGACCTATTCAAGGGGAGGGAACTAAATTAATCTCTATAAATTACCTATAAATTAGTCCCTATAAATTACTTATAAATTAGTCCCTATAAAGGAAGAGGATATTAAAGTGATTCCAGGAAACATTCAAAACAAAACCGTTAACTATTCACTAAATTGTGTGAACAAAAGATGGTTAGAAAAAGAGACGATCAAAACTCACATTGGAAGAAATAAAATCCCGAATAAAAAGAGGTGCATGTCTTGAGATTTAAAGAAAAACCAGCAATCCTTTTTATTGCTTACCAAATTTGGTGATAGTGAATTTCAAAAGCGTTCGTATGAGTTTTTTTTATTATTAAGATTGTCAGAAAAATAGACAATTAGAATTTGCCTTCCAAAAGCTAAGTAAAGTTTTTAGAAACGGGAAAAATTGGTCAGAGACAAAAAAAAAAAAAGAGTACGGAACTGCTATGTCATAGTAATCCTCTTAGATGACAGTGAATTCTGGACAATTCTGAAGAGGGAATTTGATACAACAAAGATTGTGTTCAACAGAAGGATGCTGAGGATGGGACCTGTGAGCAACATTTTAAGGAAAATGAAAAAGAAAAGGACATTTATATTCAGAATCAGATAGAGACGGTAAACATTTTGGGAACATTTGACACTCACAGGATATGTTAAAGGAACAAACGAAATCAGGGAATGAGAAGGACAGTAAAAAAAAAAGCAATCATTGAACAGGAAGTTGTGGAGAACCATGATCGCCCACGTGCTGAAAGGAAAGGAAACAGATTCGTATGAGTAAAGAATATCTGTAATTTTGACAAAAAAATAAATGAATTCCTATGTCTTTTCCCTTTCTCCTTAACTTTGTCTAAATTACAAAAAATAGTTTTAAACTAAGCGCCCTCTTTAAACTTCTATCGGATGAAGAATGTTCAAAAGGGAAAAAAAAAAAAAACTTTGATATGGCGGATGTCGAAATAGACATTCTAAAGATGGGGGGGATGTTAAAGTGAGGCAATAAAATTTTTCCTTCCAATGAAATAAAGTATGAAGAAAATGAGAGGCTTTCAGAAGACGCCCCCGCTATCAGCCAACTTCACACTTCACCCCAAAAAGAAAGAGTCGAATTTTATCGAAAAAAAATAGAAAAAGTTATGGGCAGATAAAAACTGTTTTTTAATGTTCCATAATAGAATTCTTTTTTCTTTTGTGTTTTTTTTTGTTTTTTTTTTACTAATTTCCACTCAATACAAGGCCCAAGAGCCTCTCCACATGGACTTTTAATGAATTAAATATGAAATATGAATGTAAGAAGAGAAAGTATTCGGTCGGTGCAAAAATAATGACGTAATAATGTCGTTTTTTGACGTATTTTAACGTCGAAAAACGACATTATTACGTAATAGAAAGTAAATAGAGAGAATAAAGATTTACACTTAACTTGAAAGATTGTAGTGTTCGAGGAAGCAGCCACAAAGCACCATTTCTTGGAATTCTGAGTGGAACTTCTTACTTACAAATGGAATAGGGAGGAAATGAGGTTTGTTCAACTTTGTGGATATTGCATGGAGAGTGCTGAACTACTAAATCTAAAGAATAGAGCTTATCTGAACATTTGCTTTGGAAATAGTGACAAAATAGTGAAGGAAATGGTTGGAGATTAGAAAATAAGTCATTGTGAAGACATAATGGCGGAACAGTAAGAAATGAAGATTTTAGACTTTGTCTGGTAAAGATGAGAATGACTGCCTTTCTGCAGTTGATGGCGTGAAAACCTGATGCTGCCAGCGTGTTATCAGAGATATGAAGGTTATTTGAGTCACTCTGAAAAGAAAATGAATGCCTGTAACATCGCTGAGGTTTCTTTGAAGGGCTTTACACCAAATGGATTTATCTTGTCAAAAGAAAATATCGCTCGCAGTTTCATTTCCAAGAAATTTGTGAATCAGCATATGTGGCAACATGAAATCATAATAAGCGGATAAATGCGAGATCATCTCCACCCGGGGTGTAGTTAATTAAAGAAAAGAAAAAGAAATTGTTTTAATAGTGATACGCAAAAGTCTATATATTCCGTTTGGGAAACACACCTACGAAATAAAGTTACTCACACATTTTATCGAAATAGAAAAGTTTTAATTTCATTTCATTTTTACTTCATCGTCATCAAATGTTCATAGTCATTACTTTTTTAGTTGTTATTATCGGCACTGTTCGCATGTGAGCATCGGGATCGTCGTCATCTCTGTTTTCTGTCTCTCCCTATTCCCTTTCTGCCCCCCTGTTCCCTTTCTCTCTCCCTTCCCTTTCCCTCTCCATTCCCTTTCTCTCTCTCCCTTCCCTTTCCTATTCTGCTCCCTTTCTCTCCCTGCTCCCTTTCTCGCCCTGTTCCCTTTGTATGTATATATATATATATATATATAGAGAGAGAGAGAGAGAGAGATAGATAGATAGATAGATAGATAGATAGATAGATAATATTAGTGGTCAATATATATATATATATATATATATATATATATATATATATATATATATATATAAAAATTTCCAAGAAGATAGAATCCAGGTAGAACTCAATGTCCAGAACAGAGCAAGAATATAATATAAGAGGCTCAAACACTAATATTCCATTGTTATAATTTATTACATTGGAATCGTAATCACGATCCAATTCATCAAACCTACAAATTCAAAAAGAAATCGGAAAATATAACTCCGGGTATAAAAACAAAATTTTAGTGAGAGTGTGTGTGTGTGGGAGTGGGAAACAAGTGTGAGCGAGAAATGTAATGTTAATTTTTTAATTTTTTAATATTCTAATTTCATTAATTTTTAATATTTTTTATTGTTCAAAACACACACACACACACACATATATATATGATTTGAACAATAAAAAATATTAAAAAGTTAAAATTTTCAGACACACTGGATTATATATTAATATTTTTTTCGTTTTTATTATTTCAGTTAGATTCCTCGACTAGTTTCGGCCAACATGGCCATCATCAGGAGAAAAAAATCTGCTTGTTAATAGCAGTGAACTACAGAAATGAATGTCTTGATGGAGAAAATGAACTTTTGTCTGTAGTTTTCACTTGTTTTTTTAATTTTTTTAACATGAATTTTGATCAGTCCTTGTGTTGTCAAACAGTCTTTTTCAAGTTGTTATTTAAGATAAGAGCTGGCTAGATTCATGCTGGAAAGGGGATGTGTCTCTGTTAAGTGTGTGTGTTATTTGGCTCTTAAGGAGTGAGTGAGTATGATGTGTGTAAACGTGTATATTACTATGAGTGTGTGTTATTATTTGGCTCATTAGGGAGTGAATGAGTATGATGATGTGTAATTTTGTATATTAGTATGGATGTGATTATAAGTGCGATGCCTCAACACCTCTGCAAACATGTCTGTCTTGTATGGGTGGTAAATGTGGCTAGATCCTGATTTGTGGGGTTATATATTAATTCTATTTATGTTGTTAAATTTGTAATTAAACCCGTGTATATATATATATATATATATATATATATATATATATATATATATATATATATATATATATATATATATAGAGAGAGAGAGAGAGAGAGAGAGGTACCTCCATGAGATCGCTAAAAAGAGCATAGCATGATGAAAAAGACGCCAAACTTGACTAAAACAACTTTATTGTCTAAATGTTCATATTATTATTAAGAGGAAAGATCCAAGTATTTTATGGGTATTTTTTTACATTTTTTAATTGTTCCGAGCACGTCCGAAATTTTCATTAAATATCTTGTTTTTTTTTTTGAGTCAGCAAAATTGACAGATCATGGCATCCATTTTTTCCAATTTATAAGAAAAATGAAAATCTCACTTTGAAATTCCTTTAAAAATCAATTATCATTTTTTCAAAACTTATTTTAAGAAAATCAGAAATTATAATGTTTATTTAAAATATTTTGAACCAAGCTTAACTTAGCTTCTGCGCCGAAAAGATGTAATTTGAAAATAAAACAAAGCAGGTCATAAATTTTCGCGTCACTTGACAGGTGTTGAATGACGTATTGACGGATTACGTGATCATAATTTGTTCTACGGAAGGCGGAATGTGAAGTTATTTAGATTTAAGTGAACAAATCATTTACCTCATTATTTTTAAGGAAGACTTTCAGCGCTCTAATTTTTTCTTTCTTTTTTTTTTTTTTTGTATTTAGCTTTCACCTTTACGTTTACGATGCTTTATGGAAAATATAAAGAAATTAAAATAAGACTGTTAAGAGTGAGATTAAATTTCATATTTCATAAGAAAGGTATCTAATTAAATTACATTATATATATTAAATTTCTTATTAAATGTTATCAAAAGTGTACATAAAATATAAGTTTATGTACATTTATTACATTTTACTGTGTTATTTGTATTTCCATCCATTTTATTATTAATTTTTCATATTTCATTTATGGAAAAATGTTATAACTGAGATTAATATAAAAATAAGATCATATAAATTTCATATAATACTGATACTTGTAGGTACCCTACTCAGTTGAAATTGAAAAATCAAATTAACTTCTCCACACGTGTTTCGCAAAAGTAAAGGCCTTAACAGCAGATAACAATGCTTAACTCAAATAACGCAACTTAATTATATTCTGGTTGGTCTTCCGTACTTTATAATTACACCCCGATAATAAACACAAAATTGCATTTCTTAATTACTACGGATCTTCTGATTAGTCAAAACGATACACTTTTCAAAGCGCTAAAAATGATCTATCTCATAAGGACACTTAGGAAACGCGACGCGGCTTTTAACTAATTTTATAATATTTTAACAACTTAACTGTAAAAATCTATTAGAATTAAAGAAATAACAAATAATTGTATTAAAAATTCATTTTTCATAGGAAAAAAATTTTGCTTTCAGAAAATATTGTGCATATTTATAAAAACAACTAAAATCAAATAAAAGCATTTGAAATTAAATAATATTCTTGTTTTATTGAGTTTTGTATGTTACAATTCAGAGCTGATTTTCAGGTAGGAGGGGTTCAATTAAAAAAAAATGATTTTCATTCCTCAAAGTCTTGTTCTTTTAACTATTGTAATCACTAAACTTGATTCGATAAAATTTCAATTAGTTATGGGGGGGGCAATAAATATAAAAAAATTTCAGCCATGACTTTAATAAAAAAAACTTGTTTATAATAATTTCGATCATCTGTGAATAGTTTCTGAAAGTTTCATTAACATACGACAATTATTTTTATTTTTGCAAGATTTTCCAAATTAATGTGTGTCATACCAAAAAAACGTGCTAAAAATTGTATATGTTATTTTACTAGTTCCAGTGATACAAAGAGAAACAAGGATTTTTTTTAATCAAAATTTAGAATGTTCTAAAAAGAAGGAAAACTGTTTGAAAATAATTAAAATAGACTTTGGTCTTTCCTCCTCATAATAACATAAGCATTTAGACGATAAAAGTTTGTTTTCGTCAAGTTTGGCGTCTTTTTCATCATGCTATGCTATTTTTAGAGATTTCGTGGAGGTACCTATAGAGAAATGTGATAACTAGGCTCTGTCTAAGGCCAGCTGCTACTACTGTGAATGAGGGTTACAGTTAAAGAGTCATATGTTCTCATTACAGCTGAAAAAAGAATCAAAACTCATTGATCGTCAGGGTTAGAGATATTCGATAAATCTATTATAATTATTCCAGATCTGATAGAGGATGTACCGCTGCTAATATGAAGACTCGTGTGGTTTATGCATGATGGAGCTCCAGCACATTTTAGTCCCATTGTTCGCGATGCACTGGGTGACATCTTCCGTGAAAGATGGATGGGGTAGGGGAGGGACCGTTTCCATGGCCTGAACGTTCCTTCGACCTCAATCATTTGGATTTTTATCTGTGGGGTCACATAAAACAATTGATTTATGTAGCTTACATAGATAATGCAGAGATGCTTCATCAACGTGTCATAACGGCATGCGAAACCATTCTATACCATGTGGGATTATTTGAAAGGGTTCGCCAGTCTGACGAGTCCATGTGTGGGTAGAAGCAAACGGGGGACATTTTGAATAATATGTTATGAGTTGAGATACAGCCATGCGGACGTATGTTTATATGAATATTTATCCTTGTCCTGCTGTGAGGAACCCGTTCCAAAATTTGTAAAAGTTATTTTGATACACCTACCTGTATACAGGATGCGATGCGTAAATTGTCGCCATTTTATATTTTTAATTTCACGCATGCGCATTGTTTGGTGTTATGTCCTCGTTGCGTTGGATGAAGAAATAGGATGTCGTTTGGAATCAATGCAATCTTGATGAAATCGGTAAATAAGCAGATATGCTAGGCCTGTAAGACTACTTTTTCTCTGCTTCTACTAACAATTCGTGGCGTCACTCTATATGTATTTGGTTGAGTCGAAACCAATGGAGCAGTTAAAAGTCTTTTCATGTTTTTTTTTTCCTCATTCAGTGTTACTATCATTTTCTTTTCTGCTTTTCTAATACACACACAAAGAGCATATAAAACATATATATTCACTCCAAGCAAGGCGATAAAGCCACGATAAAGCCACGATAAAGACGCAAGAGACAACTGACAATGAAATATTAGGTTGGTGCAAAAATAATGTCGTTTTCTCACATGTGAGAAAACGACATTATTTTTGCACCAACCTAATAGAAGGAAAAGACTTTAAAAGAAACCGAAAACTCAATGTAACAAGAGATAAACTTCTACTTCTGTTCAATCAACGTAAACACTAACCGCACACTTTTATTATTAATTTGTAAATTGAACCGGAAACTGATTTATTCGTCGAGCTTAATATTACATTAAAACAATACAGATTATGCTTCCTTACTGAGGAAGTTGTAGTTTGTATTTACTTGACGAAACTGAATCAGGCTGTGATACAAGGTCGGTTTTTAGCGGGGGGACCCGAGTGTCTTCACTCGGTCCTCTAGTCTTACTAGTCATAGCTTGTCCAAGCTGGTCAGAGCTGGTCTAAGCTAGTCATAGCTGGTCTTAGCTGGTCCAAGCCGGTCCAAGCTAGTCATAGCTGTGATACTACCAGCGCAGGGACGGATCCCTGTGACCGGTAAGTATCAGAATGTGTATGCCACTCGAAAGAGAGGAATTTACACTTCCTGAGGCGTTGTAAAACGGCGAGTCGAACAATTGAACCGTACGTATGGTTTGGGGTCATTTAAGCAACAGAAAATTATTTTCCCTTTCGGATCCGACAGAAATGGAATAATCTATGGCGACATTAGCCATTTCATAGGCGTCATTAGGATTCCTTCGGCTTCAGAACAATGAAACAATTGTTATTGTATCGGAAACCCAAGCGCTATGCCAAAAGTCATGAATAAATAGACTCCATTTAGAAACATTACGATGTCATGGGTTTTGAAGCTATTATTGAATTTTATATGGTTTAGTTAAAAAAATAAATTTGATTTAACAACAGTGCACGAGCACTTAAAAACAGTTTCAGTGACAGAAAATAGCAAGATACCACGGAAAGAGAACCACATACATATATATATATATATATATATATATATATATATATATATATATAATTTTAATAATAAAATGGTAATTCGTATGGAATTTCCGATAGAATATAGATATAAGGAGAGCTCTATGTCAGAGACAGAGCAAAATTATTATTAATTAATAAATATCAGTGTTTTATATTCATTAATAAATAATATATATATATATATATATATATATATATATATATATATATATATATATATATATATATATATATATATATATATATATATATAATATGAAGAAAAATATACGGAAAAAACAAAAAAAAATCCTTATATGCCATTATGCTGTTTTAATGTTAATATAATGTCAACGTCGGACGTTTCGGTCTAATAAACCATCTTCATTATATTATCTAATAAACCATCTTCATTACATTATATTAACATTAAAACAGCATAATTGCATATAAGGAATTTTTTTTTTTTTCCGTATATTTTTCTTCATACTGTCGGATCTATAGCCATATATTTGCTTATATATATATATATATATATATATATATAACGGGAAAGGAAATAGATGCAACTTATGTCTTGTAGAAAAAACAGTTAAATAAATCTAGAGTATTAAACAGGAGAGAGAAGATCGCGTATGACACCTAACTGACTGATCGTGGATTTAGACATAATTTCGTAACACAACATTGGTAGCTTCAGCCCAGGCCACCCTTGCAATACCACACGATACCAATAGGCTTTGTTCTTCGTCACACTTTACGAGTACGAGGTGGAATCAAATCTTGGAGCCCACTTCCTTTGCTATCCACTCGACATAATATATAAATATATATATATGTGTGTGTGTGTGTGTATCAAGCCTTTAGTGAGAATAACATCTCGACATCTGACTACAATATTTCTACATTGTTTCTACTCAATCTGACCTAACATAACCAAAAAATTAAATAAACACTCCATTTACTATTAATTACTTTCATCAAAACAATGACCAAACAAAGAGGGAGAAAAAGTGAAGGAAAAAATCGTATAATTAACAAAAAAGAAAAGGAAACACAAGAAGTGGAATATCTATCTATCTATCTATATATATATATATATATATATATATATATATATATATATATATATTTAGAAAGAGAGAGAGAGAAAGTGAGAGAGGAAGAGAGTGTGCGTGTGAGAGAGAGAGAAATAGGGAAAGGGAGTTAGTGAAAGGAAAGATTGCTCAAAATAATGAGTGATTCTGGTTAAGATTGTTTATATAGACATTAGATTTTAGCCCTTAGCAATGGCCTGAATCGATTTCTGCCACCTTTATGAAATGTCTCATCACTGGTATGCCACAATTGTTGAAAGAGAAAGTCAGTAGACAGTTAGAAAATTGGGAATACTAATTTCTAACTACGTTTCACTTCCATTTCATATTAGCAAATTGTCGTGCCCTCATTGTTAACAACGACAATTCTTAATCATACATGTTGTACGTGTGTGTGTGAGACAGACAGACAGGCCCAAACTGATAAATATGTCGTAATACCTTCGTCCTCGTGAGTTGTCACGTTTTGTTACTTTTAAAATGTTATTCCATATAGATAGATAGATAGATAGATAGATAGATAGATATAGATATATATATTTAATATATTCTTCCTTAATATAAACATACGATATATTTTTAATCTTGTTATATATCTTATTTGTAAGCATATTTTAGTATTTTTTTAGTGGTGATAATTTTTTAATATAATTAATAATTAAAAAATTGTTTTATAAAACTCCTTTTTTCAGTCTTCCTTTAATTCATTTCATTTTTCTTATAACCCCAATTTAGGATCTTAAGGTTAATATATGGGTTGAATTTGTAGGGTTTCTTTCCTTTTAAGACAGATAACTTCCACCATCCCCTTACCACTACTAGGACAGTCTGTACTACCGAGGTTTCAATATGGGTAGGCACTGTATCAATTTTTCAGTTGTTGTCTTTGTTAAATATTAAATTTTAAATCTCTAGTTCCAACACTGAATGCAGTCCATCCGTCTGGATTGAATGACTGACATACTCGGCGTCAGTTGAAATAGACTATACCCATGAGGTAATTTTGGATTTCTCTGTTGCGTAATTTATATGCTCTGTTATAATAAATATTTTGAACTCTTCTTGTAGATCAGTTTAAATATTCTATATTATTAGGACCCACTTGGTTTATATACCAAGGAATTTTTACTTGTACTCTTGATAAAATAATTTAATTAGTCGAGCACTATGGAGAGTAAACATTCACTATTACTGCTGATAATGCAAGACTCTCCAATCTGACTGGTGTGTCTATGAAAAAAATAAATACGGAAACATTCGCCTTTCTCTTGATGGCTTAGGGGTTAGAACTTCCGACTGATACCAAATCGGTCGGGATTCGGTCCCGGTCTGAAGCGATCACATGTCTAGCCACACTGATGAGCTGTGATACAGTCTGTCTGTGGATGACTATATATATATATATATATATATATATATATATATATATATATCCTTATGCTTTAGATATAGTTAAAGACCTCCCTAGCATTTCTAAAAAGAATGCTAGGTTGAAGCGAATAAAAACTTTTTCTATAATAACTGATAATATTAACATTTCCGATAATGGCAAACAATGGCCGAACGAAAATACTCGAACAGAAACGTTATAAACATTTGTTAATTTCTGGATCGTCGACAGCTTCGATAATAATTGGAAATAAAAAAATTAAACAAACAGACCTTGTCAGCGAGTTTCAATAAAAATGTGTTTGCATATATGTGTGTGAAAGAGAGAGAGTTTTGTTTTAATGGAGTTAGCATCTGTTGCGTCATGTGCAAACACTATTTGTCCCTTACGTAAGTAATGGAAGATTCAGTTTCAAATTCATTTATTCGATCTTGCGTTTTTCAAACATACTTTTTTTCCCTTTTACTTGTGTTCATTTTTTGTCACTTCCGATTCATGAGCAATATTTGCCATTTGACTAGTCGTTAATAGTTTTATTAATTTATGCAATCACCACGGTTCTAAAAATAAATAAAAACAGTTTAGTATCGAAAAATGCAACCAAGCGTTCAGTATGTCGACACAAACGACTTTCATCCGGTAATCATTACTTTCATGTGGTTGGTTGAAAATGTCGGTCATTGATACACCCAAACACCCAAATTAGAAGACACACATATATATATATATATATATATATATATATATATATATATATATATATATATATATATATATATACTTGTACTACAAATAAGGTATATATCGGAATAAATCAACTGGAATTGTGAAAGAAAGTTGTAAGGACAAAGTAACAGGGGAGTAAGCTATATTTCTTGGAAGAGCCTTAATATTGCTTGAATACGTATTTGACGATACAACAAAGATGATTACACCTACAGAATAGTACACAAACATCGAACTGAAAGGTGTGTTTTTTCTCTCTCTGTTTTTTTTTTTTTTTTTTTTTTTGCCAAAGGTCGTGGTACTTTGAAAGTATTTAAAAATGAATGATCTATTTTCTCCAGGAACAAATCTTATGAAAATAAAGCGCCAAAAGCTGAAGAATTTTCTGCTTCAATCAAGTTAATACTATATTTATTATTAATAATAATAATAATAATAATAATAATAATAATAATAATAATAATAATAATGATAATAATTGAAAATTGCAGGAGACGACGTAGAAATCTCAGTGCAGCGTGGATTGATTATCGTAAAGCCTTTGATAGTGTTCCACATTCTTGGATCCTTAAGGCTTTGGAAATGTACAAAGTCTCCCCTGTGGTATTAAACTTTCTTAAGCACAGCATGGGGATGTGGAACACAAAACTATACCTTAGGCACACCGGGGGCACTGCTATAT
This sequence comes from Acanthosepion lycidas, assembly GCA_963932145.1. Classification (NCBI taxonomy): domain Eukaryota; kingdom Metazoa; phylum Mollusca; class Cephalopoda; order Sepiida; family Sepiidae; genus Acanthosepion; species Acanthosepion lycidas. Next base: position 2,680,508 of record OZ010597.1, read on the forward strand.
CCAACCGTCTGAATATCCGACGTGGAATTTTTCAAGGAGACTCTCTGTCACCCCTTCTGTTTTGTTTATCCTTAACCCCTCTTACACATGAACTGAACAACAGTAGCTATGGTTACAAAATAAATAAGAAAATTTTCAATCACCTACTATACATGGATGATCTCAAACTCTTTGCCAAAGACGACAATGAGTTGAAAGGCCTCCTCAATATTGTAAAATACTTTAGTGACGACATAGGTATGGACTTCGGATTAGATAAATGTGCAAAAGTAACATTCAAGAAAGGAAGAATTACAGAAACACCCTCAATAGATTTAGATTTTGTCACAAAGATTAGGGAATTGGAGCATGAAGAAGCTTATAAGTACCTAGGAATTAGCGAAGGGGATGGCATACAACACACCCAAATGAAAGAAAAAATAAGAAAAGAGTACTACAGGCGTGTACGTCTGATACTAAATACTGAACTAAACTCAAAAAATAGAATATCAGCTATAAACACATTGGCTGTCCCAGTGGTGCATTACAGCTTTAATGTCCTTAAGTGGACCATAGCTGAAATTAAGCGAATGGACGCCAAAACGAGAAAGCTTCTCACTTGCTATCGCATGCATCATCCCAAAGCTGATGTTGATCGTCTGTATGTGCCCAGATCCGAAGGAGGCAGAGGATTAGTTCAACTAGAACTGTCCTACAAAACTACAACAATTGGCCTCCAAAAATACTTGGAAACTACAGAAGACTGGATGATGGTATGCGTCAAGGAACATGAAAGTAGTAAGCGTCTTTACTCCGTAATGAAAGAAGCCAACAAATTCAAACTGGAGCTTCAAATGGGCGTAGAGATGCAACTACAGCACAATACACCGGCTGAAACTGCAAAATACTTGAAAAAGACAGCAAAGACGAATGCAACCGACCAGATACAGAAGCGATGGCAAGATAAACCGCTTCATGGCCAATACTCTGCCCGTATCAACCAAGCTGATGTAGACAAAACCCGTACCCATCAGTGGCTACGCAGTGCAGGGTTGAAAGCGGAAACTGAAGGTTTTATCCTCGCTGCGCAGGACCAATGCTTGCTAACTAGGAATTATCAAGCACATATACTAAAATATTGTGTCAGCCCAAAATGCAGATTCTGTAATAAATATCCAGAAACGATTGATCATCTTGTATCAGGTTGTACGATGTTGGCACCCACTGAATATAAAACCCGACATGACAGAGTGGGCCAATATCTGCACTGGAAAATCTGCAACTTCTACGGGAAGGAAACTGAAAGAAACTGGTACCAACACCACCCAGACCCAGTTACGGAGATAGGACCTGTTACAATTCTATGGGACTACACAATTCACACTGACAGAACAATCAAGGCCAACCGACCAGATATTGTTATTAAAGACCACAAACAAAAACGGTGCCTCCTTATTGATATGGCAGTCCCTGTTGACTGCAATGTATCTTTGAAGATATTCAAAAAGCTATCAAAATACAAGGACCTTGAAATAGAGGTCTCGAAAATGTGGCATATGGGAACATCAACAATCCCTGTTGTAGTTGGAGCCCTAGGACTGGTTGGAAAAGATTGCAGTAGACTAATTGCAGGGATTCCTGGAAGCCCATGCCTCAAGGAGATACAAAAAATTGTTCTGACAAGTACAGCCCACACTTTACGAAGGGCTCTATCTATGTAATTTTTTTTTTTTTTTTTTGTCAGTGAAAAGTGTCATGATGCCATTTCTAACCTTAGGTCCCTGGGTGGGACCCGGAAAGAAATGTGTAAACGCCAGAAAGCAAAGAAAATAAAAATAATAATAATAATAATAATAATATTATTATTATTATTATTATGGCTGATTGGCCAGAACGTTCGCACTCTGACCATGAGACCCGGGTTCGAATTTCACGGTCGGACTGTAGGGGTCGATCCTAGCATGCGGTACCTTTGGAAAGTACCTGAAGGCCATACCAACCGTTGTGAGTGAAATTGGGTAGACGGAACCTTTGGATGCCGTCGATAGCTGTGCTAGTCATTATCGTCGAGGGCTTGAGCATGCTGGACTTGTTCAACTTGTTGATCACGCTACATAACACGCTCTTTCCCAGAAAGTGTAACTAAGGTCTGCTCAGCATAGTTGCAGTATAAACCCCAGGTAGACTCTGTGGGTGTTGAATAAACACAAGCGTCTGCAATAGGGATTGACTAGCCGCTCCAGTAGACAGCCATACTCGATTACGAGTGGTCAGCTATACATACATATTAAATAAACGTAAAAACTGAGTAATTTATTGACATCAAAAAAGAATTCTATAAAGAAAGCGTAAACAAAAGCTAATATACAATTTTTCGCTTAATATCTTCTGGAAAATTTCGTAAACTGAAATGACGTAAATCAAAAAAGGTAACTGCCAATAATTTATGTGTAAAAAGTTTGAGAGTTCCCAAACCTTACTTAATATTTTCATTCCAGTTGACAGAGCTGCCATTATTACATAAAAAAAAGTGATTTTTGGAATAATACAGAAAAGCTTACTTTATATTTTTCGGATATTCTCAGTGGCTATTGCATGATAAAAAATATGCTTGAGTCTAAACAGTCAAGCCAACTCTCGCATTTTAAACCCTTCACGTTGGACATTGTAGACAGCAAAATGCGTCATCAAATTAAAAGTGTCATATCAGATCAAAAATGGAGACTTGCCGCCATATCTAGGATGGAACTACCCTGACGGGGGATTCAAAAAGTTCAATCGGCCTTGTGGGTGATGAATTATTTTCCATCTTACAATGTCTTTTACACAGACGACATGGTGTAATCTTCACGCTATTCTATTCTTATGTTCATGGTTAAATTTCAAACGACCTACATTCCTTAGTTCCACTAGTCCTGACCTTTAAAGGCTAGAACTTACCATGACGCGTACACGGAGTCGAATTGTCCTCATTTCCTTTGTATTTCATTAAGAATTTTTCCCAGAATTCTTAATTTGTGTAACAAACTCCCGAGAGGGTGCTTCCCTGATCGCTTCGATCTTGAAATTTTCACGTCTAGATTCAACCGTCATCTATCCTATCCCATAATATGCCCTTCTTTCTTCCTTTACGCCATTAAACCAAATCTCTTTGAGTTGTTCTTGAGCATTGTATTGAGGGAACAATAATATTAAAAAAAGATGGCGTTGTTTTGTTTTTTTAATGGTGTGGATGTGTTCTGTCAGTGTTCTCAATGAACATTAGTAAAAGTGGTATGTTGTCCGGATAGGTGTGATATACACAAAGGTCTTTTTGCGGGCTATGTCTATTCCTTAATACTCGTCATGATTTCCAATAATTGCGAAGATGTGTTCAAGCAAAATATCACGCCCTCACCCGGCCCCATGATGCATAACTGACACGAAACTCAGGGGGGACTTCGAAATATTCCGCTGACCGTTATCAGATTTCCTTGCACACTGCACTAAAAGATCACAATTCAGTTATAAAAAACCTAGACAGATAAACTCACCGCACCACACAGACAGACTTCATACCACGTCGTGTATTCTGTCGAATGGGAAAAGTTACACATTAATAGATTAGCTCTTTCTTTCTTTCTTTCTTACTCTTCAGTTTAACTGTCAATAAATCATTTGTTAAATATTGGGTTGGTGCATAATTATCAGGCATTTTTGTAAGCGAGTTATTTGTTAATAAAATTGCTGTTTTGTTTACTTTTTTAATAAAACATATTATTTTATTTTCAGGTTATAAAAATGCGTGTCGATAATCATACGCTCCGGAATAATCATTTAAAAATGTTGAGTTGTTATGTTTCTTTTTTCATAATAAATTTGTTTAAAACACGCCTGATAATTATGCACCAACCTAATATTAATGGCCTTTTTTTTTTCTTCTAAATATTCCTTACGTTATAGGGGCGTATTACACATATAGTGTGAAATATGGTAAATAAAATAAACTCACATTCCACATATATATATATATATATATATATATATATATATATATATATATATATATATATATCAAGATTGTATACGGACGTATATATATAAATATATATACGGCCGTATACATATAAATATATATACGGCCGTATACAATAGCGGATGTCGACTGTCCCAAACATGAATTTACAATTTATTAACTGAAATGGTGCAGACGTGTTAAAAATGTCCGGATAATTCCGAATAGGATGGTTCCATTTAAATATCATTTCTTCCTTTCATAGCAACAATGATGTTTAGAAACCGGCCACTCGACGATGCAAGTCATACATCACAATGGGTTTCTTTTATAAGTTTTTTCTTTATTAAGTGACAAAGGTTTTTATAATTTTTTTTAAAGTGACGATCGTTTTTAGGAAAAAGTAGAAATAAAGCGTAACCCTTATTCCAGAAAAAAACATGACAAAATAATTTCGAAATGATCTTTTCTTTCAGGCGAAACAAAAATATCAGACAAATTTTAACAAATATAAAAAGATCAGGCTCAAAAACCGACTTAGATTTAATTACCAGAGATCTGATATCTGAAACAACAATCTGACATCAACAGAACTTGCAGAATATTTTATTTTGTACGACTGTAATTTCGATGAAAATCTTGAGGCATTCATTCTGAAAACAAATATCCTGAATCTGCCGAGCTTTCAACCCTTAAATCGTATAAAGATAATAATTATATATATAAATGACTAACGTCCCACAAGATGAACAAAATGACATAGGATAGTTCTATAAAACTTATACAACCATTAGATTAATTGCTCTTATTAACAACTCAACTAACGGAGAATATCAAGATAAGCCCATTTCCTATTACGTTTCAGTTGCATTCCATTAACGCTGGTGGAGGGCACCTCGGCTCAGTGTCACGGTTAGAAAACTTGTCACGCTAGAACAATTACAACTGAATAGGAAGTTGAATCCTCCCTGTGTGCCTCATACTTTCGGCCTTGTGCCACATCTAAGCTACGCTTGAAAATCCCCATTCACGCTGGTTACGTTTCATTCGGATTGATTACCAATGCAATCATTTTTCTCAAGACTAGCGTCGTTTGTAGTTACTAGTGTCTCTTCTTTTTTCTTAAATCGGTCCGTTCACTAAGTGCAGCAAAATATTGGAAAATGTACGTCAACCATTTTGTTTATTATTATTATTATTATTATTATTATTATTATTATTATTATTATTATTTCATTAATGATTTGAAATGATAAAATATTATTATTCTGTTTGTTCCTTCGTTAGATCATGTGTTACGTCCTATCATTATCTCAGATAAATACTGAACCATTCTATTTTGATTATGAGGAATGTCGTCAGAATTTGAATTTAGTGAGAAAAAAAGTATACATAATAATAAAGAAAAGAAAAAGAAAGAGAGAAGGAAAGAAATTATGGAGGAGTCGATAACGCTTCCATGCGTTTAATGTCTGCTTCAATGAAGTGGAAAAATTTGTCAGTTTTAAATCATTTCATTTGAACACTTACTTTTCAAACAATCACTTACATTAATATTTATGATTTTTATTAAAATATTTTGATTCCATTTTAAGCTCAAATATCTAACGGTGTGATAGAGGAATTTTGACGGGAATTTTATAGTCCTAGAACTCACCATTAACTTACGAATTGTGATTCTTCAGAAAATTCAATTTGCACAGCCCAACTAGTCTTTTTTTTAATTTTTTATTTTACTAGACGTTTTTCTCATTTTATGGTTGCTTTTTATTACAACTTTCGAAATAGGGTGACGTCAGAATAATAATCAGTAAAATTGGATTTCGACGAACCTTGAGCTCGCCTTTTATATTCTAAGAGCTCATCTTTCATGGACAACGCCTTAATCAATTTGGTCACGGTAGACAATGACTAGATAGAAGACAATTCCCTACATATCTTCACGTATTATTTGTTTTCTATATCACAACGTGACAAAATGTAATAAGATAAACAAGTAGGGACTAAGAATGAATAATTAAAGTCCTTCCTCAGGATTCAAAAAACATATGATGTATTGTTTTTATTTTCACATTGTTTTAACTGTTCTAAATTTAATTGTCCGTAAAAAATCTCTAGGGTAATTGAAAAGAAATAAGAAAAAGACTTTGATTTGTGGGAGTCAAATAACAAATTCTATTTTTGAAATGTCAAAAATTAAATTTAAAACGGCGAATGTAAAAATGCAAAATCAAACTCTGTTTTATGCTCCAGAAAGAAAACCGCAATTTATTTTTATAAGGGGATAGGCTTTGAAAACAAAACAAAAAAAAAAAAAAAACGAAAAAAAAACACTCATCAACAAAAGATCTGCTTTTTTTGCGCTTAACGAGGGAATTTGTCCTTAGAAATATTAAGTCGGTCACCAAAAAAAGTACTCATTCAGTCATACATTTTCTTTTGTTTGTATTATTTATGATCTCAAAACAAACAAACAAAAACAATCACGCCTCGTTTGCGCTAAAATAGCGCCTAACAAAAACAGCTTTCATGCATATGCAACCCACACATGAAGAAACTCACACACATTGTGTGCATGTATATGTACTTACGTGCGTGTTCATAAAACGCACACACTCAAATACAAACACAACAAAACAATTACGTATCTGTGGTCAAGTTTACATCTAAAGGTGCTAATGGTTAACGTGCTTGTCCGGCTGATGAATATTATGATCGAGTCGTGAGTTCGATTCACATCTTCTGCCATGTACATGTGGCGTTACATAATCTTGATCCTAGTCTATGAAAAACTTCTCAGGGTGGACAGAAGTTTCCCTACACGCCATGACATTTCTTTATTTGGGTTTTGAATTTTTTTAGTTCGATATAATTCGGCCTTTTCAGTTCATTTACTAGCATAATACCCATCAAAATGAGGGATTATTTACGTATGACACGACATTACTTCCTACGAGGAAAGTATCTGTGCCTTGGATCAGTGTAATATATGTGCGGTATGTGGAAAAAAACATTCCATGTGAAAGTGGGTGATGACTAAAAATTGTTTGGTAAAAGTTTGTTACTAGTTCATAAACAGATTTTATGAGGTAGTATCTATACCAAATGGAGGTAACAAATAACACTAATTTCTGCAGCGACTGCCTCCGCTATTACTGTATTAAGGGACAAACGAAAGCAAACTTGACTAGTGAAAACTATATATATATATATAATTTTATAGTTTTATGGCCACGATTATCATTCAGGGTTAGCACTGCAAGTGTTGACAAAAAATTAAACGATTTTTTGTTTAAAATTATAAACGTAAAAGAAAATACACCACTGGCAAAATTAATAAAATACACCACTGGCAATTAATAAAATACACCACTGGCAAAATGAATAAAAAAATATTTTTTATTGTGTGTAATAGTGAAGAACTATTGGAATGTTAATGAACTCTTCTGAAACTATAAAAAAAATACCCAAATATTCCTTTTTTCCGGGAATATTTATATGTTATGGGACCTTACCCATAATAACATAATTGACTATTCCATACGTAATAAATACTGCGCCTCAAGAGGAAGTAGGGAGTTCAGTCCGAAGTCGGGCGATCGGCTGATCGGTTGAACTCTCTGCCTTCGGGCGTGGAGGAACCCGAACGAGGCTACGCCGAAGGGTGGAGTCTCTTTCGGGGAGGTAAACCGACCCTGAACCCGTTTATACGAGTTCAAAGGGCATATTTTTGGCCGAGCCCACGGGCTCGGAGATCCCACGGGCTCGGAGATCCCACGGGCTCGGAGATCACACGTTAAACCGGCCTTGTGCCGCATGATGCGCTCGTGGGGGGCGGTGACTAAATACTGTTCAGTCTGAAGTCTGGAGTGAGGTCCGTCAGGAGTCTGTCAGTCAGTCAGAGCGAACAGTCAGTCAAGTCAGAGGCAGTCCCAACAGAGTTGTGTTCAGACAATTACTACTAAACCTGATTGTTCGTACTAACACTTTCTACCTCTCTGTATATATTCCTGTTTGTAAAATATCTGTGTTATTCCATATCCGTCTTCGAGTTCTTCTTTATTGAAAGGAACCGGACCATAACCGTGGTACAAGGAACCGGACCATAACCGTGGTACAAGGAACCGGACCATAACATTATATCTTATCTTCTATCTATGACCCAGTTGTTCCGATTTAGCCTTCTGGCTTTTACACAGGTTCTTTGCCGATCTTCTTTGAATATTTTTTTCGGGTAGCATATATTGAAATACCTTTTCAATGCTCAAAATCCTATTGTTCACCAAAATTTCCAGTTGTTCAGTTCCTCATCGTCCACCTAACAGTTGAAATCGCCCACTAGTTGAAGATATCGCAGAGATTGGTAAACCCTGCTCTTGGTCTTTGTCTTGTACTCACTTTGTCAAGTACACACCCTTTGATAGTAATGTTGGCTTACCTGACCGCCTAAAAATCCGAAATTCCGATCTTTTGGAAGGCGTTTGGTTGTTCTATCAATATCTCTCCTGTTAATATTCATTGTGACTGAAAGAACTGTATTTTTCTTTTGCTTTAACTGACGTGGATGGCTATATAAATGAACTTCGAGATAAAGGCTATGAATAAACTGAGTTGATAAAACTACTGACAGCTATGTAAAAACTGGGGTAGATATAAACATACTCAAATAAACAATGAAAAGCAATAGATATAAGCAAAATGAAATAGATTTCGCCATCAACAACAGCCGATGTTTATCTTACTTTTTTCATATTTAAATTGTCTTTATTTCCGTTTGGGTTTGTTTTTATTTTGCGTCAATGAACTTGCAAAATCCTTGATAATTACAGGAGACAAATCGCTATTTATTAGGTGTGCAAAAATGTCAAGGACTGGGAGAAACTTTTATACATACCAAATATTTCATTTGGCCCGTTTCATTTCCAACTCTCCACAAACCAAACAAGCAAAAATAAAAACAACCCAATCTTCCCGATAAGCCAATTAATTAATGAATATACAAAGTACCTCAGAAGACCGGCAGAAAGCACATTGTTACCTACCACCACCACCACCACCAGCAGCAGCAGCAGCAGCAGCACCACCACCACCACCACCACCACTACCAGCAGCACGACCACGATCCCCTCCAATCAGCGAGCAATATACAATGATCTGTGGTTGAGAAAGGCTTTAGTTATTTAGGGAAAATCTCGCCACCTGTTAAGTCAAAGCCTTGCTTTCGACTTAAACTATAATAATTTTTTATTTATTTATTGTTCTTTGCGGTCAGTCAAGTAATTTTGTACAAGAAGATTCACTTAAATCCGTCAAAGTACTGAAACCGCTTATATATATATATATATATATATATATATATATGTGTGTGTGTGTGTGTGTGCGTGCGTGTGCGTGCGTGTGTATGCATTGGGGAAATTGTAATACAAAATGGAAAATGATTACTTGTGCAAATATATATTTATATATGTATATATGTATTCTGTTTTATCATATGTGTGTGTGCATGCGTAAATCAATACAAGATATTATTATTTTTGCCACTGCTTAAACTTTTATATATTTTAAACACACATATAATGAAATAGAGGACAATTTTCTCTTTGAAACAGCCTAATATATATATATATATATATATGTGTGTGTGTGTGTGTGTGTGTGTGTGTGTGTGTGTGTATGTATATTTAGGCAGCAATCCTTCGTTTATGTATGTTTCATTAAAAAAGATAGAAGGTACTACGACTAAGCTTTTTATTTAATTTTTCTTGTGTTCGAACAAGAGCTTTCTTTTCTGGACAAACAGTGTGAAAAAGCTGTCCAAATACACTCTTTGTCCAGAAAAGAAGGGTCTTGATAATGGCTTTAACAGTATCTCGCTGTATTGTTCGGTCAGTGATAGAAATGAGAGAGTAGAGGTTAGATGTGAATGTTTTTACACACGCACGCACGCACGCACACGCACACACATACATATGTGTGTGTATGCGTGTGTGTATGTGTGTGTGTGTGTGCATATATATATATATATATATTGTAATATTAGTGATTATGATTCCAGTGTAATAAATTATAACCATGGAATATTAGTGTTTGAGCCATTTTTATTTTATGTATATATATATATATATATATATATATATATATATATATATATATATATATATATATATCACAATATTTTATTTAGAATAAGTCACTGTATTTGACATGGTGTCATGAGATGCCAGTGGTGACATACCTGACCAAAGAATTTGACAGTGTCACTTTCGCCCACAAGATACTATTTAATAAACCTAAGTGTCATTGTAAAAATAAAATCCAGATTACACAATCCGTGCTTCTTTGTGTTTCTTTGCTGTAGAAATGCTTCTTATGTTTAAATATCCTCTTGGGTATCACAGCCAATCATGTCTTCTTAAATCCACTTCATTAACGTCAACTTTAAATTTGCTTTGTCTCTATCTACAGAGGCGGTTTCAACCTTCCATTCTCATTACAAAAGTCCCTCACGATTTTTACAAATACTTCAGAGCTTTGGCAAACGACAGTCACTTTCATATTATCATCATCGTCGTCATTCGATATCCGACCTATTTCTAATTTATTTGTTTAAAAGTTACTTTTTTAAAATGGAGACTCATATTTGAGTAGATGCTATGTTTTTTATTAAATATCAAATATTAAACAGTATATTTATTTATTTAATCCATTTTGATAAAAGATTGTCTTTCTCTACCTTAGGATACGAAACAAAGCAGACATGCATATTTTCGAAATTCGGGAAGACATGTGTTCAAAAGAAGTTTTCGGGCATTATTTGATCAGCAGATCCTAAGTGGTCGTGTGGTTTAAGCGATGTTCGATATCGATTATGTCAGATATGTTAAGTAATTATTTTTACATCGGAATTTACTTCTTCCTACTGTAAATGTTATATTTAAACTTTACACGAGTTTCAGTAGACAATCCTGTTTTTTTTAAACAATCACATTTAACGTTTTAAATAGTCACATTAAACATTTTAAATAGTCACAGTAAACATTTTTAAATAGTCACATTAAACATTTTAAATATTCACATTAAACATTTTTAAAGTCACATTAAACATTTTAAATAGTCACATTAAACATTTTTAAAGTCACATTAAACATTTTAAATAGTCACATTAAACATTTTAAATAGTCACATTAAACATTTTTAAAGTCACATTAAACATTTTAAATAGTCACATTAAACATTTTTAAAGTCACATTAAACATTTTAAATAGTCACATTAAACATTTCAAATAGTCACATTAAATATTTTAAATAGTCACAGTAAACATTTTTAAATAGTCACATTAAACATTTTAAATAGTCACATTAAACATTTTTAAAGTCACATTAAACATTTCAAATAGTCACATTAAACATTTTAAATAGTCACAGTAAACATTTTTAAAGTCACATTAAACATTTTAAATAGTCACATTAAACATTTTTAAAGTCACATTAAACATTTTTAAAGTCACATTAAACATTTTAAATAGTCACATTAAACATTTTTAAAGTCACATTAAACATTTTAAATAGTCACATTAAACATTTTAAATAGTCACATTAAACATTTTTAAAGTCACATTAAACATTTTTAAAGTCACATTAAACATTTTAAATAGTCACATTAAACATTTTTAAAGTCACATTAAACATTTTTAAAGTCACATTAAACATTTTAAATAGTCACATTAAACATTTTTAAAGTCACATTAAACATTTTAAATAGTCACATTAAACATTTTTAAAGTCACATTAAACATTTTTAAAGTCACATTAAACATTTTAAATAGTCACATTAAACATTTTTAAAGTCACATTAAACATTTTTAAAGTCACATTAAACATTTTAAATAGTCACATTAAACATTTTTAAAGTCACATTAACATTTCAAATAGTCACATTAAACATTTTAAATAGTCACATTAAACATTTTTAAAGTCACATTAAACATTTTAAATAGTCACATTAAACATTTTTAAAGTCACATTAAACATTTTAAATAGTCACATTAAACATTTTAAATAGTCACATTAAACATTTTTAAAGTCACATTAAACATTTCAAATAGTCACATTAAACATTTTAAATAGTCACAGTAAACATTTTTAAAGTCACATTAAACATTTCTAAATAGTCACATTAAACATTTTAAATAGTCAGAGTAAACATTTTTAAAGTCATATTGAACATGTCTAAATAGTCACACATTAAACATTTTAAATAGCCACAGTAAACATTTAAACAGTCACATTAAACATTTTTAAATAGTCACATTAAACATCTTTATACAATCACAGTAAACATTTTTAAGCAGTCATATTAAACATTTTAAATAGTTACAGTAAACACTTTTTGAACAGTCACATTAAACATTTTTATATAATCACAGTAAACATTTTTAAACATTCGCATTAATCATTAAAAATAGTCTCGGGAAACATTTTTAAACAGTCTCTTTAAACATTTTTTAAACAGTTACATCAAACATTACAAAGATAGCGAAGTAGAGTAAGAAATTTAAAAACTACTCAACGCTGTGAGCGGAGAAATGTGCTTAATATGAAGTATAGGGTCGTGCCTTAAATAACAGGAGCACTTGGAAGCGTATCCAAAAACCTGATATCGTGATTGGATGAAATAGAAAGCCAAGGTTATGAGAATGTTCAGACAACGGCGTTGCTGGAAATTTGATCCACATATGGCGTAGGTATGAGGATATGCTTTAACAATAACAGACTGATGAGATTATGGAGGAAATTATTTCCTCCCATCATGCACACGTGAACATTCATTTCATAACACACATATATATATATATATATATATATATATATATATATATATATATATACATATATATACATAGACACACACACACACATACATATACACAAACATCTACACACATACACACATGTATATACCACACACACACATACATACATATATACATATACATATATATATATATATATATATATATATATAGATAGATAGATAGATAGATACACACATACATATACATGTACACACACATAAACATATAAATACATACACACATACACATACATATATACATATATATACATACACACACATATATATACACATATATCCACCTATACCATATACACATATTTTCCACATACATATACATAAATACACATGCACACACATACACGTATATACATTCACATACACAAAAAAAAACAGATATATATACATATATATACATATAAATATATACATACAAAAATGCACACACACATACCTACATATACACACATACATCCATACGCATCCATATATATATATATATATGACTATCTCTCTCGTCCGTGTTGATATCTATCTCAAATTCCAACACCTACCGCCTTGTGATAGATAATACACTAACCGCCGCGCTTATTTATTAAGATTAACTTAGTTTTGAAAGAAGACTCCACAAGTCTAGAGAACACAATGAGGGCTGAACTCGTTATTCAGTAGTAATTTCGTATGGGAGGCTGGGCTGTTATCAGCTACACCATGATCAGAGTCGTTTCCTGTGTTAGGTGTTGTTGTTGCTGTTGAAAAGGTCGGCCATTTTAGCCAGTCTCTAATAATAACGATCAAATGAATGAAAATGTCACAAACCGTCTTTACACTATTTGCCCGACTGGTTAACACTTTTCTCAACTGAGGAGACTCTGTATTAAACAATAAAAACCATATCTACCTGCTCAAGATATGATATATCCTGCCATTATTAAACAGAACACTTTTCAGTTAACTCACTAGTACACGCTTTAAGCGTCGAAGACAGACTAGCTACAGATGTACACGATTGGCACATGTAACCTAGTCTACATGGCAACAGAGTGCTATCTACCGTAAACTTTCTTTAAACTTAACTCACAAACGAATGATTTGCGGACGTATGTTTATATGGACCGTTGTCCTTGTTTTGGAGTGAGGAACCCTAACCCCAAAGTTTGTAAATGTGTTTTTGATTAACTCGACATCTTGATACTTTGACGTCTAATCATGTGGCTAACAATGGGTACCACCATCGTTCACCACCTGATTAGACGTCGAATCAAATATGCTTTTTTGTCGTAGTAATTTGCATATTTCAATGTAACAATATATATATATATATATATATATATATATATATATATATATATATATATATATATATATATGCGTGTGTGTGTGTTTTTCTGATTGAATAAATTACAGACACTGTGTCTGTTAATTTTTAATAAAATCCGTTCATACTCACGAATAACCTTCGTGTATTGATATTAAAGGATGAGAGAAATATGCTATAGCTGTTTAAATTTCTTTTATTTTCATTTTCCAAGTACTTTCGATCTTCATCCAAGATCATCTTCAGAGATGCAATTGATACAAAACTATATGTTGTTCATTAGTATAAGTATTTATACAAAGTTGTGCGTTGTTATCCCTCAGCGTAATTTTTTCATTGTTTTTAAATGTAAAACGGTTGACAATGTGCTGACCGTTCATTAGAACGTGAAAAATTATTTATACTAACATACCTTTCATGAATTCCATGAATTCTAATATAAAATAAAATGTATCATATATTATAAAAATACATTACAACCAATTTAATTATTCACAATAACTCCTCCCCAGTAACTGATGTATTGCGTAAAACCAACATTATATACCAATTCAAATGTCCATTGGGAGAATTAATCTCTCACAAAAAAACAAATATATATGTTGGGTATACGACAAATACCCTAACAAGGTCTTACACTGCACATATCTGACCATTCGATCATTGCGAGACATCTACAACATTCCTGTCCGTATTCACAATATAACAAATTACTAATCGACAACCGAACTATCCTAAACCCTGAAAACAACAAATTTAGATTACAAATACTAGAAGCAATTTATATTAAAAAAAATAAAGCCGGCACTGAACAGGATCAACTATGAAGTAATGTTCTGAAATGCCTGAAAAGGAACAGTTTTTTCACGCTTTAATATGCGTGTGACCATGATATTATAACATAAAGGAAAGAATTTCATAATGGAGAATTTTTCACGTTCTAATAAATGCTCCGCACATTGTCAACCGTTTTGCACTTAAAAGCATGATGAAAAAATTACAGTAATGGATAACAACGCATATCTTTACATAAATACTTATACTAATGAACAACATATAGTTTTGTACTACTTGCACCCCTGAAGATGATCTTGGAAAATGATCGAAAGTACTTGGCAGGTGAAAATAAAAGAATTTTAAACAGCTATAGCATATTTCTCTCATCCTTTAACATCAATACACGGAAGGTTATTCGTGAGTATGAACGGATTTTATTAAAAATTAGTAGACATAATGTCTGGTAATGTATTCAATTAGATATGCCTAAAAGAGAATTTGCTGCCTAAATACACACACACACACACACACACACACATAGACACACACACACATACGCACACACACACACACACACACACACACACACACATATATATATATATATATATACATATATATATATATATATATATATATATACATATATATATATATATGCGTCGTCGCAAGAGTTGCCAGAATGAAGTGGAATATAAGAGCTTACTTTCTTAGGAACTCCGGCTCCGTATTTATCATCAGGGAAGTATCTCACAAGTTTGAAAGGTTTTACCTTAAGAGTTTTTTTTCTCTGCTTTTCCATTGAACAATATTTTTCTTTCATTACTTTTTCCTTTGGACATCACCGCGACTGGAAAACACGGGAAGCAACAGTCTACTTATGGGGGAGGGTTCCGAATGTCTTTCTGGATGGCGAACTGGCAACCCGAAAGAGAGCACGGGGGAGACCTCATCTTCACTTCAAGAACGTCTTGAAATGGGGGCGATGGATATGGACATCGACGGGAAGGAAGCGCCATTTTACTGAAGCCAGTGGCAGAGAGAAATTATGTAATGCCCAGCGACCGGTTGAAAGGTGGTAGAGAAAAATAACTTAATAACCAGCCACCGGTTGAAGGGTGGGTAAACACTTGTAACTATTTTTATATTTACCGTGAAAAATTACATACCAATTATTTGCGAATTTTGACTTAGGAGCTCAGTCAGAAGTATCAAAATTGTTTCAGGAACGCAGGGCTCTAACCAACGCCTTTATCCTTGATCTAACCACTGGTTAGATCCAGTGACGGGATCCAAAGTACGTTGGTTAGATCCAGTGACGGGACCCAAAGAGTGTGAGTTCAATACCCGGTTAAGGCAGTGGAGAACTTTTCAGAGGGAAATTAGCAGGAGATAACTGATAACTGACATTCATCAAACATGGCACGTGGAACTAGAACAGTCTACCCCAGTGAGCGAAATAAAGGGTTCAGTTGGAAATTCCAACCACCTGAAGAAGGCCGGAGCGTACAACGGCGAAAACGTTGTGATAAATATGACGACAAAGATGAGGACAATAGTCCGAATAATGTAAATAATGTTTTTTTATTGTTACTTATTTTGTTATATATTTTAAATTTAACTTAATTTTCAAACCAATTATGTTGCTTCGGGTTTTGACAACTAGTGCGAGTAAAATAATTGCAATTTTGTTTTAATAGGGGTCAATAAAACTTTTAAAAAATATATTTTCAACGCTAGGTAACTCGCTTTCTCGCTATCGCTTTCTCTCTCTCTCTCTTTCTCTCTCTCTCTCTCTCTCTGTCTCTCTCTCTCTCTCTCTCTCTCTCTCTCTCTCTATATATATATATATATATATATATATATATATATATATATATATATATATATATTAAAAAGAAGAGAGATACCGCAAACGTTTTTGGTTGTAATGTGGATTTTAAAAAAATATATTATGCTTTATTTTCCATATTTTTACTACACGTGTTTCTGGTCTCGTGACCGTCATCAGGCAAAGGGGGGAGATTTCCACATATTAAAAATAATTAATTTTTTTCTCCTTTATTTTTTTCGATGTTAAATATTCTTAATGCATTCGGATTACTAACACAAAAAAGAGAATGTCTTATATCGAGAATATTTAACATATTCTATTCTGAATGTTATCAGAAAGAGCAATACAAATGCAGAAGGACGTGTATCTATGTTTTATAGACTACGCAAAGGCGTTCGACAAAGTACGCCACAAGGATCTTTTGGAACTTCTCAGTAACCTTGATATATTCGGGAAAGATATGAAAATTATCAACAACCTATACTGGCAGCAAACATCATGCATGCGAGAATGAGTTCAGAAAATATACAAAAATAGAAATGGACGTAAGGCAAGGATGTGTCTACTTACCGGACTTGTTCAATCTGTACAGCGAGGCAATTCTGAGAGAACTGGAGATTCTACCAGGATTCATCATTGGCAGCCATAATCTTACCAACATAAGATATGCAGATGACACAGTACTGATAGCAGACATGGAAAGGAAACTACAAAACCTCGTACAGAAGGTAGTGAAGGAGAGCGAGAAGAAGGGACTAAGCATAAACTACAAAAAGACTATATTTAGTCACCCCCCCCCACGTGGGCGTCATGTGGCACAAGGCCGGTTTAACGTGGGCACTCCGAGCCCGTGGGCTCAGCCAAAAATATACCCATTGAACCCGTATAAACGGGTTCAGGGCCGGTCTACCTCCCCGAAGGAGACTCCGCCCTTCGGCGTAGCCTCCTTCGGGTTCCTCCCGCCCGAAAGCAGAGAGTTGAACCGAACCGTCGCTCAAGAGTTGAGCGACGGACTCTAAACTACAAGAAGACAGAATTGCATGGTCATCAGTAAAAGGATAAGTCCGAAATGGGATTTACAGGTCGTGGATACAGAAATCATTCATGTGTGGAATTTTAAATATCTGGGAAGTGTTTTGGCGGAGGACGGTAGGTGCGACGCTGAGATCCGAAGACGGATTGGGATGGCCAAGAATGCATTGCAAATGTTGGGCAGGGTATTGCGAAAAGAAAAGAGTACTGAGCTGCTACGTGACTTGTGTCCTCCTATATGCTGGACGGTGAAGAAGAGACATCAGGCAGCGGAGATGGGGTTCTCCAGAAGGATGCTAAGGATATCATGGTCCGAGCGTGTGAGCAAATATGAGGTCTTGGAAAGAATGCAAACAAGGAAGGAGCTTATATTTAAGATAAGGAAGAGGCAGATGAAATTTCTGGGACACGTAATGAGAAAGTAGGGCTTGGAGAATCTGATACCCACAGGTCGAACAGAGGGATAAAAGAAGCAAGGGAAAACAACGCATGATATACTTGGCGGGTTTAAGCAAGTGGATGGCGGAATGTGCTCTGGGGAAATTGGCAGAGGCATGAAACTTATTGAGAGCTACTGGGGATAGGGGAAGTAGAGAGTCATGATCGCCTACGTCTTGAAAGGACAGGGCACATAAAAAGAAAGAAGTTCAGACCTTAATACTAGGACTCTCCATGGTACGTCAACAGAGTCGAATCATCCCCGTTTCCCACGTATTTGTAAACAGGAATTTCCGCTCAGCTTTTTTTTACTACCTTATGGAACATGCTCTGCTCCCGTGTGGATGCTTCCCTAAATACTACAAACTTAAACTGTTCAAGTCAAAGGTCAATCACTATCTATCCCCCTTATCCTCATAATAACCACTTCCTTCTCCCTCCTCTTGTCACTCACTCATTAAGTAACCCTCTGCCATCAATGTTTCTTGAAAGTTGGATTGAGTAAATTTTAGTATTTAAAAATAAAATACTTCTCGCCTGTAGAACTCTTTTTCGGTTTCTTATTGCCTTGACCCCTAAATCCTCCAGTGTCTAACATGTCTTGCTCTTAACTTAGAGATTCGTTGTAAAAGAATATAGACAACAAAAGTTTTAATTAGTATCAAGGCTTTGAGCATAAAACGTATTGTCAACAATGCTAATAATTGAACTACAATGACGTTTAAGATGTCTGAGTTTTGTACGTCTTTGAAGGATATTTCGCGGGAAATTAGGCGTTTAGATGTTTTTTCTTAAGTACTGAAGACGCGTAGAGAGGTGAAATAAAAAGAAATCGTTGTTATTTAAAACTGTAAAGATGAGAAATGAACAAAACATGGAAATGATTTGAATTCAATGTCATCTTAAAAAACTGATAGTTTAACGGCAATTCGGCGCCGTTTTCTTCCTTTCTAACGAAATGCTTCTTTTTTTTTTACTCAGCTTAAGTTTTTAAAAAACATGATTACAATTAAAGATTACACTCTCAACAACGGCAAATGTTACACAAAACGAAATGATTAGCAATCGTTCTACAGAAGGTGCTCAAATCATTTATTAATAGTTTATTTTAATTTATTACAGAGACACATTCACATGCCATTTAATGAGGATCAAAATCACTATACAATGAATAGTCCACGAAATTAACTTTCCAATCATCCCTATTCAGTAGACATCCTAATATATTCTACACCTTTCTGACCATAGCTCAATGTAATTAGACAGAGCTACGAACTATATATTAATAAATACCCATACACGTTTGGTGTGCGACTTAAGTTTCGTTGATTACCCAACTCGTCGGACACAAGATATAGCTTACTGTTTATATATATATATATATATATATATATATATATATATATAGAGAGAGAGAGAGAGAGAGAGAGATTACATTAGTAGTTAATATACACATACATATGCAATTATATATCTAAAATATATAAATATATACATACATACATACATACACATACATATATATTTGTATAAAAAATAATTCCAAGAGGATGGAATCCAGGAAGAACTCAATGTCCATGACAGAGTAAGGATATAATAAAAAGGCTTAAATACTAATATTAATACAAATACATATAACACCACACTCTTAGATATAAAGAATGATTGAAAAGTAACTCCATATTTTATGTATGAGTCGCCAGCCAGGAGTCCTGACTTACACGCTAGGGTAAATTAAAGGAAAAATTCTACTATATCAAACCAACACTTTGAAAGAACTTGAAAGGCGAATACAAGAAGTTATGTCTTCCATAGGACAAGAGTTCATGTCGAAATCAGTTGACACGATTCCTGGGGGCTCGAGAAGCTGGAAGCGAAATCTGGTGACCATATTGAATTTTAAATAAAACCTCTTGCTAAACGCTTTCCTGTTATATCAGTTTCTTCTAAAAATTATTGTTAATAAATAAATTATAAGTATTTTAAAATGGAGATTTACTTTTCAATCACCCTGTATATATAATATAAATACATACACACACACATTTGAAAAATGAAAACATTTTATAAAACATACATACAACAAACTATTTCTTATTTAACAGTTAAAATATTTAATCCTTGAAAATGGCTAAATGTATAGCCGAAAACGCTCGGATAAAAAGAACATTCGGACATTTTTTATATAATTTATCATCCGAAAAAAATAAAATTATTAGATCGCATGAGAAATTGTATAAAAAACTAAATAAAAGTTCCTTGTCTGTTGTATTCAATGAAATGTGCATGAAAGAAGGATTTCTGCCTAAATACACTTATTTGTAGTACAAGTATATATATATATATATATATATATATATATATATATATATATATATATATATATATATATATATATGTATATATATATATATATATATATATATATATATATGGTGTATCAAAAATACTTTTACAAAAATACGTTGTCGGC
The DNA here is from genome assembly GCA_963932145.1 of Acanthosepion lycidas. Classification (NCBI taxonomy): domain Eukaryota; kingdom Metazoa; phylum Mollusca; class Cephalopoda; order Sepiida; family Sepiidae; genus Acanthosepion; species Acanthosepion lycidas. The sequence goes on from OZ010597.1 coordinate 2,701,207, forward strand.
GGGTTCCTCACATCAAAACAAGGACAAAAGTCCATATCAATATATGTCCGCAATTCTTTCGTTTCTGAGTTATTAAGATTAAGGAAATTTTACGCTAGCAGGCGCTGTGTTGACTAGGTTAAATTTGTGCTTCTTATACATTTGTGGTTAGTCTTTCTTCAACGTTTAGTAGTGAGTTAGCTGAAAAGTGTTCCGTTTAACAATGGCAGGCTATTGATTTCATGAGCAGGTGAATATGAGTTTTATATATGGTCGCGTAATATGTTATTTTTTTTCCTAGTCTTGCAAAGTACCACAAAAGGGGAGAACTCCGTGAAAATTGAACTGATAATACTAATGAGAGAACTTGCCTTAGTGGGTTTATATCTAGCCTACTGCAGGCGCCTAATATGCAAAATTAATTCAGTTTACTTTTTTTCAGTAAGCTTCTAAGAGATTAAATGTTTTTCTAAAGATTATTTCTTCCCGAACACAACAGACAAGCAGTCAAAATGCTGTGATAAAACAACAAAGACGAGCATTAACTTGTAAACAATAACTATATTGTGCTATTTAAAATATCAAATTTTAATTCGATAGTAGAATTCTTGAACGACCTGGATTGTTGAAGTTATGAGAATTGCTTTTTAGTGTCATATAAGACACTGCACACTTTTTTTCCGGATGAAATATTATATGAGATCTAGTAGTCCATTCTGTAGAAGATGTGTACTTGTAAGTTGCCTAACTGGAAAATATCGCAATATCAAATTTTAGAGTTTTTATATTCATGTTATGTGAAAAAAAAACTACGTTTAAGAACTCTGGTGAACCTTCTGGCCCCACGGATTATTATTCTTTTTCCCTCTATTTGGCAAACCTTTAATTGCTCTAATCAACTCCGAATTGGTTAAACATCTTACTTCACACGACCTTCTTTCAAATAAACAATGTGGTTTTCGTTTCTCTAGGTCGACTGCTGATGCGTTAATTGTCACTGATGAATTTGCCTCATAAGATTTAGATAAAAATAGCCGGGCTCGGGCTGTGGTTTTACATATCTCGAAAGCGTTTGATAGGATTTGGCACGCTGATCATTGCTTGTCTCTGGCCGAATTTTTGCCTTAATCTAATCTTAACAAATCGTGTTATGAAAGTCGAGTTGAACGTCCACACTCCAGATTCTTTCATATTAATGTGGTGGCCCCCACTTCCTCCCACTACGTTGTTTCTTATCGTCATCAATGATCTTCGCCCGATGTCACCAGTTACAACTCAGTATTTATGATAATGACACAACAATTTACACTTGTCTTAATATTAAGTACGATAAAATAAAACTGGGGGCTGGTCTTGAAAATGACCTTCAGTCAATTGTTAAATGGAGCAAGAAATGACTTGTAAATTTGAACGCTTCCAAAACGAAACTACTAACTTTTAGTCATCCTAGAGAACCTTTTTTTTTTTGCCTTCCGTCAGCATGCCTGATGCTAATGTCCTTTACGCCTTGTTAGTCTAACGTTTTCCATTGACGTGAAGTGGAATGATTATATCGAATCAATTGTTAGGTCTGATAAGAAAGTTGATTTACTGTGTTGTAACAAACATTTTTTCTTGATAGAATTCATCTTGCACGATCAGTGCAGTCAATATTGTTGTCATCTATGGTATGATGCTGCTGCTATATAGCTCAAGGTTTTCAACAAAATCCAAAGGGTCTATCATATTATCAGTCTTGACCTGGCATCTCAAATTCAGTCATTTTCTCGTGACGAGGCTTCCATGTGTCCGTTCTATAAATATTCTCTTGGCAATTGTTCCTCCCTGGTACCACGACTGCATAAATTTAAGCATACTACTAGATTGGCAGGTAGGTCTCATCATTTTATTATTGAACTCGCTAGATGTAACCGTAAGTTCTATTCTAATAGTTTCTTCACTCGCACTTCTAACCTGCGGAACTCCCTTCCGATTTCTTGCTACCCACAATTTTCAAAAATTTAAAGGCAACGTCAGTCGCCATCTTCTGTCTTCTTGAGTCTAGTTCTTTTATTATCCTGTCTCGTTTGTTCACCCCCGAATAACCTCTTGTATCTTAGTGGTATTAGTGCCTTGCTTGGGGTGAAATGATTAAAAATGATATTTTATCTTCGTTTCAATTACTTTTCATCACAATTCCAGAAAACCGTCAATCTATGGCAATCAGTAAACTGTGAATCGGATCGAAAAGTTCTTGATATAATTTAAATGGAATTCATTACTTTTTTTAATGCATTGCTGTATTTGATGCCATATAAAAACCCTGCTTTAAAATGTTACCAAAATATTTCGACTCTCTGTTGAGATATTGAGGTATCCGGTAGGCTAATACTTAACTAGACACCGTAAACCTCCATTACTTGCACCTAACTTCACTCTATAACACTTAAATGTAGATAGGAGTCTTATATATTGTTGTGATAATAATATTTACACAGACACTATCGAATACCATCATAAACTTACATAACTCCATAATTCTGTAAATGGGCGGGGGCGGTGATATGCTATCAAATCTCCTAAAAGGTTAATATGTTTGTTTTTCATGCAGAGTAAAGTAACCAGTTTGTTTCTCCACACATAAAAACAAAGCCGTTTTATCTATCATGTTTTTGTTTTTATTCATTTACCTTTTGACGGTGTCAAATTTTGTTTTTCTTTTCTTTTTTTTTTCTAAATTAGAAATTCAGAAATGGTGATTGTCTTCAAATGTCACAGCGTTTCTTATTTCTTTCCATTTTTCAAAGGTACTCGAGTGGGAAGGATACTGCATTTCTGGCGATATTTATTCACGTACGCGGCAAAGTAGGCAGAAGGCGAGGTAGCGTGGTGGGGGGGTAGGTATCTGTTGATGTACTGATAAATGTTTAAGACGGTTTCTTGAATTGAGAAGCGGGTAACGGAAGGGGTGGCTTACACCTTGATGATTCATGGCAATCTTTCGGGTGGAGTCTTATTTTCACAATGTTACTTTTGGCATATAAATGCACACTGCCGGAGGCAAAAGGTACCTTCATGTATATCAACCTATTTATTTATATACAAATGCAAATCTATTGGCCGAAATACTAAAAAAAATAGTATCCACCCTTACACGCACCCACACAAACGCGCGCACACATACACACACACACACACACACACATATATATATATATATATATATATATATATATATATATATATATATGTACATTCAAGTGGATATGTTTATAGTCTATATTCGCACTTACTTGTACATAGACTTACAACTATATATATATATATATATATATATATGAAGAAATATAGTCTTAAGGTGTGCTATATTTATGGGATAAAGTGCTCAATATCAGAGATAGAGCCTGTGTAAATATAAAAGTTAACATAGAAGTCAATACTGTTTCATGCGAGATGCAATCGTCAGGCCACACAATCGTGTAGCCTGACGATTGAATCTAGCATAAAACAGACTGTCGCCTCTAAGTGTTAACTTCTATGTTCACTTTTATATATATATATATATATATATATATATATATATATATATATATATATATATATATATATATATATAAAAGATTCGAAAATAGGATCACCTCTTATTTTATTATGTTGAGTCACGAAATTGGAGGTAATTGTTTTTGGCTTGACAATAAAGGATGACCCTACCCGATAATAATCCATTTTCTTTTTTACAGATTGAAACTAAACGATATCCTGGCAGAATGACGTCTGACATGAAACTTTTACACGGACCGAACAATGTCAGCATGGTGATGTGACGAGTAATGCGTTTGACCTAGTTTTTCATTAATATTAAGTTATTGCACCATTTCCAGACTTCGTATATGTGTATCTGTCTATATTTCTGAGCTGAGGTATTATGTACACTATTTACATTATTCGGACTATTCTCCTCATCTTTGTTGCCATATTTATTACAACGTTTCGGCCTTTCAGTATCTGTCTATATTTCTGAGATGAGGTATTATGTACACTATTTACATTATTCGGACTATTGTCCTCATCTTTGTGCCATATTTATCACAACGTTTCGGCCTGTTTTATGCTCCAGCCTTCTTCAGAAGGTTGGAATGTCGAACTGAACCCTTTATTTCGCTCGCCATATCTAATGGATTTCAGTTATTAGTTATATTCTGTTAATTCACGTCTCCAAATTCACCACTGCCTTAACCAGGTATTGAACTCACAACTCTTTGGGTCCTGTCACTGGCTCTTGAATAGTGGTGTTGAAGATTTCTTGGACCCAAACATTTCCCGAAAAACATTTAGCCATAATCTTTAAAATCGATGGGGTCGATAATTTTTCTCTACTCCCTCACATATGCTAATAACATCTGTAAAAACAAAGTCACAATAGTTAAGAGATTAATATAACTGAAAAACATTTCTTTTTTCATATTTCGCGGGTACACTGCTCTGATATCTTTTTATGAATTTAGAGGATTTATTTTACCCTGTCAAGCGGTATATCTGCGAAACTTGAAGTAAGAAGATAAGTTGTTTGAATTTTTATTTACCTATTAACTATTGCGGCTGTTCTTTTAATACTTCTTTTTGTTCTCTTAGTTAGAGAGGTGTTCGTATATTCGAAATGATTTATTTTTGTTCAGCACTCGATTTCAGTCCTTCATTTTTTTTAACAAAGTAAAACGATCATTTTCGGATAAGATCCTCATTAACGATGGTAATTGGATGCAGCGCAGGAATCCAAATTCGGGCAACGAAGTCAATAGGTTTTATATTTTTGTATGACAACTCTTATCTTCATGTTACAAATGCGATGCAACGACAATCATCGAGTGGGATGGGAAGTTCTTCCATATTTGGCGTGTTCTTCAGACCTTCGTTTATCTTCTGCAATATTTCTTTGCCAGCGGTTCAAACAACAACTTTGTCGAATCAAAAGCAGAAGTGTTCTTTTGTGATGGAATACAGAAATCCCTCGATTAGTGCGCCTAATGTTTATATTAAAATATACGCACTAATCGAAATATAATAACCTATAGGAAATTATATAACCTATAGGAAGTTATGTAATTTGTACCTCAATCGTTATTCTCGTTCACAATTTATTTCTAATTTGAGTAATTTTTAATAATAATATTTTAATTAAAATATAATTACTTTTTAATTACCTTTTAATTAAAATATAATTACTTTTTAATCACTTTTTAATTAAAATATAATTACTTTTTAATTATTTTTAATTAAAATATAATTACATTTTAACTACTTTTTAATTAAAATATAATTACATATAAGATGCATAAAAAATGCTATGAATTAATGTTTATTAATCTGATTTTTTATAAAAAAAAAAAAAATTATTTAGAGTGGTTGGCCACATGGTATTCTTGTGTTCTTCATATAATTGGCGGTACAGAAAAATTCCCTCTCCTAATTTTCCAAGCATATCATAATCAATTGTATTTCAACCTGAAAATCTTATTTATACTCTTTCCATAGTAAATGCAGACATCTTTTATCTTTCGATATTTTTTAATAAATGTAATTAAATCGCCCATTTTTAACAAACATTCAGAAATTTCCCTTTAAGATCTTCAAAATAAACATGAAAATAAATCAAAATATTCAAAAAATTTAAGAGACAAATATTCAAGTATGTATTTTTATTATCGGCTTATATTGTAAATATTATCAATTTATAGCCGCCATTTTTTGAACACGACTGTAATTAGATAACGTAATACTTGACAAACAAAATAGTTACCCATTTTTAAACTTAAGAAATTTTTTAATTAATTGTTAATTATAAAAAAGCAATTTTTAATTACTATGGTTAAACTGAAAAATGTTCTACAGTACTAATCGAGTATTATGTATACACTCATCGATTTTTGGTATATAAAAATTTTAGCGTAATAATCGAAAACGCATTTAATCGAAGGACACCTAGCACACAATTTATGTGAAAGTTTTTGGCAGGGGCAAAGTTAAGATAGCGTAAAACAAAGTAAAGGAGAATCATTTTATGACTGAATAACAAAAAAAAAGGATTTTATCAAAAATGCTGAAAATTTTCGCATTAAAAAATATTTTATCCTAACAATCGTATCTTTTTTCTTTTTCATATTTTTTTTTTTTTTTATATAAAAGGCGGTCAAGTCGAAAAAACAGCAACTGCACAGAATGACATTTTAGTGAGTTTCATACTCGTCTTCTTCCAAGCAGAACCGAATCAGAAGAATCACTTTCCACTCGACCTTGAGATTATAGACCTGGGTAAGGCTTTCGAGGGACGTTTGGGTGTCGAAAGGTTTATATTTCGAAGTGATGTAGGTAGTTGGAGAAAGAAAAAAAGAAAGAAAGAAAGACCAGACCAATGGAACAAAGAAAGAAAGAAAGGAAGAAAGAAAGAAATACCAGACCAATGGAAAAAGAAAGAAAGAAAGAAAGAAAGAAATGCCAGACCAATCGAAAAAAGAAAGAAAGAAAGAAATACCAGACCAATGGAAAAAAGAAAGAAAGAAAGACGAGACCAATGGAAGAAAGAAAGAAAGAAGAAAAGAAAGAAAGAAAGAAAGAAAGAATGAAAGAAAGAAGAAAAGAAAGAAAGAAAGAAAGAATGAAAGAAAAAAAGAAAGAAAAAAAGAAATACCAGACCAATGGAAAAAAGAAAGAAAGAAAAAAAGAAAGACCAATGGAAGAAAGAAAGAAAGAAAGAAAGAAAGAAAGAAATACCAGATCAATAGAAGAAATAATGAAATAAAGTAAGAAATACCAGACCAATGGAAAAAAGAAAGAAAGAAAGAAAGAAAGAAAATAAAAAAAAGAAAGAACAGACCAATGGAAGAAAGAAAGAAAGAAAATGTTGAAACTTGACTAATGCATGGAATAATAATGCAACACAAAATGTATTGAAACAAGAAAGTGTACACAATATTTGCATATAGTCTTTTGTATATTCCTGGGAAGACCGTTCCTGGAGAATGTGTTGACTGAGTCGCAGTCGGGCAGAGTATTTATCAATCCACCCACGAGGATCGAATGTGGCACAAGGCCGTTTTAATGTGGGTATCCCCGAGCCCATAGGCTCGGCCAAAAATATGGCCTTTCTGGACCCGCCTAGACGGGTTAAGGCCCTGTCAATCTCCCCGGACAAAACCTTGCCCTTCGGCAAAGCCTCGTCCGGATTCCCCTCTGCCAATGCAGAGAGTTCGACAGTCGCCGAGGAATCTCTTGATTCCTGTATTTATCAATCCACCCACGAGGATCGAATGTGGCACAAGGCCGTTTTAATGTGGGTATCCCCGAGCCCGTAGGCTCGGCCAAAAATATGGCCTTTCTGAACCCGCCTAGACGGGTTAAGGCCCTGTCAACCTCCCCGGACGAAACTTGCCCTTCGGCAAAGCCTCGTCCGGGTTCCCCTCTGCTAATGCAGAGAGTTCGACAGTCGCCGAGAGTCTGTCTCTCAGTCTCAGAATCTCTTGATTCCTGTATTTATCAATCCACCCACGAGGATCGAATGCGGCACAAGGCCGTTTTAATGTGGGTATCCCCGAGCCCGTAGGCTCGGCCAAAAATATGGCCTTTCTGAACCCGCCTAGACGGGTTCAGGCCCTGTCAACCTCCCCGGACGAAACCCTGCCCTTCGGCAAAGCCTCGTCCGGGTTCCCCTCTGCTAATGAAGAGAGTTCGACAGTCACCGAGGAATCTCTTGATTCCTGTATTTATCAATCCACCCACGAGGATCGAATGTGGCACAAGGCCGTTTTAATGTGGGTATCCCCGAGCCCGTAGGCTCGGCCAAAAATATGGCCTTTCTGAACCCGCCTAGACGGGTTCAGGCCCTGTCAACCTCCCCGGACGAAACCTTGCCCTTCGGCGAAACCTCGTCCGGGTTCCCCTCTGCTAATGCAGAGAGTTCGACAGTCGCCGAGGAATCTCTTGATTCCTTCCCTCTCTTCCCGGTACCAAACATATTTATATGGTCGGTACTCCACTATGCAAATTAGGTGGATCCTACCGCAACAGAAAGAAAGAAAGAAAGAAAGAAAGAAAGAAAGACCAAACCAGACCAATGGAAGAAAGAAAGAAAGAAAGAAAGAAAGAAATACCAGACCAATAGAAGAAACAATGAAATAAAGTAAGAAATACCAGACCAATGGAAAAAAGAAAGAAGGAGAGAAAGAAAGAAGAAAAGAAAGAAAGAAAGAAATAGCAGACCAAAGAAAGAAAGAAAGAAAGAACAGACCAATGAAAGAAAGAAAGAAAGAAAGAAAGAAAGAATGAAAGAAAGAAAAAAAGAAATACCAGACCAATGGAAGAAAGAAAGAAAGAAAGAAAGAAAGAAAGAAATACCAGATCAATAGAAGAAACAATGAAATAAAGTAAGAAATACCAGACCAATGGAAAAAAGAAAGAAGGAGGGAAAGAAAGAAGAAAAGAAAGAAAGAAAGAAAGAAAGAAAGAAAGAATGAAAGAAAGAAAAGAAGAAATACCAGACCAATGGAAGAAAGAAAGAAAGAAAGAAAGAATGAAAGAAATACCAGACCAATGGAAAAAAGAAAGTAGGAGAGAAAGAAAAAAGCAAAGAAAGAAAGAAAAAAAGAAAGAAAGAACAGACCAATGAAAGAAAGAAAAAAATTAAGAAAGAAAGAAAGAAAGAATGAAAGAAAGAAAAAAAGAAATACCAGACCAATGGAAGAAAGAAAGAAAGAAAGAAAGAAATACCAGACCAATGGAAGAAAGAAAGAAAGAAAGAAAGAAATACCAGACCAATGGAAGAAAGAAAGAAAGAAAGAAAGAAATACCAGACCAATGGAAAAAAGAAAGAAAGAAAGAAAGAAAAAAATAAAAAAATACCAGACCAATGGAAAAAAGAAAGAAAGGAAGAAAGAAGATATCCTATTAACAACAATGTTTTCAAAGGTTTTTCCTGTTTCTGCCGATTTACAAGCGTTTCCTTTTAAGATGGCACCAACTTGCAGTTCGTCACTTCAAAACATTTTTTTCAGAAAATGACGTGTTCAAATCTAATTATTCTAAAGCAATGAACAGTTCCTATCACTGACACACACACACACACACACACACACACACACACACACACACACACACACACACACACACACACACACACACACACACACCCGATAAATTCTTAGAAAATTGTAAAGTAAAATATCTTAAGATCCGCCTAAATAGACAAAAGTTGACGTGTCTTTTTGCTTTCCTAAAAAAAAAGATAACAAAAAACTACTGTCAATGGAACGAACAAAAAAATAACATTTAGAAGTTTATTAAAGTAACAATAACATGAAAAGTGTGTCATATAAAGCTGAAGTTTTTTTAATGTTGACAATAATGCTTATCTGGGCTAGAATTATTCTCTCGATCGACGTATTACTTTATATATATATATATATATATATATATATATATATATATATATATATATATATATATATATGGCCTGATGATTGCGTCTAGCACGAAACAGTCTGTCGCCTCTGAGTGTTGACTTCAATGTTCACTTTTATATTTACGCTCTATCTCTGATATTGGGCAATTTATCCCATAAATATATCAGACGTTAAAACTATATTTATTCACACACACACAGACACACACAAACACAGACACACACACACACACATATATATATATATATATATATATATATATATATATATATATATATATATATATATATATATATATACAAGTTTCATTAAAGATTACTAACAATGTAATGCGATTAAGCCTTTTATTTAATTTTTCTTGCTTTTGTATAAGTGTTTTCTTTTCTGGACATCAGTTAGAGTAAAAACTGTCCAAATTTTCTGCATATTCGAGCGCTTTTGGCTATTCTTTTAGGCATTATCAAGGATGATTTTTTTTATTTTTAACTGGCTGTATGGTTTTTAAGACACGTATCTAGAGTTATAGCAATATTTTATTTCACAAACACGGTCAACACATCGTGGCCATATTCATAGTTGATGTTATTGAATGTTGTTTTTTTCTTTTTTATTATTAGTCCTTCTATTAGTTTTAGTCTTTTTTGCCTGTGAATGAGGCTACTATACTTGTATTTTCTACAAGTATATCGCGGATGGGAGCCTGATAAAAATATTAGGAGAATAATAGACTCGATCATTTTCTTTTTTCGATTTTTTTCTCAGTTCTTTTGTTTATTGTTTTTCAAATTTTATGTTTTGTCACTTTAACTACATTTAGTAGGGCTTTAGAATTGGTAGAGTTGCAAGGGTAGGTTTTATAAATACTCTGCGTAGTAGAAGGAAAATTCTATTTAATGCACACACACACACACATATACATATATATGTATATATATATATATATATATTAGAGTGTGAAGCTTATATTTTATACCATAAAGAAAAAATTCATACAAAGAATTAGATAGCAACGTTAATGTGATTAATGGTGAAATCACTTCTCTAAAAGGACTTAATGAGACATTAACTTGCTATCAATTCCTTGAATAATAAGATCCTTATATTCGAGTTGTTGTCAGATGGAAGACACATGCCAAGTTCTTTCGACAATTTCAAATTGTCATCTTCAGGGCGCAATTTTCTTATATATAGGCAAATACAAAGCCAAAATATGTGTAGACTGAAAGATTTTTTTTTCTAAATTATGCTATTTATTGACAGATGAATAAATGTTTTGAAGCGTGCGATGCCGCGACGCTAGAGTTTTTGTTGAAATCGATCAAGCGAGAAATTTGTTTTAATTTTGAAAAGTTAAAAATCCACGAAATTTTTTTTATATGTATTTATCTGCTAAAGTGAAATCCAATTATTAGTGTAAAAAATATCTTACATATATATGTATATTATTACTGTACTGCGGATCTGATGTCGTAAATATATTATATTCAACTGTCAGTAAATAGCATAATTTAAAAAACATTTTTCGGTCTACACATGAAATTACGCCCTGAAGATGACAATTTGAAATTGTCGAAAGTACTTCGCAAGTGTCTCCCATCTGACAACAACTCGAATATAAAGATCTTATTATTCAAGAAATTGATAGTAAGTTAATGTCTCATTAAATTCTGTTAGCAAATTGATTTCGCCATGAATCACATTAACATTGCTATTTAATTCTTTGTATAAAACACATATATATATATATATATATATATATATATATATATATATATATATATATATATATATATATCATATTATAGCATAGGGATGGGCAAAGTGTCCATCCGTATGTAGCGCCCACTTCTGCTGATATAGATGTCTAAATAATTCAGAAAGTATTGAATGTAATCAAGAAAATGACAGAAAATGTCTTCATTTTATAAGCACCATGGAATTGCAAAATTAAATGGTACCGTCTTCTTTTAAATAAATCATTGATTATTTACAGATATGACTTTCCCAGTTAACTTCAACCTTTGTTTTAAAACTACCCAATGAATACCTTTTACCCGTCTATACATTCATTATAGAGAATATCTTTGCGCATGCGTCTGAATGTGTTTGGGCATTATCATTTCACACGCTTTATACACTTATTCACATATTTTGTCTCATATGGATCATTTTCAACTTAAATAGGAGTGTACTTGGTTGTTTGTAAAATAGCCACTTGCTTGAGTATCGAGGTCAGAACATACCACTACAACTCCCTTCCGCCTCGTCAACTTAAAAACAAATAATGTGATTCTATGAACTGAAGTCCAGTGCTTAGTTTAAATTGCTATTATAAGCCAGTTTGCAATAAAACGAGGAGGCGCGAACTGACACAGAAAGTTGCGGCTCTGAGCAGGAAAAGAAAACACCCGAATGCAATTTTTGCCTTTTTGAGTTTAATTCTTTTTGGAAAATTCATGTTTTCCCCAACCCCCAACTGACGCTCTCTCCATTGTCATAGGCCAATTATCTTAGCCATCTATTCGTAATAAACACACCAAAAATAAATCAGGATTGACGTTGTCTCCTCACTGCACAAACACGCGGACTGAAAATGATTCACTGATAGGAATCTGATAGTATCCAAGTCTTCTTGAAAATAAGGATGTAAAGCCGATTACACAACATCTCCCTATTTACTAAAGGGGATTGACTGAAAACTGAGATATCCAGAAAAGGCATGGCACGTGGAGCTAGAACAATCTACAGGAGTGGACTAAATAAAGGGTTCGGTTCGAAATTCCAACCTATATCACCTAAAGAAGACCGGAGCATACAACAGCCGAAATGTCGTGAATATGACAATAAATATGAATATGGCAACAGTTCGAACAATATAAATGGTGTAAATCGATTTTTATTCAGGTCCTATCGCCTGTCATCATAAGGTTGTGTCTCTGATGAGATTGATGATGTGCAATTCTTCGAAAGTATAAACTAGTGAGACTCTAAGCGTCATTCAGTCATTTCAAGACTATTATAGCAAGATTACTAATAGTAAATAGTTTTAAAACACCAAAAATGAAAATAAAACCTTATCAAGAATCATTAATGATAATGACTGATGTTTTTCGCAGAAAGTCAGCCATCTTAAGACTGCAATTTCGCAGCCAAAACAGCCAAAAAAATAACATAAAAGAAAAATAACTTAAAAATTAACAGTTACCACAATCGATCAGGAGTGCCGTACCGTCTGGGATTTTGTAGGGCCAACTCATATCCAGCAGATGCAGGAGCAGAGAGTGGTGTTTCCTAGACAAGTTAGCTTGAGGGAGCCCAGCCATCTGCAGTTTGTTTTTGAATTCACATTTACACTAGTCGCCAACCAAGGCTATAGGATTTAGTCTGTCCTGCTATTTATCCATAACTGTATGATAGAAAAGATAGAATTTATACCTTTCATTAGGTGTACATTGTTTTGACTGCTATCTGCAATGGGATATGGTATCTGTTGATTATTGTCTTGTGATAAGATTTTCTTTTCTGGAATCAATGTATATTTTCCACTACCTGATACAGAGATTGAAAGTACGACCACTATATGAAAATAAGACATGTTTAATCATCGTCTACACCCACTGCACTACTGTCCCGGTAGACTTTTGGAGTCTTTAAAAGCAATGCCATTCCGTTTCGACATTTGATTGTGGCTTCGTACAGCTTTTGATAAATTTGTATTTAATTTTTAAGATGAAGAATTGTCGAGATAGTTTAATATTATTCAAACTATAGATGTTATTATAGACGTTTTGAGAAGTCCTCTCGAAGAAGCCCCAGAAAAGAAATTTGAAAAGAAGTCCATAAGTGGAATTTGGAGTCATAGCCGTTTGAGAAGAAGCAAACACGTGCGTATTCAAAAAGTGTTTTGGCGCATGTTTAAGTAAATTTTCACCTTCTAGCGACCGTAAAAGAAAGGCGTAATTTCCCGACGGACAGGAGGAAAATAAGTGAAGAAAGAAGGGAGTCTGGTCACCAAGAAGAGAACTTTGTCTACACAAGAGAGAAAAGAAAAAAGATAAAAACTTTTGAACCTTGAAAGGACTGAAAGTGTACTGAAGAGCTAAGGCTCCCCCCACCACATACACACACACACACTTTTTTATTGTTATCATTGACACAGTGGGTGGACACAATTCTTTTTTTTTTTTGTGTGTGTATTGTAATTTTTAAGTTATGTTTTTCTTATATATATTTTACATTGTGTTAATCAGAAAATAGGTTATCTTATTCTCAGCAAAAAGGGACGAATTTTTGCAAGAACCCTTATTTAGCTGATTAGAAATAAATATTTTTCTTTGAAATTGAATCTGATTTTCATTTTTCTTTCTTTTTTGTTATTAATTCGGACAAAAGTGAAAATACTGTTGCAGCAGGTTTTATTTTCGGAAAGAAAAGAAAATTTCCTAAAATCTGGATTGAAAGGCACGAAAAACCACATTAATGTCCTGCTGATATATATATATATATATATATATATATATATATATATATATATATATATATATATATATATATATATATATATATATATATATATATATATATATATATGTGCGTTTGTGTGTGTGCAGATATGTAGAAAAATAGGAAAGAACGCGTTAGGTAAATAATCTGGAGTTCTTTAGTATTTTTGTTTTTATTTAAAATATACAGAAGTAGAGCTTAAATTATAATTATTTAAAAAAAAATGCTAAATGCGAAGGAATCATATTTTTTTTAAATAATTATAATATATATATATATAGAGAGAGAGAGAGAGAGAAATGCGCGTGTGTGTATATGTTAGTTAAACATATGTTGATGTCATCTAGTGGTCATCAGTTCAATCTATGCATGAGGTAGTAAAATAATCTACAGTCGTTCAGCTGGACCGAACGAGAACCGGCATCACAGAGACAAAATGAAGCGTTAATCATCAGAGATCCCAAATTAGCTAAACAATGGACACCTGATGGTGGCAAGAGGGTATTTGGCCGAAACATTAGGTATCTATAATAAAATATCTACGTATAATATTCAAAAAGACAAGAGTTCCAATAGATTGAAATAGTTTGCAAATTGGGTGACTTTTACAGATGACTTATGAAGTGTATTCTAGTCCCTTTAGATATTTTGTGATTATGAAGCTATGTCTACATTGCTTGGGTTTCCGTAAATAGCTGTGAGAATTGGGATTTTTTTTTTTTGTCCTCCAGAAAGGAGAGTTCCAATTGTGAAAACTGTACTGTGTGTCCTCGCCCATACGGATGTCCGTTTACAAGACGAAAAAGAAACAGAAACGGACTAAAAGCAAAGAGAAAGAGAGGTGGAGCGTTTATTGCATGTTCAACAAGTGTTGACGCCTACGGAATTTGCCTGGCTCCATAAAGGAGGTCTTTATTAACTGAACTGATACTTGCAAAAAAAAATAGCCGGTCGCGACCGGGCGCTTAAAAAAAGCTGCTGAGTTAGGTGACCATTGAAGTGCCAAGCGTAGTTCTTGACTAAACGATGAAACTAAGCATCATCATTAGAACCAAACACAGCAACCTCTCTGCTTCCATTTTTGGCAACTATGTTATTAAGTCTTATGCACTCGTCAACATAATATTGCCTTTGTTCTTTTATTGAAAGGGAAAGGAGCGTCGTCATTGGTTAGTCAGGAGATGATAATTGGTTTTAAATACAAAACTAGAAATTCATTTGAAGTTGATTATGCTACTAACAGAAGTAAAGTTTTATTTTTCAATAGAAATAAACGGATTTTGTTTTATAATAAATATATACAATAGAATGACGCCCTTTCGGAAGCAGCTTCGTAGACGTGGGGTCTGAAGCACACCGGTGTGTTCAGTCCTACGAAAGGGGGTGAAGGTTCGAATCTGACCGGCGAACAAAATTTCTTTATTAAGGTTTCTCAAATACGCAGATCGGTCGACGAAATAAACGCTGTTTAAAAGGCGGGACGTCCTTGTCAAATACGGGTATCCACTAAAAATAAATTTTGTTTTTTTTTTAATTATTTTTTTCACATATATATATATGTGTGTGTGTGTGTTTGTGTCTGTGTGTGTGTGTGTTTGTGTGTGTGTAAATATGTCGAAAGATAGGAAAGAACACGTTAGGTAAATAATTCGGAGTTCTTTGTTTTTATTTTTTAAAACTGTGCTCAATACAGAAGTAGATCTTAAATTATAATACTTTTTTTTAAAATAATTATAATACACACACACACACACGCACACACACATAAATATATAGGAAAAATGTATGACATAGTGGGAAAATTTTTGTGTAACGAGTTTCGTCCTTTACAACATCATCGGAATAAATTAACAAATTAATATATATATATATATATATATATATATATATATATATATATATATATAGAGAGAGAGAGAGAGAGAGAGAGAGAGAGAGAGAGAGAGTCCAGGCAAAAAAATTTTTTTTTTATTTTTTAAGATTTTTTAAAAATATTTTTAAATATTTTCCTTAATATAAACTATCTACGAACGATTTATTGTTAATTTTCTTATATTTTATTTGTAAGAATATTCTGGTAATTTTGAGAGGTATTTTTTTTTTTGTTACATAATTAATAATTTCGTTTTAAAACTTCTTTTTTTTTTTTTTTCAGCCTTCCTTGAATTTCACTCCATTTTTCTTATAACCCGAACTTGAATTGTTTAGGTTGACATCTGGGTATGACTTTATGCAACTTCTTTTCATTCAAGCCAGACAACATCCGCCCTTCACTTACACCACTCGGGCAGTTTTGTGTTGTCTGTTTGGTTAGCTCTGTATCAATTTTTCAACTGCTACCGCTTTTTAAAAATATTTAATTCTAAATTTCTAGTTCCGACTAAATACAGTCCACCATTTGAATTGAAAAAGCTGACAAATTGATACTAGTTAAATAGTCTATACTCATTTGGTAATTTTGGATGTCTTATCAAGTGATGGTGTTGAATGTAGAATAAAGGGTTTTAAAAGGTACCAATGTAGAATAGAGGGTTTTAAAATCTACCAAACATCCCTCAATAGGGGAACTGCTGTTACATAAGCTACAATCAAAATACAAGTATCTGAGAATTCAAAAAACTTGACATCGACCCTTGGTTATAATCATTAATGACTTAATGTTAGGGTTAGACTAAAACAGAAATCATTCTGATTAATTTTAAAATTTAATATAAAATTAAAAATAAAATTACCAATTAAATTTTTTTTTTTTGAATTTTCATATACTTTGTATCATTGTAGCATATGTAACAGCGTTTCCCCTACTGAAGGATGTTCAGTTGATTTGAACCGCTTAAAACTCTTTATTCTACATTCAACATCATCACTTTATGGAATAAAGTGCTCAATATCAGTGATTGAGCGTATGTACATATAAAAGTGAACATTAAAGTCATCACTCAGAGGCGACAGACTGTTTCATATTAGACGCTATCGTCAAGCCTAATTATGGCGTCTAGCATGAAACACTCTGTCGCCCCTGATTGTTGACTTTAATGTTCACTTTTATATATATATATATATATATATATATATATATATATATATATATATATATATATATATATATATCAGAGAGAGAGAGAGCGGGGGAATATAAAAATGGGCGGCATAATGGGAGTAAGTTTCCCGTTTCAATGTTTACTTCAGAGCACGTGTCGCCCTATTCACAAGACATATTCAAATCAGGAAGGAGAGAAGAAAACAGAGTAACCTTCGTAACGAACTTGTGCAGATGCAGAAAGTGAACTGAGGAAGATAGTAAAAAGACAGACTTTGATTAGAGCCACAAAGGATGGGAAGTTGTGAAGAGCTATAATCGCGCTATTTTCATTTCTATTAAAATAGCGCATTTTATTTCTGACGATCCGGTTGGGAAACAACTAAAGAGAATACAATCATATAAGTGTATTTGCCTCATTGGCTTTCAAAAGATCTTGACAATCCTCGACGATTGTCTATTCTATTTTTTCTAATTAAGAAACAGATTGTATTTAGCGTTTAAAAAATTCTCGAGAAGCAAAAGCATAAACAAATGTGTAAAATTATTCCCTTTAATATTTTTCGTAATATTCTATGTAAAGATTCATACCTTTTTTTCAATGTCATCTGCATTATTTATTCCTGCTCTTGCCTTTTCCAAGGCTACTCGTGCAAAGTCGACGCTGATCATCTCAGTTGGGGTTTGCAGCCAAATCACTAATTCCATTTTCCGGATCGCTAACCGCTTGATCACCGTCATCCCTACATCCACTCTGGAATTTGTAAAAATTAAATAAACGTTTCTATAGATGCTTATAATAAGGCTCTTCTGATTGTGATATTGAATAAAAGGATTTTGCACTTTGGCTGAATAGATGACAACAATCTTCGGAGTCACTCAAGGTTGCAATTGGTCAATTCATGATCAAAACTGCTATAGTTTCGACCATAAATTCATCAGTGTGAACCTCGAGTGACGCCGAAACTCGTCGTCATCTATTAGGTTGGTGCAAAAATGATGTCGTTTTCTCACATATGTTACTATGTGAGAAAACGACATTATTTTTGCACCAACCTAATATTTCATGTCCATCATTCCCTTATATAACAATTTTAAACCAATTTGACTAGACTAGGCATGTAAGTAGTACATGTTAGTACATGTTAGTAACTTGTAAGGCACATACAACCAAATGTCGGCATTTTAGTAATATATTATTTTTAAAAACGAGGACTATAAATGAATCGTAAAACACTTTTTAAGGGTGCGTGGGAATGTATTGAGAGAAAGTTATTTTTGGAAATGCCGGAAAATGCACACAGGAAAAGAATATATTTTTAGGATATAAGGATGCGTGGGCGGTTATTCAGTGAAAGTTATTTTTGGTGTGTTGAAAATATTGGGAAAATTGAAAAACAACAGGTGTAATTGAATGTTTAAATATTAAGTTGGTGCAAAAATAATGACGTAATAATGCCGTTTTTTGACATATTTTTTAACGTTAAAAAACGACATTATTACGTCATTATTTTTGCACCAACCTAATAAAATGCCTAATATACTGTTGGGAAACGTTTACTTATAGTAGGATTCAGAGTTACGCTTCTATACTGCCAGTCACGTCTCCAATGGCATCACGAGTGGTTCGCCCTAAAGATGCAATGGCATTTTGTAGAATTCAGTGATATGGGCAGATTCTGCCTTATGCAAGCGGTTATTGTTTGTGTGTGACACTTATACCTAGGGAGCGGCTTCTGAAGTGTATTCGCCGATGGCACATGGGTCCAACTTCTAACATCACAGTGTAAGATAAATTACAACTCTCGCTAGCCTTTGATATTTATTGAGGGAACGCTGAACGGCACGACGTACGTCCAACCGATTCTGCTGACATTCTTGCAACAGGAATATGCTGTTCTAACACGATAATAACCATCTACAAAATGTCCGTCCTACTCGACACGCTCGAAAACATCCCTACCCGACACGACAGCCAGAATATTCTACATTGAGCATGTATGAGA
The DNA here is from genome assembly GCA_963932145.1 of Acanthosepion lycidas. Taxonomy (NCBI): domain Eukaryota; kingdom Metazoa; phylum Mollusca; class Cephalopoda; order Sepiida; family Sepiidae; genus Acanthosepion; species Acanthosepion lycidas. The sequence goes on from OZ010597.1 coordinate 2,720,166, forward strand.
CATGATGGAACAACGCCTGACTCGTTTAATTAGCCCACCTACAACACTTATTTTATCTGCAGGTAGAAGAGACATAGAATAATGTATTGCAGGACGGTATTTGTCATCTGGATGATTGCATATATGCAAGATTAAAGATCTGTGCTAACGCACCAGAGAGAGATATACCGTATTTTAAATATTAGGTGTTGATAGAGCATTTATTTTGGAACCTGTCTTTTTTTTAATGATTTTTTGTAATTCATATATATTATCTGAGACACATATTCAAGGAGTTGCAATCTTTGTTTTCTGTCACTGTATATGCAGCGTGTCCCAAATAATTGACATCATTTAGAATGTGAATATCTGAGTAACTACATGTCCCAAGCAAATGAAATTAAATAGGCTTCATGTTGAACAACAAATAATTTATTTATCAATCTTTCCAACAAAATATTCAAAGGGATGTAGATTTTATAACCGATTTCATAAAGCTTCACAAATGTTCAATAGGCACAAAAACTGTGAAAAGACACATATGAAGTCGGTAGTCCAGCTCCTGCTAAACACGTTGTAGCATGTCTTGCGTAACATTCTTGAAAGTGTTGTACGAGGAATCTGGGTTTCCATAACGGCTCTTCTTTCAGATTTTCTGGCGTTTCGCACATATGTTTACCTTGAAAAAGAATATAAAAAGAATAAACTTAGATTCAACTTAGATTTACACATTTTGCTTACATTTGAGATCATTTGAGTAACAACCATCCAGGTTATTAGACTACAACATAAAGTCAATTATTATTATTCCTATAATTATCTTCAAGATTTAGCAAATGTCTGATTGAAACTTATACTTACAAGACGCCTTTGATATTATCCTTTCTCTCCGGTCGTCATTTTTATTAAACGCCTTTTTTTATGCAACAATTGCCAATCTAAAATATTCTTACTTTTTTCCGTTGGGACGATTTTTCAATTATTGTTTTTATGTAAATTTCACAGAACGAACTCTTTCCGGATCTTCTTTGAAGACTTTATTCTATCTGAAGAACTTTATCCACTTTTCAAATCTTCTGATACGTTGTGAACTTTCTGTTGCAAAATCTCTTTTTATCGCTGGTATCTTTTTTGAGACGCGTTACTTCGTATTTCATAAAATCCTTTGTACTTGCCTTTCTGATCGCATTTTGATATTCCTGTTGATCTCATCAAAGATGGATATCTCTCCTCGGAATTCATCTATTCTTTCTTTCTTTCTTTCTTTCTTTCCACTTGGTTTGCTTATGTTTATTCATGATTTCACTATGTATATATTTATTTTGTAAAAAATGAAAAATTGTGGCTCATGCTTTCATTATATTGCATCGTGGGTGGCTTTAGCAGTTGCAAATCTTACTTTATTCACTTCTAGAATATTTAGGTTAAATGTTTTGGCAATTCTTTCAGGTCATAGTTGCTTATCTTAATTTACCTAAAGTTTGGTTTGTTATTTTCTATTTTATTTATGCTGATGATTTGTCTTTGATATAAGTACTGTTTACTTTAGTGACTTCTGTGAATGTTTTTCATTTCATTCCTTGAGATTTTATTATTTTCGATGAAATCTTATTTGGGCTATTCTTACTTTTGATTATCCACCTTATTTGCCGATTCCTGAGATGATTTTCACCTCTTCGTTGGCTGCCCATCGATGCACTCGTAATGGAATGGATAGCAACACGGTAAGAAAAGTCGGAAAACCGAGGTCAATTTCAAGTCGAGTTCGTTACCTTCCTTTACGCGCAAGTACCCATAAGAAAATTATAAATCCATCTCTTCTCCCCAGTTATGGGTTAAATAGTAGGATTTCTATTTGAAAAAAAAAACATTGTTACTCTAAAATATTGTTACTGCAGTATTCACTCGAAGGGAAAATATTTTTATAATTCAAAATATGATTTGGTTTTAACCCATAAACGTTTGATAATCTTAAAAAACAAAGAAATCAACTAATACTTCGTATCTGTTTTTCAAGCCTCTTCTGAACAGTTCGAAGCATTTCTATAATAAAAAAATACAATTGCTACCTTCCTATTATAATGTTTTTCAATTTTTCTGGTTTACTTTGAATGTTACTGTGATTGGTTAAAGCAGTAGCGACTAACTCTTTGATTCTGCATCCTGTATAATAATTATGACAAGTTACATTTATAGCTGAGCACTCCACCTTTCTTTTATACCGGCAGTTTATTTTGTTAAATTCGGTTGGCGTAAGAATAAAAGAAAAATAGCGTCAGTTACTGGAGGCCATGTGCTGGAGCGTGTCGTAATGTCCGCATTCACTAGCCTTTTTTTTTTTTTTAAATTGATCCACGAAAGTATGTTGCTCTCAATATAGATCGGACGTCCTAGTGTCCTCCTTTATTAAATGAAAGGTTTACAAAAGCAATTTGTAACAATGACATTGCTGGTGCAGAGGCTACCCGCTGTTTGCTTGGGGTGTTTTCAACATTTCATGACTTTAAGAATAATTCATACGCTCTAAACACGTATCTAATTAAGTAATTTTCAACGTCTCTATCAACTGAGCTATTATTTATTCATATAACAAAAAAAAACCTATTCCATTATTTCGCAAGGATTTGGCAAATGTAAACAAGTGCTAACCGCAACATACATATTGCATAATCAGAAACATCAGCAGGACACAAAATAAAGAGAGCTGAATCCCAGACAATGTCAGGGAATAGCCATACATAGACAAAAGTTCTTATTCCTCGCCGCTGTTTTATGCGTCTCGCTTCTTAAGTCTATGACCATCTGTAAGTATACTCGTCAAACCACTTAGTCACCTAAATTGCTCAAACCACTCAGCCACCTAAACTCTTCAAACCATTCAGCGATCTATACTGGGCAAACCATTCAGCGATTTAAACTCGTCAAAACATTCAGCGATTTAAACGCGTCAAACCACTGAGTCACCTAACCTCGTCAAATCATTCATCGATCTAAACTCGTCAAACCACTCAGCGATCTATACTCCTCAAACCATTCAGTGATCTATACTCCTCAAATCACTCAGCGATCGATACTCTTAAAACCATTCAGCAATCTATACTCGTCAAACCACTCAGCGATCTATACTCCTCAAACCATTCAGTGATCCATACTCCTCAAACCATTCAGTGATCTATACTCCTCAAACCATTCAACGATCTATACTCCTCAAACCACTCAACGATCTATACTCCTCAGACTATTCAGCGATCTATATTCTTAAAACCATTCAGCAATGTATACTCCTCAGACCATTCAGTGATCTGTACTCTTAAAACCATTCAGCAATCTATACTCCTCAAAACATTCCGCGATCTATACTCCTCAAAGAATTTAGTGATCTATACTCCTCAAATCATTCAGCGATTTCAATTCGTCAAACCATTCAGCGATTTATACTTCTCAAACCATTCAGCGATCTATACTTTTTAAACCATTCAGTGATTTAAACTCCTCAAACTATTCAGCGATCTATACTCTTCAAACCATTCAGCGATTTAACACGTCAAACTACTCAGTCACCTAAACTCGTCAAATCATTCAGCGATCTATACTCCTCAAACCACTCAGCGATATACATTCTTAAAACCATTCAGCAATCTATACTCCTCAAACCATTCAGCGATTTATACTCCTCAAACCACACAGCGATCTATACTCCTCAAACCATTCAGTGATATATACTCTCAGACGATTCAGCGATCTATACTCCTCAAACTACTCAGCGATCTATACCCCTCAGACTATTCAGCGATCTATACTCTTAAAAACATTCAGCAATCCATACTCTTCAAACCATTCAGCGATCTATACTCCTCAAAGAATTCAGTGATCTATACTCCTCAAACCATTCAGCTATTTAAACTCATCAAACCATTCAGCGATATATACTCCTCAAAGAATTCAGTGATCTATACTCCTCAAACCATTCAGCGATCTATATTTTTAAAACCATTCAGTAATCTATACCCCTCAAACCATTCACCGATCTATACTCATCAAACGATTTAGCGATTTAAATTCGTCAAACCATTCAGCGATCTATACTCCTCAAACCATTCAGCGATCTATACTTTTCAAACCATTCAGCGATTTAAACTCCTCAAACCATTCAGCGATGTATACTCTTCAGACCATTCAGCGATTTAACACGTCAAACTACTCAGTCACCTAAACTCGTCAAATCATTCAGCGATCTATACTCCTCAAACCACTCAGCGATATATACTCTTAAAACCATTCAGCAATCTATACTCCTCAAACCATTCAGCGATTTATACTCCTCAAACCACACAGCGATCTATACTCTTAAAACCATTCAGCAATCTATACTCTTAAAACATTCAGCAATCTATACCCCTCAAACCAATCAGCAATCTATACTCCTCAAACCATTCAGCGATCTATACTCCTCAAACCACTCAGTCACCTAAACTCGTCAAATCATTCATCGATCTAATCTCGTCAAACCAATCGGGCACCTAAAGTCGTGAAAACCCTCAGTTACCCAACTCTAATTCTGGCCACCTAATCTCGTCAAAATAATCAAACATCTAAACTCGACATAACCACCTAAGCACATAATTACTAATTCTTTTTATCTGCTATTTTTCTTATTGATTTACAAAAAAAGTAACCTTTTTTGAAATGTAACCACTTTCTGTACCGCTTTGCCTTTAGCTTCCTTTCCACTAAAATCCAAAGGATTTAAATTGTTGAATTGAATTGAAAAATGAATTTTACTCTTATCTAAAGCCGTACAATAAATTTTTATGACCAACCCTTCCACGATATCCTTCCATGTTTTTCTCACAACGATAGCGCAGTTCGTTTAAATATATTCATGACGTCAATCTCCTCCAGTTCACTCTCGGACGACCTGTCGTGACTTTGCAATTTTTTTCTACAAGAAGAAAAAAATAGGCTGACAGACTTGTATATCATTAGCTCATTGACTCGTTTACGAATGAAATGAATATTTTATTAGAGAAGATACAACAACAACGACACTCACTGGATTTTACAAGTTGATGATTTATCCTGTTTCTGGGATTAGAAAATATTATAAACTGTTAAGTTTATAAATATTTATTTATTGATTGAGTGGTGTATTTTTACGGTTTATCAACCCTAGATGTTCCAAAGCGGCCCTCCATCTAAGTAATAATCAGACACGACGTTGCTTAACTTCGGTGTAAATATTTATTGAAAAAATGAGGAAGAATGTATTGTTTTGTTTTGATATGATTTTGTAATAGAATGGAATGTGATCTAAATTTCTGAGAAGGATTGTTATTATTCCAAAAGAAATTCTTCGAGATGACATCTACATTGTTGCTATATTGACCATTGAGATTTGACTGATCCTTTCTTCATACTTCTAACTATTGTCTAAATTCAACATATATTGTCCAAGATTCCATATCATTTGACGTTATTGAAATAAATCGCATATAGTTTAGTTAAAATACAAAAGGAGTTACATCTTATAAAACTATAAAATAGTCGAATTCATTTATTACTGATTTTCCATCGTGTTCATTGAGTTCTTTCATTCACTATGTGTTTATCTAAAAACAAATACTCTTAAATTCGATCCTAGCTAGTGGCAACCGGAGTTCTAGCCACACTGATGAAACAGTCTGTCTGTGGATGACAATATATATATATATATATATATATATATATATATACAAGTATAGGATGTGTGTAAACATACATTCAACACCAACACTTGATAAGAGACCATAAGTGTTAAAAAAAAATGACTGTTTTTGTAGTGATGTTATAACGTTTATGCTATAATTTTTGAATAATTATATATATATATATATATATATATATATATATATATATATATATATATATATATATACACACACAATGATATAACAATGATATATATATATCATTAAATATATATATATATATATATATATATATATATATACAATGATATAACAATGATATATATATCATGTTTTTTACTACGTTAATAAAAACCCCGATTAAAAAAATAAATAAATAAAATAAGAAATAAAAATAAAAAACAAGCAATATAATTTAACCCAAATAAATAAACAAACGACTTCCGGTAAAATAACCGCCATAATACACTACCCACAATGCACCACTGACCCGTATATATATAAATAGCCGAGAAAAATAACAGCACACGTGGCCTGACGATTGCATATAGCATGAAACAGACTGCCGACTCTAAGTGTTGACTCCTATGTTCACTTTTATATATATATATATATATATATATATATATATATATATAATTTTTAACTGATTGCTGACAAGAACCAAGGATCGGTAACCTCAGGGTTGACTATCAATAACTAAATTATTTCAATGGAGTCGCGATGCATATTGAGCAATTTATTTGCATAAATTGTGTTCCTCTTGACATACATTGAATTATATCAGTTTACGACTCGAAAAATTATATACATTTGTCTAGACCTTTAGTTCGTTTCGCTTTATTTCAAAAGAAATGCATATTACAATGCCAACAGTTCGAAATTATTTAATTGCTTTTGTTATTTAAATTATTCACATTCACTTATTTCAAACCTTTTGTAAATCGTGAATATATATATATATATATATATATATATATATATATATATATATATATATATATATATATGTATGTATGTATGTATGTATGTATGTATGTATGTATTCCGCCAAATTATTATTTTGGATAAGATCATTTCATATTTGCGGGTAAGTTTTTTAATGTCATTATGAGAAAATCGCTGCGTTTATATATATTTGTTTTATTTCTAATTACTTTCAAAAGATCCAAGTCATCATCAGGGTATTTTTTAGTATAAAATAAACATTTCTAAAATAAATATGCATAAATACGCCGATTTTCTCTCATCCTTCAATAATGACATAAAAAAAAAACTCTTACCTGAGAGAATGAAAAGATATTATCGAAAATAAGCTGACAAAATATGTCTAAACTATAAAATGAAACGTCTGAATGAAACATGCTGACGAAATATACGGATATATATATATATATATATATATATATATATCGTGGCCGTCCTTTCGGTTTCGAGCGTGACCACCTCCTTTATTTCATGTCCCCCCTCCCACTCCCCTCAAAATCTATGTATTCGCAGGTGACTCTTCAGGCCAGCCAAACTGCGACAAAATGACACAGAATTGGCATACCGGATCAGTTTTGTTTACAGTGACATTATTCGGGTGACAAAAAATGCATATATATATATATATATATATATACATACTCATATATATATATATATATATATATATATATATATATATATATATATATATATATATATATATATATATATATATATATATATATATATATATATATGGATATATCCGTATATATATATACGGATATATATTTATATGTGCATATTCGCTACTCGGTAATATATATATATATATATATATATATATATATATATATATATATATATATATATATATATATATATAGGTAGGTAGGTAGGTACTAAAAAGTTTCGTAATCCGTATGGATAATCCCAAAGAGGGTGTAATCCAGAAAGCTCAATGTCAAACCAGACCAAATATCAATATAATTTAATTAGTAAACAGGCAACCTTAAGGATCCATTGATTATATTTTATTTACCCAGGAAGATCGTCATTTCCTGGTTCTTCAGATCACATTTCCGAGCATAAAAAAAATGCTTTTAAATTTACGTAATTTTTTATACCCTTCTGAAAGGTAGTTTTAAGTTCATGTAAGGTGATAGAGAGAGGTGGAGGAGGAGGACGACAGATATGGTTGAAATTAGAGAAAGAAGGGAAAGATAGGAATAATTTTAAAACTCTTTTTATTGAAATATTTAAGAGTAAGTATATATATATATATATATATATATATATACACAAAGGTTCAAACACTGATATTCCATATCCATTTATTACATTGGAATCGTAATCAGGATATATATATATATATATATATATATATATATATATATATATATATATATATATATATATATATATAAGTTTAAATTGGCTACTTGCTATATTCTATAAACGAAACCAGACGCTTCGCTTCTCTGTAATTGGTAAGTCATTTTGGTAAACGGTAAAAATACCAGCTTTGAAATAATATTAATTACCGCCAGTTCTCTCGATGTTAAAAGGATGAATTAAAAGATAAGATGTCGAATACCAGTTTTCTCTCAAGTTAGAACATTTCACTTACAAAATTGTCGCAATACACTCAACCTAACACCAGTTTTCTCCCTATCGCATCTGGCCTTGATTCATACGATGCTAAGTCTAACCCACTATATGAGTGATGATTTTTCAAGACAAGAAAACTCTCTCCTCTTAATAAACGGGCACTGTGCAATCTTTCTAGCTTGCATTGTTACTGACTATCCTGAGGAAATTCTTGTTTATCCCACACGCCTCGATCAAATAATTTGTCTCCTGACCGTAACGTCACAGGTCCCTTTTCACGAAAGGTATTCTGGAATAAGACACAAAAATTCACAGAAGAAAAAATGACGTAAAGAATGAATATTATGTAGGTTGGCGCCAATTGGTTTTTGACAACTTTCAGGAAGGAAAACATGGAGTTTTGCGGAAAGGGTTTTTCTCTCTAACAATAACTTTTATTTTGTTCGCTGAACGAGATGTTTATATAGTGGGATGGACAGTGTGTACTCAAGTGAATTGCTAATCACGAGAAAACACAAGTTCATAGATGAGGTGGTGCTGAAATATTCTCGGCCCAATCAAAAATTTTTGGGCATTTCACCAAAATTTAAGAAAATGTCTCGGACCAATGACATGTATTTACACATTTATATATTTACACTTATAAGAGTTTGTGTTCGTGTATCTCCCTGCGTCTATGGGTATGAATATATAGGGATATATATGGCATGAAAATTGCATTCAAGCATGAAACAGACAGTCGTCATTCGTTGTTGAACACAGTGTTCACACTTGTATATATTTACATATGTTAGTTATATCCTAGACTTTCAGTATTCTTACAACCAAAACAATCCTTGTAAAATAATTTACGTTTTTTTGCCGTATGTATCTATACTTCTATCGAGGTAACGGTAATATTTTTGCTCTGAACAATTTATTTGTCGCAATTTTAATTCCTAAATTATTAAAAATAAAAAAAAAAACTAGCAAAAAGCAAAAAAAAACAAAATATGAAAAAACAATATAGAAACCAAAGCTTCAAGCAACCATTCTAATCTATCAATTTTATTGTCCAAGGCAAGGCTCTGTAATAAAGATAAAACCTCAAATACATTGGTCACACGACAGACTTTTTAAGTAGATGTTAACTAACCACTTGAACAAGGAAACACTTAAACACTCATATCCAACTCTCCGTACTTATATTAAAAATCCTTGTAGATTTTTAAAAACATCTTTTTGTAAAAGACGTTTGAAGAAGCACACTTCATAAAACACTACAGATCTATACTTAACATTGCCTGCTTTGAAACCAGTCCTAACGTTACTCTATATGTTTTGAAAGCTAGGCAAGCCGCCTCGACATTGAATTACTAATACAACTGCCATTATGCAAAACAGTATAGAATATAAACACAAAAATATACCAAGGAAAATCCAGTGATAATGCCCAGCGTATTAACCGAAAGCATTACAGTTTCAATACACCCTTGATCCTCATGAAAGACAAATTGTAAAGACACTAAAAAAACTGAACAAAATGTATGCATTTTCCTTGCCTGTCACATTCAATGAAACCTGTATATAAGAGTGGGTGCCGAAAAGTTCTTCGTTCAACCAAGATTGGATTGAAAGACAATAATTTTGATATCTTGTAAATTAGACATTAATAATTTAGTCAAAGCGAAAACTTTTCAGCACACAGCCTTGTATGTACATACACATTTATACATACACATTTATAAGCAAAAGTATTAGATCCGTCCTGGGTATGACGATAAACTACATCCGTGCCCAGGAGGCTTTGAGGGGCGTGGAACCACCTCTTAATTATTGCTGTTTCCTGATTCCCCGTGACCCGGGGTGGTAGCACCTGTTAGGGTCCCAGCTATAGGCAAATAGTTAATCCCAAAATTGAGGTAACAAGCATTATAAAAGTGTAAAAATAGGTTTTAATACCAGAAATACTTTGTAAAAAATTATTACCAGAAATAAGTTTTTGAAGAAAAAAAATATTATCTTTATATTATTATAAAAATATTTATAATAATAAAATATTATATTGTAGGCATAAAATGACCCATTGGGGATGATATACTGTAAAACAAAACAAACTAAACAAAAGTATTAGATCCACTATTTACATTATTCATACTATTGTCCTCATCTTTGTCGCCATATTTATTACAACGTTTCGGCCGTTGTACGCTCCGGCCTTCTTCAGGTGGTTGGAATGTCGAACTGAACCCTTTATTTCGCTCACTGGAGTAGACTGTTCTAGTTCCACGTGCCATGTTTTTAATGGATGTTAGTTATCAGTTATCCTTAACTCACAGTCTTTGGGTCCTGTCATTGGATCTAAGCAACGCCTTTATCCACTTTATCCACTGTACCAGGTGTCCTTGAAGAATAATGTAAATAATGTACATAATACCTCATCTCAGAAATATAGACAGATACTGAAGGGCCGAAACGTTGTAATAAATATGGCGACAAAGATGAGGACAATAGCCCGAATAATGTAAATAATGTACATAATACCTCATCTTAGAAATATAGGCAGATACAAAAGTATTAGATCTCTATATAATTTTCCTTATTTTTCCGATTAATACATCCGAACTGAATTTGATGTCATTTATCCGCTCAATTACACAGGAAAACTAAGTTGATAAGAGAGAATTACGAATATTGATTCAGAAAGGTTTTTGAAGAGCGCTGAAATAGAAGTTCACATTTCAGCAAATTGTAAAACGCAATCAAATGCCACACATTTCATGGACGAGTTGCACTAAAAACAAAACATTTCTGAAGCAAACACATAAAATGACTCGATAAGAATTCTTTAAAAAAAGGTTTTAGATCCAATGAATGATTTCTGAAATACAGTTATTTAGTCAAAAGGAACAAACATTGAACTTTTAGGATATAACCAGAAAGAAACAGGAATCGATAAAATGTCCATTCGTCTGAACAATCTTATGGGCTGAGATTTGGAGCTATCACTTGGGATTCAGCTTCCAGCAAGACAACAACATATTTAGAAAGCCACATCAGAATGGTTTTAAAAATGGAATGGCTTTATGAAACGCCTGACCTAAATCGAATTGACCAGTTTTGGTATAAAGTGAAAATTACTCTTCTTAAACAAACGCCATCTGACAATGAAAAACTTTGTTCCAGTGACTTCTGGAAAATCAGTGACATTGACAAGCAAATGTAACTCGTGCAGACCTAAGTATGTATGAAGTATTATTGACCCTGAAGTTACTTCTTCCTCGAACAAGTCTAAGATCTTTGCAGTGAACTTTGTCTAAAACTGCTCGCTTGATGATCAGAGTCATCTCCAATCCCTCCTCTCACGGTACACAAGATTGAGGATATAACTATGTGGGCTCAGGAAGTTTCCAGACTCATCAAAAACCTTGGTTCGGATAAAATCCCTGCTGTTATACTTAAGAAAATTAGCCTTGAATTATCTCCAAACTTGGCAAAGTTGTTTTGCTGCTGCCTGAAAGAAAAATATTTTCAAAGTCTGTGGCAATAACCCTGTCAATCTGCTTAGTACTATTAGTAAACATTTGGAGTATTTACCAACAAAGGCTTAGTTGCTCACCTCACTAGAAACAACCTCTTGAGCAACAAATAGCAAAATGAGCTATTGCTACCATATCTGCACTAGAGCAGTCAAATCCTCTGAGAGTTCAAAATCGTTTTTGTGGATTTGTGGGCGGGAGAAGACTTATTTTCAGTTGCGTCTTTCTCACAGACGCGACGTCGCAAGCCTATCACTACTGTATCGCTTGTTCCATAACAGGTGAGCCCTCTTTAGTTTTCCCAGTTCAGACTTTTGCAGCTAAGACTCATCTTGCCACGTCTACGGAGTCGAATCACCCTCATTCTCTCCGTATTTTAATTATAAGAAGTTCTACTCAGCTTTTATCCAAGAACTGCTACTTTGGGGAATAGATTCCTGCGTGGATACTTCCTTGAACCATAAAATGTTATCTTCTTCTAGTCAAGGATCAATCTTTATCTATCCTCATTATCTTGATCTTCCTCTCTTTAAATTCATGTCACACGCGTTTCATTTAGTTTCCCTCAACAATAAGTGGCTTTTGAGCCTTGTGTTGGGTAAACTATAGTAAAAAAAAAAATAATCATTACCAATAATTCGGTGCGTCAAACATCAACCTATATAAAAAAAAAAGAAACAAAAGAAACAAAACAACAATGTTGTTTATGAACTCTCGTGTAATTTGGGAAATTTTATTTCCAATACTAATACTCAAAACACATTAAATTACATTGGTAACACATGTATTGCACTCTCTCGTGGGTTAACTTGTCACTTGCCGAAACATAGTGCAAGTCTTGTACATATCGATCATTACTTTAAAACAATCGAAATATAATAAATAAATCGAATCGAAACATTGAAGAAATAATCGAAGACGGCATTTTAATATTTTAAAAAATTATGCACCTCCAAAAAATGCGATACCTAAGGTTTAAAATGCATTTTAAAAATAAAAATTTTTCTTTAATCTTTTATTTTAGTTTTAATTCCAAACTAATAGATAAAATTTAATATTTCCAATAAGCAAAATACTTAGCTATATTTCAAAATGAATTTAAATTGATTGGAATTATTTTTTAAATCGCTAAAAATGGCTAAAATCGGCCAAATGACAAATCTGTCAACACAACGTAAATCTCTTTTTTTAAAAAATAAAATATACTTTTCTGAAACTGTACCTGAAAAAGATTAACTACAACCTGTTTAAAGTAATTTTTGTTGCATGTATATATATGTGTGTGTGTGTGTGTATATATATATATATATATATATATATATATATATATATATATATATATATATATATATATATATATGCAATAACAGGTGTTTTAAAGTCAAACAGATTGATCACTCTATTTTCCTGGCAAATTCCGTAATGTTTCCAGTCTCGTCGAGTAGTTCATCTGTTGAAATCTATCATTTTTTTTTCTTCAAAATAAACCATTTAACAAATGAAGTTTTCTTCAGATAGCTCTTCAATTGTATGCCAACGTTTCGAAAGAATTCTTCCAAGAAATTGCGAGCTAAAATGAAAATCAATTTTCAAAGCTCATTTATGAAATATGGAAAATAATTTCTTGTAATAATGATTTTCCTCAAGTTGAAACGTGTAGTCGGCTTAAGCTTTCGTGAGGTTTCCCGCGCCAATTCCTCAGCGTTTGCCTGATTTCCCGTCGTGTCAGTCGGTTTGACGTTCATTTGACTAACACTGCTTCAACACAAGCTTCCGCTGGTCGCATTTTCGAAATATCTCTGATTCTCTTAGAGAACAACCTTACATCTACACTCTCTTATTTCCCTTTTCTTTTTCTTTTTCTTTGTAAATCAATCTAACTGTCCGGTTAGGCAAGGCTTCCCTGAATGCAGCCACGGAAGTTAAGCGGCTTTAGCTTATAAAAACCAAAGCAAAACAATTAACACTTAAACATTGTTATATTTTATTATAACTTTTCTCTCTCTCTCTCTTTCTTTTTTTTTTTTTTTTTTTTTTTGTTTGCGTGGAATTTAAGTAGGTGGCGATTTCATCTAACGAGTTACTGGTACAGAAAATGGAATTATCAGAACTAGTTCGAATTCTGACTGAAATACTATTTTTTTCTTCGCTCTGGACTGGAACTGCACAATCCTTATACCAGCAATGAATTCTAAAACGTTGTGTGCAATGAGTTCTTTGCGACCCTGTAGACGAAACGTCACAGACCTATTGATATTCTATCGCTATTTCCATGGCAAATGTTCAAACGAAATACATTCCTTAGTTCCACCAGTTCAGACCTTCACAGCGATGACCCACTAGCGTGTTGCAACCGAATCCTCTATGAGGATACAGGGATACAGGCGGACGTCCAACTTAGTCTCTCCTCTTACATCCATACAACAAACTGATTGAGGTAGTGGCTCTTAAATTGGGTGAACATTTGGCTTTAAAATCAGTTAATATTTAACCACCTGTTGCGTGTTAGAAGATGCAAATGACACTTCTAAATAATATCTGTTGTCCATAAAATACCAAGCATCCTATTTCGATAATCTCCTCTGATACCATAACTTGATTTTTTTCTAAAACAACATGAAGGTCATTTGTTATTATAATGACGATGATGTAAATACATATCGAAATATTCCGAAAATCATTATTTCTTGTAAAAAGAATCGTGTTTATCTGTTTATTTTACCAGAATTAATTTGCCAGAAATAGACTTCACTATATTACATTGTTCCGATTTAAAATTCTGCTAAAGATGAAGTGAACAAATTAGGAATATTGAACATGTAGCGGTTTGTACTGAATGTGAGTGTAAAGTTCATTAATAATATACGTGCAGCTAACGTTGGTTGGTACCCAAGTCAACTGAGTCAGTCTGCAGTAGGGTGTTTATATGCCATATCTCTACTCCAGGTTTTACGCGAATTTATATCCTGTTGGAATGACGTTTTTTTATGATGACTGATAAATTCGAGCAAAAAGATCGGTGAATTAGATATTATAATATGTTCAACAAAGTAACGTGTTCAAAGATGGTCAAGGCTAGCGCGATCAAAGGACATGTTTCTTGTATTCCCGAACCTGAAATAATGAAATTGAAACATAACACGCCATTCTTTATTTCATTTCGTGGTTTGAGGTAGTCAGACGATTTAGTACTTTATTCTACCTCTCTCGCTCACTCTCTCACTGTCCCTCACTCTCTCACTTTCTCATTGTATCTCACTCTCTCATAGTCTCTCACTCTCTCTCCATTCTCTCACTGTCTCTCAATCTCTCCACTCTACGTCCGATTAAGGCGAGAACAGCGACTTCTATTGATGATTAAACCGGTTATATTACATTTGTTGCACGAACGCCAAACTACTACGAATACGAAGTACATATATATATATATATATATATATATATATATATATATATATATATATATATATATATATTCGAAAATTCCTTCGAAAATTATAACAAAAATATGTTATAAAATCACTACAAAAATACCCATTTTCTTTCAATACTTCTGGTGTCTTATCAAGTAATAGCGTTGAATGTAGAATAAAGGGTTTTAAAGGGTTCCAATCAACCAAACACTCCTCGATAGGGCAACGCTCTTACATAAGTTGCAATGACCAATCAAAATACAAGTATATGAGAATTCAAAAAACTTGTCAACAAACCTTGATATAATAATTAATTCTTTAATGTTAAGTTTAGACTAAAATAGAAATCATTCTAATTAATATTAAATTTTACCATAAAAATGAAAATTAAAAATTACCAATTTTAAATTTAGCCTGTATTAAGTTTAAAATATGAAATTATTTAAAGAAGAAACTGAGGAAAAAATACGTATATTTTGTTATTTATTTCGTTTTAATTGAAAGGCTAAAAACTCAGAATAAACGTTAAAATTTGATATAGATGTAAAGCTTCGTTACAACTTTGAAGTTGTGATATGGACAGGGGAGAATGGAATCTTGCAAAAGACAATCAGATTATAATACACAAACACTTAGACATATTTAGATATATAAACACGAAAAAACATGAATAAAACAGGAAATAGATGTCCACGTCCCTTAAAAAACAGACAACATATACATACAATGAAAGGCATAAATAAGCGATCATACACGCATACATTAATAAAGACACACACATATACACACCTACAAATATTCAAATTTGAAAGTGTTAGTAAACGAATTCAGACAGACTACTATCGATTCATTTATTGGGTGGGGCTATCCGTACAAATATTCCGAAGGTTAGGCAATGCCTGGGGAAGGGATTAATATATGCGTTTCTTTTTTTGTTTTTTGTTTTTTTGTGGGGCGAAGGGTTCAGTTTTACTTGATATCGGATCGAACAAAAGTTCATTTCTGTTATATACCGTACCTATGAACACTAATGGGTATGTCTCAATCCTCATAAATACGTTGGATACTACTGTAAGTGGAAGATAATATGCTGTCTAAGTAGTCCACCACTAGCAGTGGTTTACCTACTTCACGCCGCTGGCGAGTATTGTATTTTATTGATATTATAAAGATTACCATTTCATTTCGAACCTCCGTTTTGGTTATTCCTCATTCAGTAACCTTTTCTAGATTACAACGATTTCTTACCGCGAAATTTCACCAGAAAATTCAGAGATATCGCAATGAAGCCGCTGACATCAGGGCATGTCAGTATCGCTTTTCTTTTTAATGCAAGGGGGGAAATGTGGGCAATGGGTTTCCAATCCTCACGCCATCGTCATTTTACTTTCATTGAAATGCTGAAATGTTTCCCTGAAACGCGGCATGAAATAACTAGGGTCAGACCCTTACGGTTTTTTGGGGTTTTTTTTTCGACCTGAAATGCCCACTCGTGTCATTTACAGTATTTTTTCATTCATTTTCGATTCGCGGCAAATTGAGAGATGTCTCTAAAAGGGGAGAGAGAAGAGAGAAAAAAATGAAATAGGAGAGACCAAGATTTTCCTCTAACCACAAAATCTGCACCGTCTTTAATCTGATCAATGTAAACGAATTCCGGAGAGACGATATACAGGCTGTCCATAAAGTTCGTGGGCATTTAAAAAAATTTATAACTATTTATATTTGGAAAAGAAATAATCTGTAAAAGATTTTATAAAGTTTAATGTACTTAGTTTTAAGTAGAGCTAAAATAACTAGTATGATTTTAGGTAAATCAGTTGGCAAATGTTTTCCGTGAACTGTAAAATCGTATTACCCTTTGTATTGCAAATGATGGAGGACATGTGGAAACTTAAATAAAATTTCAATAAAACTTTAAAAAATACAGATTTACTTATTTCTAATCCTTTTTAAAAATTATTTCTATTGCAAATGCAAATAAAGCTATAGATTTTTTTAAGTGCACACGAACTTTATGGACACACTGCTTGATTGGATTTTCTTTCCGCTGAACGCATTATTTACATTTTGCAACCACAACTGAGTCGCTTATTCGTACGTCTATGAATAATGGAATTCATTCATTTCTCAATTCTGCCACCGGATGCGTTGTTTTATAATTCGTACGATTCTTTCAGGAATTCTATATTTAGAAGCACTTTGTTAAATTTCCAAACACCTACTCAGATTTTAGTTATTCATCTGGATATTCTGAGAATCAAAAATTTCGGGGTAAATTTTTATTTGGGAAACGTATTTGGGTATTTTTGTCTTTCATGATCAAGAATTTCCTGACAGCAAAATGCTAAAAATATAGAACGAATCGGTAGCCGGAATGTGTCATTAACAAAAGCAACACAAAGAATCCAAAGTATCCAAATTGATTGTCATCATCCATGGAGATGAGCTTCTATATTAATCTATTATGGCAGATTTTCATCCCAACAATATGGGTTGATCCACTCTTCATTATAAATATTATTCTATTTCGTGTTTTATTTCATCTTATCAATATTGGTTTTTAACAATTTGGGTTGATCGATTTTTCATTTTAGTTATTATTTTATTACAAGTTTTATTCAAACTTATTATTGTTGTTTTTCATTCCAACAATATGGGTCAATACTTCTTCTTTTTCTTCTTCATCTTTTTCTTCTTCTTCTTCTTTTTCTTCTTCTTCTTGTGCATTGTTTCTTTATGATGTAGTTGATCATGGCTCTCCACAATTTTCTGCCCTTTGTAGCTCTTAATAAATTTTGTCTTTTTGTTATCTTTCCTAAACCTTGCTTCGCCATCCGTTTGCTCAAGCTCACTAGGTATGTTGTGCGAATGCCTTCAATCTGTCTTGTGAGTTTCAAATTTTCCAACCCCACTTTCCTCATTATATTCGCTTGAAATTTTTACTGTCACTTCCTGATGTATAAGTGTCCTTTTTGTCACCATGTTCTCTAAAACTTCGTCGTTGTCCACATGTTCGGCCAATGGTGTCCTCAGCAGCTTTCAGTTTTATTCTCTCCTATGAATGTTGCGTGTTTTTCTAAAATGCACACTTCGCTTTTATTTTATTGTGATTTTTTTTTTATCCATATTCTGATTGTTACTCATTTTTTTTAAACTGGTTGATAGATTCACACTTGGACTATCTAAAGAAAGAAGCGTGAAAATCGAAAATAAAATTTGCTTGCGTCGATATTGAAGTCCTACTTCACACGTCGGGATTGCGTCATTTATTGGCGTGGCCTTAACCACTACGTGAGTATGTGAGTAAACGAATATCATTGTGTGAGAAAAAGAAAAGTCTACAATTATAAACTTTGACTTTCCGTTGCACATACGTTTTGAAAAAAAAGCTTTTGTTTGTAAGCTACAAAAACGGGAGTTACGTTCGTTTTTTTTCCTTTTCCAACTCCTTTGCGGTTTTCAGATCTCCATCCTCTTCTTTCTTTGTGTCTATATTGGATGACGCCATGACAGACTTCCTGTACATCTAAAGTCGGTAACCCCGTAAAGCAATGATATTATTTTAATATGCCGGATTCTACGCAAATATTTTTTATGAATCATTGATTTCATTTAAATTCTATAGATTTACTTAGAATAAGGAAATTCCTCTTTTGTCTATAATTCAATAGTAATGAAAAAAATAACTTTTATTAATAGTATAACACTAACTAAATCTATGATAATACTGTTCAAAAAAATAAAATAAAATGCGTAAAAGAGGTGAAAGTTTTAATGCTGTAAATAATGAACAATTTAGTTGCAATAAACTTTGAAAATAATGTACATTTAATGTTTAATATATATATCATTATTTAGTTAAATGTCTGAAGCAAGGATATTGCTTGCTGTTGTGCAATGATTCTTTCAGTGCAGAAAGACACAAGGATGCTGCGACCGAAATTCTTGAGATGGTACAACAAAGATGTGGAACCTGATCCCAAAAGAACCGATATAGAAATATTACAGCTTCTCTGTTTAGAAATTCAAGCATAAAAATGGCTAAAGGATATATCGGTTGAAACACTGAAAAAAATGACAAAGAATGCAGTCGAAAAGAATCAATACCTAACAATGTTGTCTTCCCTCCGATTAATACGTTTTTAATTAACGCTACTTTCTGAATCCGTCTTCGATTTTAATCTGTTAAGCAAAGAAAAATATAAGCTTTTCATCACTTTGAACCAGCGAAAAAGAGACAATCCATGCACTGTAAACACCCCCTCTTCAGCTTCGTTTCTTCTAGAGGAAAGATGATGACCTTAGATTTCTGGGATGCAAAAGACATTGTGTTTATTGGCTATCTTCAAAAGGGTCACACCATCAAAGGAGAGTACTATGCCAACTTGCTGAGGCAGTTTCGATAGGCTGTCAAGACCAAACGTCGTGGAAAACTTACGAAAAGGATCTTGTTTCATTAGGCCACTGCTCCAGCATACAAGTCCTTGGTTTCAATGGCTGCTGTGCCTCTGGTTGATCACCCTCCCTATTCGACTGATTTGACTATCATCTGTTCCCCAACATAAAAAAACACTTGGCTGGGAACCATTATCGCAGTGATGATGATGTTATATCTGCTGTTGATGACTTTTTTGACCAACAGGAGGAAAAATCTTCTTTTAACAGTCAGATGTCAGAAACAATGTAGTTATTAATAACTTAACTTTTCTTATTAATAATGCACGATTTGACAGCTCTAGCATCACTCCATCGTGGTAAGCCTATGAACTTTTCAGTCTACCTTCGTAGATTCTTTTCTCGCCTGTGCAACTTCCTTTCTATTTCTTGCTTCGCTGTCATCTACAATCTTCAAAAATTTAAAAGCAACAACAGTCGCCATTTCCTGCCTTCCTGGATTCTGTTATTATCTTTGTGCTCACTTCTCCTCGCCAAAGTCTTCACATTCGGTTTTACCCCATGTAACTTTTTGTGGTATTATCACACTGGTTGGGGTCAAATTATTAAAAAAAAAATTAATTTTGAAAAGTTTTCCTATTTGTTTCTTATTTAATTATATATACATATATATATATATATATATATATATATATATATATATATATATATATATATATATATATATATGTATGTGTGTGTGTGTGTGTGTGTGTGTGTGTGTGTGTGGGTGTATATATATATATATATATATATATATATATATATATATATATATATATATTGGGTGAACCCCCCACAAAATGTAATTTCTCATTAAATGACAAAACTTCTTTAATCGTCCACAAACAAAACCTGCATTATATATATGTATACACACACACACACACATATATATATATATATATGTATGTATGTATGTATGTATATATATATATATATATATATATATGTATGTATGTATATATATATATATATATATATATATATATATATATATATATATATATATATATATACACACAGTGCCCCCGCAAAATGTAATTGCTCTTTAAATGACAATAAATGCGGTGTTTATTGACTTGCAAACAAAATTAACGATTTAATTTAAATATTAAATAAAATTAAATGCATATTTATAAATATTCAAACTAACGACGAAGTCATAAAGTGACGACATGTTTTTGCGGACATCCTATTTTTGTATCTGTTAAGTTTGTGAGCTTGACATCGAATGGTGGCTTTAATGTGTGAATAAGTTTGTTGTTATCATTAATGACTCTGCAGTTTTTTTATTAATATAGTCACACACACACACGCACACACACACACACATTTATAGATATATATATATATATATATATATATATATAAGTGGACATTGTGGTCAACACCCAACAGCGGCGATTTGTTTCACACTTAAACGCAATGTCTGTTGCTGGTAGTCATGCATTATGGTTAGGCCTACTGTATTATTCTAACGGTTGTTGGGTGGGGCGGGGTTAACGGTTATATTTCAAATTATTCAAGGTGCTATTGAGTGGAAATAATTGTAGATCTGAATGCAGTTCTGTGGCTATTATTACGTTTACTTGGGTTTTTTACGGGGTGGGGGGCAATGACTAGTATAGGAATTTTCAGCTCATTTTTTTGCGGTGAAATCACACTGATTTGGAAATGATTTTAAAAAAGAAATAATTATCGAATTTTAATTAAAATATCAAGTTCTGTTCGTAAATGAATGAAATTATTGTAAAACTGTCTTTTTTTTAGAAAATCTTGACAAAAAATATTTTTTACATATGTCACCCCACCTCCACTAATCTAATTTTATGAAATTTCAAGAAATTCAAATTTTTTTTTGGCTTAATGTTTATAATAGTTAAAATCAGAATTCCTTCGAGAATTTAAATCATCAATTTCTTTTTGTAAAACATGACCACAGATTAGTGGATAGTTAAAAATTATATAAAGAAAAGATTCCCACGTTATATTCCTCAAGTACATTTTACAGATATATCGAATATAGATTAGATAAACTTTCGTCTGCCTGTCAAGCTGTCAATTTATGAACACCTTAAATAAACAGCTACGGTCGTGTTAAAAAAAATACATTTCTGCAACATTTTAAACTTAAGGTAACATTTGCATTAAATCGAATTAATTAAATTTTAAATCAGTTCATATTCCTCAAATAAAGTTTCAGAAAAGTAGATTTTATTTTTGAAAATTTTTTATAAAGAGGATTACATTCTGATGAAAGATGGCTTAAAATGGCGCTAAAATCAGCAATTTTAGCGACTTTCAAGCGAAAACTCCTTCCAGTCAATTGAAATTAGATTTTCAATACAGCAAAGTATTTTGTCTGTTAAAATTTAAAATAAATGCTTAAAGATCTTTCATTTTTTAAATTCATTTTAAACCTTAGGTAACACGAATCTTGGAAGTACATATATATAATTATGATTCTAACATATATTTTGATAGGAAAAAATCATAAAATACAATAAATCATTGTTAAAATTCTGCTATTTTCTTTTTTTTTATCCAGTATTGAGCTTTTTATTGGCTTTGCCCTCATTCTTTATATAAACAGATTTATATAAATAGATTTGGTTTCACAGAAGTCAAGAATTGTTTTCTTTTTTCTTTGTATGTATTTTCATAGCAGAGTTCGGTGCAAACCATCTACATTCAGAGAAAAACAATGACGACTCCACATAATCAGAACGAAACTAAAGTGTTCCGACCTTCGTAAGATTGTTTATTCAGGATATACAAATAACCATGTCTTCCCATGGAGTTATTTTTAGAATTCGTCACAGCCTCTCGTGTAGTAGCCTGACCACTCGTTTGGCCGTGACGTCAACATCCAAATTGAAGGGTCTAACAAAATATTAATAATAAAAACAGGAAAAAGTATATATGACACAGAAACTAAAAAACACAAAGAACAAAGACAGATAAAGTGTTTGGTCGTGGAAACCTCGAAGTTGACTGAAATGATTAGTGTATATTTTCCCATCATATCAAAGGAAAGTTTTCTTTCGTCTGTTCCAATAAAACAAACGACATAAATGGTGTTATTTTAGGGACTGATTGCCATCCTTTTATTTTCTTCCTTTTCATTAACTTAACTAGTTTTATTTATATAATGTTCCCAAAAGGTTTTCATTAAAAATAGACAATTAATAGCGATCTTGAAAACATTTATTTTTGTAACTTTTATAGTTCTGAAATTAGATGCTTTCAACAGGAATTTCATCCATTGTTCGATATTTACTTTTCATTACTCTACATGCTAGATTTAATGGCTACACGTGTGTGAGCAAACATCTCTAGTTTTAAAACGGTATATTTTTCATCTACCGACCTTCGTTTTCCACGATATATAAATAGAGCAAATTGGCTCTTATGGTGGCGGAACAGCCACGAAAGGCCTCACAGCAAAATAAGGTTGAATTATATAATGATATGCAGTTTTAAAAGCAGTGACGCCTTCTCTGCACAAACATGTGCATCTGCTAAATAGAACAGCGACCCGCAAACATTTTGCACCGGTTTCGGGTGTCATGCAAGACAATTTTTTCATGGATCAGAGGTTGGGGGTCGAGTGATTGAGGTCTTTGTCGATCACGTGGATAACAAAACACAATAAACAAGATCGCGACAACCAATAAAATAGAGAAGAAATGTTTTTAATCTTTCTACGCAACCCGGTACGAAATGGTCAACGGCCCGGTACCGGTCCGTGGCCCGAGGGTCAGGGGACCCATGCTGAAATAAATAATTGCCTTTATTTTTGGTGATTTCATTTTCATCTCTCAATCAAGGGCTACTTCGTACTTTCCTGATGACGTAAGAGTGGGTGCTGAAAAATTGTCGGCCCGGCCCACTTCTCAAAATTTGATTCTTGTTTTGTCACTCTAAATCTAGAGAGTGTTCTTTTATATTTGCAGAATTCTTGCGCTTATTTTTTTTTCCTTTTAATTTCTTTCAGCTCAATAATGGAAATGTGGCATTCTCGAAGCCGCTTTGAAGTTGCTGCAGAAGAAAACTGCAAAGGAAAATCGTGAAGGTTTGTTGCAAACATTGGGTGACTAATGCTCGCCATCTTCAACTAGGAAGAATTGGTTTTAGTCAATTTTGGTTAATCGTTAAATCACAGCCAAAAGAATTGCTGAAGTACAAGAGGTATTGAGAAACACATTTGGTTTATAATTCATAAGCAGTTGAGAAAGACACCTTTATATGGTGTAATGGTTAACTAGCTTGTCTCGACTGAGTAGTAAATTCGATCCTCTCTCGATGCCTCGTATACTTTTTGCCTTGTGCCACATCTAAGCTACGCTTAGAAAATCACCATAAGCAGTTGTGTATGCAGAAACTATCACCCAATTGAGTACCTTTAATCGTAACTATGGCGGGAGACTGGTTTTCTTCTGACAAGAAATTTTGGCGAAAATGCTAAATGGCAGCATCTACGGAAATAGATAGATAGATAGATAGATAGATAGATAGATAGATAGATATTAATGCTAAAATTAAATGACAGAATAATGCAATCTGTCCTACTATGTACAAGCCGTAATTTCATTTGATGGAATGCGCTAGAAAAAGAAAGAGTAACAAACACAAAGAGTGAGAGAGAGAGAGAGAGAGAGAGAGAGAGAGAGAGAGAGAGAGAGAGAGATAGATAAATAAATCACAGATAAAATGAAAGGCTTTTGAAAAATGGCCCGGAAGTGTCCCGACCATTTTGGTCTACGGCCAAACTTTCTATTGTTTTTCGCCCGACGAAAACTACCTGGGTGACGCAAGATGGATAGCAGGGTAGACAGGAGAGAATGGCTTAGCGTTCCAAGATGGCGGACAACACTTCCCCACTTCCGTTCTGTAATCGGACGGATAATGGCCGTTAAAGGACATTTGTCTTAATTTGTTTCTTTCGTCACTTTAGAAAAGGAAAAAATTGGAAAGAAAAACTGACTTTAAGGACGATGATGGACGGACTTCACGTCGATTATTGCTCCCACGTCTGTGTATGTATGTATGTATGTATGTATGCATGTGTGTGTTCGCGTGTGTGCATACTCAAATGGATTTGTATGTGAGCATGGTTCTGTATAAAAGAAAGATGCTTAAAATTACATAAAAGTTGCTATCTTTATGAGAGTAGAGTGATCAATATCGAAGATAATTTGTGTTTGCAGTTACAAACTTTGATTTCTCATTGAAAAATGTCGTATATTGCTTAAATAACGTTGCATAAACAAAATGTTTATTGTCTAATATTGTTAATGTAAGGTCTTTGTCAATGGCCTTCTTCTCTATATGTGTGTGTTTTTTGTATGTGTATGCGTGAGTGTGTAGGTGTGCACGCCTGTATGCGTGGGTGTTAAAATTACTCTGTATGTGAGCATGGTTTTGTGTAATAAAGTGTTTTCTGTATTTGCCTTTATAACATCCCACTATATGATAATGTGCGTATATATGTGTATCTCTTGTAGCTTGTATCTGTTTATGTTACTGTCCCCAAGTCTGTCTCCGTTCATCTCACTAGTTAACGATTGCATTCTGTCCAAATTTATTCTTGCTTCCTTTCTGATAGAAACACATTTTTCATTCTATATGCGTATTTATAGAACATCTGGACCTGATGAGCGTTTAGACGCGAATCTCTGGAGTTGGTCAATTGAGATAAGGCCATTGAACTTTTATTGATTTATTAAATATATACAGATCTATTTTTCACTTACATCTATTTAAGTTCATATCTTAGTTTGTTCATGTCGATAAATTTCTGTTTGGTCGTCCCTACATATGGCAATGTACTCAGAATAGATTGTTCATCATACACACACATAGACACACACACACATACACACACACATATATATATATATATATATATATATATATATATATTATTATTATTATTATTATTATTATTATTATTATTATAAATAGAAATCTTATAAGTATAAGAAACTATACTCGCTCGGAAAACCTTCGGTGTCTTGATTTGCAAATAAACAAACCAATACCAAAGGGGGAAAAAGGTATATAAAGAACCAAGAACCAAGAACGTTAGCCGAAAATAATCGTCGAGCATGCAAGTCCAAGGCCAAGGCCCAAAGAAAAAAAAAACCCGATGCGAGTACGCAAAATAACTAAATAAAGTTCTCAATACAATGAGTAGAGCAGACCTAGTTAAACCTAGAGAGCTAGACAAACCTGCCAAGGTTTCACCTAAGCGGACGTTCCGCTTAGGTGAAACCTTGGTAGGTTTGTCTGACTCTCTAGGTTTAACTATATATATATATATATATATATATATATATATATATATATATATATATATATCTGTGTGTGTGCATGTGTGTGTGTGTGTGTGTGTGTGTGTGTTTGTTTGTGTATAAATATGTGTAACGATGAAAGTGGAGATTTTAGAAATCCATGGTAATACTTTATTTCGCAAGATTTTTTGTTTTTTGCTCTGTTCTTACATTGAGCTGTCTTTATATATATATTCTCTTTGGAATTATCCATTCGAATTATCAAATATTATATATATATATATATATATATATATATATATATATATATATATATATATATATATATGTGTGTGTGTGTCCTTGAAATTTTCAAATTTGTTATGTTTATAAGGGGAAAGTGTTCAATACTGGAGATAGATTGCTTATAACTTCTTGTTTTATTCTTTTACTATGAATGCTCCATTTCTTAATACTGCTTGCCTTAAAGGCGTTATTCTCCAATTTGTCGACCGTTTATTTTACTTCATTCTTGCGAAATACAGTCATTGTTTTTGCATATATATGTGTGTGTGTGCGTGTGTGTGGGGCGGGGTCACAGAACCGAACAATTAATACTAATTGCTGCAAAATGTCTATATGAACATGAATGAACTTGGGTTTCCTCAGAATTTACAAACACAAAATAAGGATCCAGATTAATCCTCTATTTGCAATGTAAATCGAACACAAAGATGGACACAAAGTCTGGGTCTACTTTTATAGGTACATTGTAAATCAAACTTCCATTTTACATCCAACTCATTTTCACTGAAATATTTTTTTTTTCAAAAATGGAAGATTTCCCAATGAAATGAATTTCGTATTTACCTAAAGAATATCAAGCTACACGAGACAAATTATATTTTTGAGAATTTGAACTGCTAGAGTGAATTCTAAATAAAAAAATATATTTTAACAATATATTTATATTTTATTATGATTTAGTTGTTATTTTATTTAACTTTCATTTGCTCCTTTGTCGGCTTCAGACTTTAGTGAATGATCGTACCACTTCTCTGCACACTCGAGGAGGCCATGTTTCCTAGTTTCTCACTGTATTCTGAGGGTTACTTGTCATGGCGTCGACTGTACTCTACTTGTGTCAGCCGAGGGAAGCCACTGTAAAAGTGTTGTGCATTTCAAGTAGCTTTCCTATATTGCTTTCACAGGGGTAAATCAGCTGTTCTGTACTTGATGAAATTTATTCTTTGAAGTTTACTCTTACGCTTCATATCTTACGCTTACGATCATACCTTCAGCTTCCTCCTTCATGAAACCGTTCCTAAGCCAACTCCATGATTCCGGATCTGCCACTACTTGGATTATTGCGCAAATATTCCGTACAAGACCTTTTTCTTTGATGCATCGATATTCTCATCATATATGCTGCTATTATTATTATTATTATTATTATTATTATTAATAATATTATTAAATAGAATGATTAACGTAACTCTTCAAATATGTTTTAACGCTTACATTTAAAATCAACGGAACTTGCAGAATCTACTGTCCTTTAGCTGTTCTGGGTATGACGATAAACATTCACGTCCTGGGTAAACTACGTCCAACAATAAGGCCTCTGATCAGGAGGTTTCAAGGAGCGTGGAACCACCTCTTAATTGCTGGTGTTCCCAGGTCCACTCTGACTCGCGGTGGTAGCACCTGTTAGCGTCTCGGCTATGGGCAAATAGTTAACCTCCAGACTGGGGTCAAAACACTATGAAAGTATAAAAATAGGTTTTAATACCAGAAATACTTTATAAAAAAAAAAAATTATTACCAGCAATACATTTTTGAAAAAAAGATTTTACCAGCATTACAATTATGAAGGGAAAAAATATTACCACAAATATATTTTTGAAAAAAAAATATTACCGGCAATAAAAATTTAGTCGGCATTAAATAACCTATTGAGGTTGATAAAACAAACCGAACCAAACCTGACCTTTAGACTCAAAAAACGCATGATGATAGTAACGTATGCAAATTACTAATTTCCTGCCCCGTGGGTGGGGGACGAATGAATATAATGACAGGAGAGTTCCATAAGATTTATACTAAGCTACCTATTAGTAACTAATTAACTAACGGAGAATTCCAAGACGAGCACAATCCCCATCATATTACGCACGTTTTAGATGCATGTCATTCAAGCTTTTCACTGCGTTTCATTCGTTTTGACGCGTTGATTACCATTACAGCCGTTTTCTCAAGACAACGTTTGTATTAAAAAAAAAATTTTAAATTGTAATTTTGTCTAGATTTCTTTTATATATATATTTTTATACTTCTATACAATTTTTAAACATAATTTGAACAAGGCACATATACTGTCGAAATATTTTTGAATATTGTATCTTTTTATTTTTTCTTAAATCGTGCTCTGAAGTGTTGTTGTTATTATTATTATTATTATTATTATTATTATTATTATTATTATTGTTATTACTATTATTATTATTATTATTTAAATATGAGCGTCCTGGGTATGGCGATAAACTACGTCCAACAGCAAGACCTCTGATCGGGAGATATTGAGGGGCGTGGTACCACCTGTTAATTGCTGTTATTCTCAGATCCACCCTCATCTGGGGTGGTAGCACCTGTTAGAGAAGGGTAAATAATGAAACCTCCAAATTGGGATAAAAAACTGAAAGTATAAAAATAAATTTTCCTATTAAAAAAACACCAGATTTGAAAAAAAAATATCAGCTATAGATTTTTGTAAAAAGAAAAGAATTACTGAACTTCCCAAGAAAATTAAATTTCGGCATTAAATGACCCATAAGGTGTTGATATGCCGTTAAACAAACTTAAATATCGAGTAAAGAAGAAATTGTGTTGTTTTATAGTCAGAGCGATAGTATGACACCAGTCATTAATATTAGGTTGGTGCAAAAATCATGTCGTTTTCTCACATATGTTACTATGTGAGAAAACGACATTATCTTTGCACCAACCTAATAATTATTAAGTCTTTTCATTAACAATTTCTCTGGTCATTCTAGATGGAGATCAAGTGCCAGCAAATTTCCTCAATATTCAAACTTATTTTAGTAATGGTTATTGTTGCGATGATTTCAGTTCTTAACGGATTTCATCTGTTTTGAAGAGGAATTATGGGCGTTCAAAGTTCCTCAGTAATTACTGGTACGACTGTCATCATCATATTCTATATTTGCTTTAGTTCTCTGACAAAGCCGGGATATTTGGGCAACATTTTACTCTCAATTTCACTTTGTAGTCTGCGAAAAACGGCGAAATCCACAAGCTGGAAGATTTCTTTTCTTTGATAACGATGACAATTTTATGTTCTCCTATCTTAAACGGGCGATTGGGTATCATTTTCAAAGTCCCAAACAATTTAACTTTTTCTTTTCTTTGGAACATTGCAACACAAGCTTCATCTACCGCAAGGAAAATTAGTTCTCTTTGTCCCACCAGAAGGTCTTTCTCGCCTAAGTCCATCCTTCAAATCTACAAATTGTTCCTTGCATGTAATACAGTTGCCATATATGATCCCGCTGTTCATCTCGAGGTCCTCAACAAAACCCAGAGACGAATATGCAACGTGATTAGTTCTGATATGGAATCCCATCTACAGTCACTTTCTCACAGACGTGCTGTGGCTTCCCTCTGGCTTTTCTACAAGTATTTTCATGGCAACTGCTCCGACGATCTACTTTCACTGGTTCCCAAACTGCATGAATTTAAACGTGCAGGTTGGCATTTCGGCCCCACCCTTTTACTATCGAATCAGTGGCTCTTCTACTCCAACAGCTTCTTCTCTCGCACTTCCCGACAGTGGAAACTCCCTTCCTCTTAATTGCTTCCCTGATAGCTATAATCTTCAAATATTCAAATGTAATGTCAATCGACATCTTCTGATGCTTTGACCTTGATGCAGTCCTTCTCTTTATCCTTTTTCCAAAACACGCCTATTTACTCTCACTCTCTGTAACCCCTTGCGTGCTAGCGGCACTCCTGCCTTGCTTGGGGTGATTTGCTTTAAAAAAAAACAAAAAAAAAACGAAAATAAGACCTGTTCTTCAACCACGGGTTGAGTAATCTCATTGAAATTTCAATGCCTGAAGGTATAGGATATATATATATATATATATATATATATATATATATATATATATATATATATATATATATATATATTCGTGCCTTCTATCATAAATAGATGATCTGCTCTTTTCCCATGCAGTGGAATATTCAGTGTCTCTAAAATAACTTTTTTTTATTTTATTCTAGAATTGTTTCCATCACAAACCAAAGGAATTTATTCTTCCGCCATCGGTTGGATGATTCATTTTGATTTCAGAGAAATGTAGTCTTTCTATCCTCTAGAACATTCTACCAGATTAAGATAATCCTAGTCCTTTTTCAGGCTTTACCAGTGTGATAGTTCTGAACACAACAGACGCATCTTTGTTACCATTCTTAATAATTGTAAACATGTCCTCAAAGAGGCTAAATCTTAATTTGTTGATAGAATGAGGCACCGCATAGCCTCTAACAAGTTTGGTTCACGTCACTAGTGGTCGCTCAATAATAGTGTATTAAGTAAGAGTAAGTCTTGTATCCCTCTTCTCTTCACTTAATTTGAGTTGTTAACATCTGTTGACAAAGCAGAATGTTTTACTTGTAAATTCTCATTCACTTCTACACTTGACTGATTTGGAGTATCTTAGCCTGACTTTCCACTTAGAAGTGTATCTCTAATGAGCGATATGTATATAACTCTGTCCCTGGTTTCTCCTGTCATCCCTAAACCTGATCCTCACAAAGCATGTAGACTATCACTGCAATAATCCTAACGAAATGTGTTTCTGAACTGGATCCTGTTCTCTCAATACTCTACTATAAATGCCGTGCTTGGAGAGGTGAATTAACAGGAGATAACTGATAACTGACATCCATTAGACATGGCACGTGGAACTAGAACATTCTACTCCAGCGAGCGAAATAAAGGGATCAGTTCGACATTCCAGCTGGAGCGTACAACGGTCGAAATGTTGTGATAAATATGACAACAAAGATAAGGACAATAGTCCGAATAATGTAAATAGTGTATTAACAGTTATTGTTGAAAGAGTTTTTTTTTTTTATGTTTCAACCTTGCTTATCAAATTACGAAATGAAAGTCGTCCTGAGCGAACACTACTTTAGATCTTTTTATACTAATGCAGGTGCCCCCCCCCCGGGATATTATCCTTGGACCTACCTTAATCCTAATTATCACCAACGACTTTCCTAATATCATTAGTTTTTAACTCGTTATCGATGCCGAAGACGCAACTATTTACTCCTTTCTTAATAGTAAATCTGATCAGATCGATAAAGTAAAATTAACAGTTGATCTCAATAATGACCTACACGCTGTTGTTAACTGGGGCAAGAAACGGCGTGTTCATTTTAACGCTTCTAAAAACTCTTCACTTTTAATCGTCTTTAGAGAACTTTTTTGCCCTCCATCAGCATGGCTGATGGCTAACCTCTTTGCGATTTCTCGGTCTAACGTTTTCCTCTGACATGAAGTGAAAAGATTATATTGAATCACTGTGGTTGACTACTAGAACATTTTTCGCGCCACAATCTATCTTATACGTTTATATGACAGCCATCTATCCATATTTTGAATATTGCTGTCACATATTGTCTGGTGGTTCTTCTATGTATTTAGAGATTTTTGATGAAATCCAAAGAAGAATCTGCAATTTTATTGGTCCTGACCTGGAATCTCAGCTTCACTTAACTTCCCACAGCCATAACGCTACATTCCTGTGCCTTTTCTATAAATATTTCCGTGGTCATTTTTCTGATGATGTTTCTTCATTGCGATCCTAGACTAAGCGTACTAATAGATTGGTGACAAGGTCTCATCCTTTTACAGCTGAAATGACTAAATGGAACCGTAAGTTCTATGCTAACAATTTCTTCTCTCGTACTTCTCGCTTGTTTAACTCTTTTTTGGCTTCTTTCTTTCCAAACACGTTGATCTTCCAAAAAATTAAATGCAGCGTCAATCCTTATTTTTTGGTGTCTTAATTCCTTTCATTTTGTTGTTATCTTTCCTTAATAATGTTTTTTTTATTTTTCTCATATTCTCTCAAACACAGTAACTCCTCATACGTCTTAGTGGCTTTAACACCTTGCATGGGATGAAGTGATTAAAAACTAAATCTTCTAAGCCTGCATCACAAGATGAAGATAATGTTTGCTCTTCAAGCTATGAATTGAGTAATTCATTTTACGTCGTTCGAATCTCAATGTTTTTCTTTATTTTTTTCCACTGCCCAGCAGTGCTTCAAGCCTTACTTCAAAAATCTAAGAAGGCTTTTTATTATTATTATTATTGATAGATCATTTTACAAATGGATTGATTTTCTCATTATCCTCGCAGATCTCAACAATGCCATGGTCTTTACTATCTTAACTCATCCTTGCACTTCCAATTCATCTAACTTTGATTCCAGAGTTTTTCGCACATTTCCAAGTGTGCT
Organism: Acanthosepion lycidas; assembly: GCA_963932145.1. Taxonomy (NCBI): domain Eukaryota; kingdom Metazoa; phylum Mollusca; class Cephalopoda; order Sepiida; family Sepiidae; genus Acanthosepion; species Acanthosepion lycidas. The sequence goes on from OZ010597.1 coordinate 2,752,615, forward strand.
TCCTCTTATGGGCAAGACCGTAACCTTGATATGCCACACTTTTCTCTGTTTCAGGACAAAAAGTCATGATATTTTCCAGTTTCTCGATCTCATTCGCATTCACTCTGCAGTTTGCCGACACAACCATATATACAAAATGTGCCGAAAATTTCAGTGACTGATGGTACCTGAAACGAAGCTTGCTGCACCTATCACATGTCACTTAACTGTGTTTATGTTCACTGCTTGCTTTTCATAATGGTTATGGGTCTATGAATGTCAATGGGTACAATTTTTCTGAATGCAGAAATTTAATAACACACATCTGATTCGTACGTACTTTCATATCGGGCGCCATTTTGCCATACAACCTCTCCGCTGCAGTAGGAGGCCAAGAAAATTATAGGTTATTGGTTCAACCTCTACTGAGATGCCGCTAACATTCGGCTCTGACGCCGTGTAGCAACATAATAATATAAGAGGCATTAGATTTGGAGTGACCGTTGCATATTTTGTTATAGCAATAATTGTACTAACGAAACACCGATTGTTATGTATTGTCATTGTAGAGATTTCTGGTTTGGATTAAAGTGACAGCAAATTTCCTCAAATCTCTATTCCCTTCTTTAATATTCTTGCTTGCTTTAAAAAGAATTATTTCAATTCTTCCTTAGATTTCAAACTCTTCCTTTCTTTTGTAATGTTCCTGGTGCTCTGATGATTATTGGTCTAACTTTCATCTTCATATTTCACAACATCTCCATATTTCACAATCTGTCAAGCAAACTTTTAATATTTCTTTATTCTACCGCTTTATTTCTCTTTTAACCCTGAGTTTACTGTAACTTTTGCATTCATTCGATTTGGGAGCAAAAATATTCTTTTGGTGTCCAAGTCAAATCATCGTATTTGGACTGAATGAGGATTCGTTTGAAGATGAAAACCCTAAAAAGCGTTTCCTAAAAACAGCTTTGGGTTTGGGTATATACCATTTAATTTGAATATTCAAGCACGATATTTGCACAGTTCACAGTAAAAAGATCTTCCTTACCGAACATGTCTGCTCTTGACTTCTTTCTTGGCCATTTTACAACCTTTACTTATGAGCAAAAGACTTTATCTCTTTCTCCACATGCAGAAGGTTTCAGTTACTGTCAATGTCTGGTAGGGCTGCCTCGAAATCTATGTTCGCGTCAAAACAAGTCAATTTTACTCAAGCCAATTATCAATTAATACAAAAGTAATTAGAAAAGTGGTACAATTTCCCTTGAAATTGCAACAGAAACAGCTAATACCTTTCTGTCTGTCTGTCTGTCCGTCTGTCTATCCAAGCCTGTTCATATCTATTTATTTTATGTCTACTAAATATCTATTTATTTCATATCAATTTATTTTATATAGCATTCATTCACACCTAATTGGCTTTTATAAACTCTACATGTCTATCACAATGTGTTCATGTTGATCTGTCTGTCTGCCTGATTGTCAGTCTGTCTTTTTTAATATCTATTTATTTCATTCACTTTATATCTTTCTCATTCCATTCATATTTATCATACTTTATTCGTATCTATCATACTGTGTCCATATCTATCTATCTATCTATCTCTTCACATTTATCTATCTATCTCAATCTCTTCACATTTATCTATCTATCTGAGTCTCTTCACGTCTATCTATCTATTTATCTCAGTCTCTTCACATCTATCTATCTATCTCAGTCTGTTTTATGTATCTATCTATTCATCTATCTGTATCAGTCGTTATCTATCTCAGTCTCTTCACATCTATCTATCTATCTATCTATCTATCTATTTAGCTGTTCATATCTATGGATTTATTTGTCTATGTCTACTCAAAGAACGTACATTTTTGCATGTACGAGTATTTCCATTCTCCTCGAATCAATCGCTATGTGTTTGTATTTGCTTCTGCGAAGGTTTAATGTATATATATCTATCGTCTATGTGTGTTATAACTCTTACAGATAGATAGATAGATAGATAGATAGATAGATAGATAGATAGATAGATAAAGTAGTGTTGTATTTGGAGATAAGGAACTACTAATATTAGGTTGGTGCAAAAATAATGACGTAATAATGTCGTTTTTTGACGTTAAAAAATACGTCAAAAAACGACATTATTACATCATTATTTTTGCACCAACCTAATATTAATCGTTTCAAAATCAATTTTACTTATCAAAAATAGAATCAAAATTATTATCATTAATTCCGATGAAAGCAATTCTTTTATTCACCCGATTTAATTTAAATGACTGAAAAAAATGAATCGACCGTGAAATATTGTGGTATTAATAAAAAGCTACGCTTAATAAATACAACTGTTTGGCATTATGACGTTACTTGTCTCAGTTGGCTATTTATGACAGCAGCGAATTCACCTATTGTCCTAAAATGATGGCCTTTTGCCAGATTAAACTAAGCTTAATGACTATCTGTAAGAGTGCCTCATTTTGAAGTAATGATTAGCAAGCTAGTATCTTTACTACTATTCGACTCTCATAAAGTACTCATTTATTGTGGCCTTTTATCAAACTAACATTGGTTAGAAGCTAGCCTCGTTCCACTCTAGCGTCTTTGTAACAAAACTTTTTTCCTTTCCGTGGCCCATTTCATCATCAGTTTGCCATGCCGTCATATAATGTCTGAAATAAGGCAACAGACAAAAAATGAGAATAAAATATGCAAAATGGCAAGCGTCTAATGAGAAGGAAAATAACTTTGGACAAAACTCTTTTCTAATCAACGTTGAACTTGATTTATATTATTTTTCTATGAATAATTATCCGTGAAAGTAAATTATGGACACACGAATGTTAATCATTAAATAATGTCGATTCTTTTTTAATTACAACAAATTTCGTTGTAGAATCACATAAAATATACAAACATGAACACAAAGGTCACAAGATTCCAAATTTAGTCATCGCCGTCGTCTACTTGCCTCTCAATCGTAATATTCCTCTTTTGAAAGAAGGTGTTTATACTCACACCTCGTGGAAGATTCTTGGCTGCTTCCTCAGCAGTATCAGAGTTGCCACTTTTATTTCATCCTCATTAGAGAACGATTGTCATCTGAGTGTCTCTTGCATTGGCCGTGTTTTGTAGCTCCAGAAACAACTATTTTCCTCCTTTACACAGACCCTGGAATAGCCACGACACTTCACTAAAAAGCAGACACTGCCATCGTTCACTTGAAAGCTTTTAGAGTTTTTACAATAATGCTTCTCCACTTATCTGTCTTAAAAGCATCAGATTGTTTAACCTTATCCTAAATCACACCAAAAGGATTGCCATTGAGCTTAATTTAAGAATTGCTATTAACACGACCTTTTGTCCTACCTGTGCTTGTATCAAGGCCAAACTTTCGAAAAAATATGAATTAACCCCTAATGATTGTTTTCGACACTTTCTTCTTCCAAAAAAATTTTATGACAATTCCTTACCTTGTACGTGTGTCTAGATGAGCGTTTCTTTAAAAAAAGAATGACTGAGAAACGGAAACGAGAATCCAACTCTACAAAAAATAAGAATTCTGATTAATACTTTTAATTAATTAATTAATATTTAATTGTTTTAAATTGAATTGGAATGTTCATTTTTAAACGCCCATTTGAATATCTATGAAATGTGTGTTTTTTGTCTTCATTTTTTATTTTAGAAAAAAAAAGAACTAAATAAGAACTACTAATTTTATTTCATATGTATTTAAATATTTACATAAGATCAGTTATTCACTTATCAACAGTGAACAAAATTGACATCACTGCACTCGGCAAAAACTCCACTTGATGATGAAAAGAAAACACCTTAAAGATGAATGCAGACATATACGCATTCCTCTGGAAAGGGAAGCCCCAAGCCGAGAACAGGATTTATGGAATAGCGGTTACCATCAAGACAGCACCGCTTAGAAATGTACGTGCCCCCCCCCACAAGAAATAAATGAACGCTACATCTTAGTATTATGTTTGGTGTGTACGGAAAAGATCTTGGCCCGTTTGAGAAAGGATTCCGATAGTTGGTGAAATTTTGAGAAGTCAGTTGACCGAGAAATTTTTAGTACTACTTATTAATTTTTAATTGTTTTAAAATCATTTGCTTTAATCGAGTGGTACCTAAAATTCTTCATATTGCTACAACAACAGAATTACTCATTGTAGTAATTAGACTAAGTTTGTTAATTATCCTTTAGGTTTGCCTATTGCTACGGGAAATAAAAACACTCAAACTGTTCATTATAATATTTGTAATAAGCATCTTTATTATTGATTGAATTTTTTAGCCTAGGACTGTTAGACATTTTATAAAGGTTACTTGAGATTAATTTCTTTATCTTTGTTGTTTTGTTTTATGATGACGTTTCTGCCGTGTACTTTCCGGCCTTTGTCAGGCTTTTGTTGTGGTTTTGATTGTCAAATCTTGCTTTCAGGAACTTAGCTTCCTCGCCATATAGACTTCTTGCCTATGTCTGCATCTGACGATAATTATGCCAATCATTTCGACTTCTACAGTTCTCGAGTCGATAGAAATGTTAAGTTCATAGTTTTGATCATTCGAAAAAGTTTGTGAATAAAAATAAAACAAAATAATAATGTTTTTTCCTATCAATCATTGACAAATTGGTGGTGGAGTAATTTCGATTATCACTGAGGCTCCAAATAGTGTGGCCTGGTTTAATAAATAACTAATTCTCACCAACCCTTAAAATATTCACCGGGTTTTCGCTTAATCTGGCACGCAGTGACGACCCTGTTATTTCTAAAATTAAACTCTGCGAAACTTGTTTGGTAACCAGCGTTCCGCAAAGTCAATATTTATGGTTTTCTAAAGAAAAGAGCCTCTAAATAAATTTGAAAAAAAAATTGTTAATTTTATCATACTCTGGCACATGGCCATATGTTTGAAGCCCCGATGAGGATCGAAGTCACTACAGTATTAATTTTCGGTGAGACTAATTTACTCACAACTACTCTACGGCGAGAAATTTATCCGAAACATTAAATGCGTAACTGCGAATGTGTGTGTGTGTGTATGTATGTATGTATGTATGTATGTATGTATGTATGTATGTGTGTGTGTGTGTGTGTGTGTGTGTGTGTGTGTGTGTGTGTGTGTGTGTGTGTGTATTTCCGTTTCCCAAGACATTATCTCCTCTGACCAATTCTTTTCGCGTAATGGAATTCCCGTGTAAGTTTGGAAAAGTTCACAAAAATGAGTGATTGTTTTTGCCAAATTTTGTCAATGAACGAAACGAAATGAATGAGCGAACGAATAGATGAAAGGGTGATTTAACATATAAATAGGTTTCCGGTGCACGTTTTCATTAAAACTGAAACAAGTCCCGCGCCTCGTTTCTGACTCACAAGGTCACATGACCTAAGCTGGCGCCAATAACGGCCAATAAACAGCAACGACATAACGAGTCAACCGCCTACCCCCACCAACAAAACATGGAATAATTTTATTTTACTTTTTATTTATTTGTTTAATAATATGACGGGTGAATGGGAAAACCAAAAAAGCCAAATTAGAATCATTAGTGACCATTTTTTCTATTGTTCTTGTGTCAGGCTTCGTAAAAAAATAAATAAAAATAAATCCTTGATTGCGAAGCACATAAAGCAAATATAACTTTTAGTTTCACAGATTTTCTTTTGAAATTTCGTGAATAGACAGGATAAAGCAGTAGAGTTAGGCCTTTTTCAAGAAAATATCACCTGTGTTTCTATGCAACCCGTTCCACAAGCAAAATTTATTATGCAATCATAATTGATTAAGCTTATTTAAAAAAAAAACAAAAAAAAAAAAAACATACTAATAAATCAACTCTATTTATCAATCCAATTAAAAATCACGTGTTAGGTAAGCACTTTAGCTAAGGATAGAAAAAATCACCTTCTTAGAATTTACCAACTTATGAGCATATGGCTACAAGAACGGAACGTGCGTCCAATGAATATCGAACTCTGGCGACAGTAGAAATAGTTTGAGAGGTTTGAGTGCTTAAACCTATTCCATTGTATCTAATGAATATATTTAGCAAACTTGGCTTATTCTGGTACAAGGCCACTAGAATAGAGTATCCAAAGAGGATTGTTTATATCGCAGTAGTAATGGAATAATAACAAGATTAGCTTGTTAACCATAACTCTGTAACAAGTTACTACAAATATAGATATTTTATAAGATCGGCTTTGTATGGAACTATATGCGTAGGAGACAGTTTTTTATGCATTAAAAATCGCTATTCGAAATTTATTCTTTCAGCTGTGCAGATATGAAACTGCTTCTTCTACTAAGCAGGCCCCGTTTTAGGAGATTTAAACAACCATTCTGGACTTTGCACACCTTTGTGATGGGTAATATAGTCTTTCTATTTCATTTATTTCCCCCCTCCCCGCTGGTCGATGTTGCTGACTGGCTTGTTTTAGAGGCCATACTCGCTTACAGCTTATGACACAACCTGACTTTTTTTTCTAATTTTACTTTCTTTGGGGGGAGAAAATACTATGGCTCTCAGCCAAAAATGGCCGACTTTAATGAAACCGAGCAAATGAAAATTGTCCATATAAACAAATCAGCTTACTAGTGGTCAAAAGTAAGATTGTGATTCGGGGACAATAGGTGAGTATGATTTCTCTCTCTCCCCAACCACATATTTCCGTTCAACACTCTCCATATTTCTCTCTTTCTCTCTCTCTCCCCAACCACACTTTTCCGTTCAACACTTTCTTTCTCTCTCTCCCTCTCCAACCACACTATTCCGTTCAACAGTTTCCATATTTATCTTTCTTTCTTTCTTTCTTGCCCTCTCCCTCTCTCTCCCTCTCTTTCTCTCTCTCTCTCGCTCTCTCTCTTTAACCATGCTTTTCCGTTCAACACTCTCCATATTTCTCTCTTTCTTTCTCTCTCTTTCTCTCTCTAACCACACTTTTCCGTTCAGCACTTTTTTTCTCTCTCTCGCTTTACTTCTCTAACCAAACTATTCCGTTTAACACTCTCCATATTTCTTTCTCTCTCTCTCTCTCTCTTTCTCTCTCTGTCTGTCTGTCTGTCTCTCTCTCTCTCTCTCTCTCTCTCTCTCGCGTGCGCTTTCTTTTACTTTTAGTGCCTTTTTGTCTCACGCATTTTCTTTTATTGATTTTCCTGTCGAATCCCTCTCAAAGGAGCGTATCCAAAAATGTCTATACGCTTTGTTAAACGCCACTTTCTTATCATCGGAAATTTAATTAAACTTTTTCCAAATAAAGACTAAATCTTGTTATAGATATCATTTGTGAAGGCAATCTATCCGGATTTTAGGTGGAAAATCCGAGTCATATGTCCACAAATTACAATACAATATTATAAACAAAGCGAAGAAATGATCTTCACAGAAAAGGAAGAAAACTGATCTAAATATGTCAATAGCATTTATACAGTAGATACATATATTTACATGTTGAAAATGAATGTTCTTTGTTGTGGCCATGAAGAGACAGAGTGTTCAAAATGATTCGTTGCAAGTGAGTCTGCAAAGTTCGAAATGATATGTACACCAATATGCGTGTGTGAAACACCCGCTAATGAAACGTGTGAGACTGCTGACAGATTATGTGCGATAATAGTGTTTTCAAATACCATGAACAAAGAGAAGTGGATTTAGAAGTCATTCGTGGCTTTATATATAGAAAGATAATCGCTGACTGACGCGTTGTCGAAACTGGTCGGTTCCATTGATCGTCTTTTGCCGAATGTGTTGTTGAAGATCTGGTCTTGACTTTTCCGTTTCAGATCTCTCCACAGACTGTTCTGTTTCAGATCTCTCCGCTGACTGCCTTGTTTCAGATCTGGTCGCTGTTATGTTTATGGCTTATGGCGAGTCGGTGATCGGCTCACGATATCTATCTGATTTTTGGCGGGAACGTATTCAGTGATCCAAGCCCTTATCTATTTCCAGTTCGTTTGAGAGAACATCGTAGAGAGAACATCACGTGTGTTGTCATATCCAATCAGTTTCTAGACACCACAGATTTAATTTTGGAGCCTTTTTTACAGAATTGTAAGTTTTTTTTGTTTTTTGTTTTTTTTGTTTTGTTTTTTTTTTTTTTTTTGTATTTACTGATTTTAATAGGAATTATTTGTAAGCGTCTCTTAATTCTTTTGTGGTTCAGTTATTGGTCGTAAAATATGGGAGTTTATATCCTCTACATGTAATTGTACTATAATTCTCTTTGAAAAATAACAAAAAAAAATGTCTCTATGAATGTAGGCTTAAAACTTAGTACTTTTATTCTGAACATTTTGAATATTTCAAATGTTTGCAACTCAGTCTGTTGATAGTAGAAGCTACGCCTGGCTACAGTAAGAAAGGCATTTTCGAACACATCAAACAAGGTGTCATTTAAACCTAAACATCGAATGCATTTCTTTCTAAAAATTTATTTCATTTGTTCTTTGTCAATGAAACTGTTTAATTAACTTTTAGTTAATAATCCTATTCAAAAACAATTTCGAATTGAAGAAATCAGTGTTTGATTCCACATTAATCTATCGAATTTACAAACTGATTGATTGATTTTTGTTCTAAGCCTGTTGAAAAAGATCCATTCTGCTGCTTAGTATCGAATTAGTTATACCAAAGGTTAAGCTAGAAAACTGAAATTTGAATGCTGATTTTAAAGACAAATTATTTTTTCTTTCTTAAAAGTTTGGCAGGGTGCAATCTTCCTAGCTTCATGTTCTTATTTGATCTAGTGTTAGGTTAAATATTTTTATGACATCTTCTCTGACGAGCTATTTTCACTCGTGCCCCAACTGCATGAATTTAAGCGTGCTACTAGGTTGGTATCTCGGTCCCACCCTTTTACTGTCGAAACAGTTAAATGTAACCGCCTCTTCTACTCCAACAGCTTCTTCTCTCGCACATGTCGACAATGGAACTCCTTTCCTCTTACTTGCTTCCCTGATAATTATAATCTTCAATAATTTAAATGTAATGTCAATCGACATCTTCTGATGCCTTGATCGCCATTCTTCTTTGTATCCTTTCCTCAATCCCCACCCCACTTTATCCAGTCTTATCTCTTACTTCCATTCTCTGTAACTACCCTGTTTCGAGTGAAATGCTTATTAAAAAAAATAAAAACAAACAATTTAATAAATAGTGTTTAATATTTTTGGTTGTAAGTTCTGGAGAATACAAAAAATCTATAAATTCACTTTCATCATATGTTTAGGTTTTATTATTAGGTTGGTGCAAAAATAATATCGTTTTCTCACATAGTAACATATGTGAGAAAACGACATTATTTTTGCACCAACCTAATACAATTCTAATCATCGCTTTTTAAAACAATAAACATTGACGAGAAGCAAAGGTAGTTAAAATAATAGCGGTGTCAATGGAAAACCGTTCTTTTGGCACTGCATTTTTGTTTCGAGCAAAAAGATCCGTGTTTGCCGAGTTTCTCTACAAAACAGTGTATCGTTAGTGTCAATATCTTAGATAATTTCGCTTTAATAAATGTTTTAATAGATTTCTTCTCGACTATATCACCCTATATTTAATGACGATTTCTTTTGCAATGTGTTCGGGACACAATTCCCAAACATTTATATCTACTTTTAGAATAAGACTTTGCTCCTGACAAACCATTTTTTTTATTTACAAGAAATACATCCAATACAGAAAGAAATATATTAGTTATATTATTATTTTAAAATATATTCAAAAACTAAATACAATTATGTAATACAAATATATATTCAAATATATTCAAAAAAGAAATGCAATTTAAAAAAATCTCATCTCTGCTTGATTCAACTACATTATAAAAAGAACAAAGAACATCCTATTTGGCCGAATTTGAGACAAACTCTTACATCTTCATCAAAGCAAAGAATATATTAATCATTTTCACAGTTTAAAATCTACGTTCACAACAATATGTCGTGGACATCTGCAGAAGAGTTTATACTTTTGAAAAAAGATAAAAGTTAATGTCTGGCTTACGACCACATCACGTTGAAACACGGATTCGTGTACGATCACCGAAGTTAAGCAACGTCAGTACCTAGATGGCTGAACGCTTCGGAATACCAGGTGCTGTAAACTTAGATTTCCAGATGATGTAATAGATAATGACCCTCGGGGAAAATATGAACCCACCTCTTCTCTCCCCAGCTATGGGTTAATTAGTAAGACTTGCATCATTAAACTATTATTATCTCAAAAAGAAATTTTTTAATCTAAAATATCTTCTGGCATTAGATAACCTGTAAAGGGTTGTGTAACCGTAAAAATAGATAGATAGATAGATAGATAGATAGATAGATAGATAGATAGATAGATAGATAGATAGATAGATAGATAATGAAAAGACTGAGATAGATAGATAGATAGATAGATAGATAGATAGATAGATAATGAAAAGACTGAGATAGATAGATAGATAGATAGATAGATAGATAGATAGATAGATAGATAGATATGAACAAGTTTAGATAGAAAGAGTGAGAGAGTGGGCGACAGACTCCAATTAATTAATTTTTAATCAGAGATTATTTCTTGTTACTAAAAACCTTATATTTAGAGGGTACACACGTGATTGAGTAGATATTCCTGTTTCTTCTGAAATTTAATGTCCACCAGATGATAAATAAAACTTTAATAACAAAAATGTACCTCTAGACGCAATCGAATTTGTACTCCCTTTTTAATTTGGAAATCACCTTTGCTATGATTGCTTCTCGTAGCGTAATGGTAAAGTGCGCTTGGCTTTAAAAAAATGAGAAAAGATCAAACAATTTAGCGTAAATTATTAACAGCATACTTTAAATGTATCTTCTGGACAACGAACTCGGAAGGAATCGACGTAGACATAAACGGAAAAAATTCGTACCAACTTTCTGAAGACTTTGCTAATATCAGAATCGGAAGAGAAATTTCAAGAAATGCTAAATGGCCTGAACAAGGAAAGTTTTAAAAGAAATTTAAAGATGAAAAACAACACAAAAGTGAATTTCAATTGCAGACATTAAATATATCCAGGAATAAAATACAAGAAAGGCTATAAAAACCAAATGAAAAGTAAAACGATTACTGGTAAGCAGTTAATAAAAAAAAAATAAAAACGTATCTTGCTAAGATGGATATACGAGCAACGTAATGATTCCGGATAAGGAAAACGCGTCGATCTGAGTTCGAATTATGACTGTGTCACTTTGCATTAATACCCTTTGAAATCAAAAACCGATTTCTTTTCCCTAACAATTATTTGCAAAATAAGAGGGCAGACTGGTTTGCCTTGGTTGGCAATAAGTATGGAAGGACAACTCTGAATATAAACCAGTAGGTTGTGGGGCAAGTATCATCCAGGGATTGTGTTTTTTGCGACCCTCTGCATTATGGAGAGTCTGAAAGAAAGCACCTTGTCAATACGCTTAAAACGTCAAGTATATAATCTTGTTCGGCTATTGGAGACGTGTACGACGGTGTTTTGGCATAAATAGAAGTCAGGCTAGAGGCACTCAGACCCGTAGAAAACGATTTCCATCAATCCATAGTAACAGTCTTGAGCTATGTTTAGTCTAATCTGCTGCAGGCGCCATAGTGGCTGCAGCTGCTATCCTTACATTGGCGTCTGTGCGTGCTGGACAAACACAAATATGCCTGAGTAGGCCTCTGCAGCAGAGATTTGGTAGCAGACAGGTGTTCTCAGAAATGAGTTGTCATATATATATATATATATATATATATATATATATATATATATATATATATATATATATATATGTATATATATATATATGAAGAAATGTAGTTTTAAGGTATGCTGTATTTATGGGATAAAGTGCTCAATATCAGAGATTGAGCTTATGTAAATATAAAAATGAACTTTGAAGCCAACACTCAGAGGCGACAACAGTTGCATACTAAACGCAATCATCAGGTCACATGCATGATACACACACACACAGACATATATATATATATATCATTATTATTATTATTATTATTATTATGAATTACAATAAAAACATTTTACATCGCTACACAAAAACTTTCATGTTTCAGTTCTAAGATTGTACTTTTTTCAGGCGATGGTAGGCGATTGTAATAAAAATTATTTATTAGCGAAATTTAAAAACAAATCGTTACCTCTTTTCGGCAGTTAAAGGGGGCATACGGTCAGAATTAAATATATACTTATGGGTATGTCTAGATTAACCAATTAAATGTCAGATCTACGCTAAAATATAAAAGTAAGGTCAGAGGGTGAAGTTGGGTGGCTTCTTTTTTTAAATGTCAAGAAAACTGGTGCTAAGACATGTCATCCAACGATACTATGGAACATTGCAGCGACAAATGTATTATGGATGTAGCCAAGTATAATTTGCTGATTTGTTGAAGTAAACATAAAGTTATCAGAAACAGATTTTTTTTAATTTTTAATATACTTTTAATTATATATATATATATATATATATATATATATATATATATATATATATAGAGAGAGAGAGAGAGAGAGAGAGAGAAACTTAGATATATATAGAGAGAGGAGGCTTTGGATCATTGCTAGTAAAAGAATTTCGTATGCAGCATATCAATTTATTATGTTACGTCGAAATGGTGATAGTAATCGTGAGATTAGCTAATTATCTTATAAAGAAACACGTGACTAAATTTTAATTTCCACGTGACACATGAATCAACAGCAGTGAAAGGAAGCGAGAGGATCATGGCTGGCGTTTTATATCGAGAGTTTTTCTTTTCTTAGTCTTCAAGGTACATGTCAAAGTACTTGTCAAGGTACATGTCAAGGTACTTGTCGAGGTACTTGTCAAGGTATATGTCTGTCAATGTATGTCCTTCCTGAACAACCAGTTGCACTTTGGCTCAGTAGGCCGTCAAATACAGGTTCTCGTTTTTGGTAGAGTCATTTCTTAGTCATGTCTCTCATGAATCCATTCAAAGTGGGATTTTCTTTTTAAATTTTAATGAAGGCTAAATACAAAAAAGAATTATTGCACATTTAGCGTCCCAAAAAGCTGTAGTAAAAACAATGATCGGCGATAAAAGTCTATAATATGTGGAATAACAGATGTTACAAACTGAGATAAATCAGCTATAGAGTAATGATACGACTTAAACAATTGTATATATATATATATATGTGTGTGTGTGTGTGTGCCAGCTTCATTAAATATGGCGAACAACGTGTTTTTAAGTTTTATTAAGTTTTTATAGAATTTTTATAATGTTTTATAGAATTTTTATTTTCAAAACACAGCCATTATGTCTATATTCATTCTATAATATTAAATATATACAACAATATATCCAATTATATATTAACAGTTAACAGTTAATGTATTTTATCTTTGAAAATGGCTAAATGTATACCCGAAAGCGCTCGGAAAAATAAAACATTTGGACAGTTTTTGTATAATTTATCTACTAAAAAGAAAAAAATATAAGATCATATAAGAAATTATATAAAAAACTTAAACCACCTTGTCTGTCATATTTAATGAAGCTTGCATGAAAGAAGGATTGGTGCCTAAATACATAATATATATATATATATATATATATATATATATATGGAAAAATATAGTCTTAAGATGTGTTATATTTATGGAATAATGTGCTCAATATCAGAGATAGAGCGTATGTAAATATAAAAGTGAACATAAAAGTTTATTTGGGTTAAATTATTTTGCTTGTTTTTTATATTTTTATTTTTATTTCTCATTTTTATATCTTATTTTATATTTTTATTTTTTATTTTTATTTTAATCGGTTTTTATTAACGTAGTAAAAATTGCTTATATCGCTTATTTAATAGCTTTGTTTTGGTTTGGAAAGATAATTAAAGCTACTTATTCAATTTTGGGATTGATTTTTGTAGTTTATTCTAACTATAATTTCTGAGACCACATCACCCCTTACATTTTGGCCACCTAACTCTCCAGACTTCAATCTCCCTTAATTATTATGTGTGGGGCACAGTTGAGCGGGAGACCAACAAAACTTTTTATAACATCAAAAATGAACTGAAGGCAAGGATTATGGCAGCATTCCCCAGCTTAAACAAGGAGACAGTCCAGAAGTTTTGCATGAGATTCTGAAATCGTCTGGAGGCCGTGACTGAAGCCAGCGGCGATTTTATTGAATGAAATTTACACTTTAGTATAGGTACCTCAACTAATTCGGTATACGTCAGGTTTAAAATAAAAAATTTTAAGAATGAAAAAGCTTTCTTGAAGCTTCCATTTACCTTTAATTAAAAGCTAAATGATTTAAAATTTGCTATTTCCAGTAAGCAAAATACTCTGTGGTGTATTTCAAGCAGAAATTATAATGATCGGAATCGATTTTTTTCAGTAAAATCGATCAAAACGGACATTTTTGATGCATTTGTAAACAAAAGTTAATTCACTCTTCGTAAAATCTTGCAAAAATAGAATATATATTTCTGAAGCGTTATTTGTGCAAATTTAAAGTTAAATTAATTTGATTTGAGAGAAATCTTACCTATACCATAAAATGTTGCATACAAACATTTCTTAACTACGGTGTCTTGTTTTTCTCACATGTTAATCGATTTATTGACAGCGGATTGACAGCCGAACGTGTTCATAATTATGGTGAAGCAGACGATAACCTTCATATGGGAGACAATGCTTAAAACTCGTGACTTTTAATGATAGATTTATCGGTTTGTACATCCATACTTCAGAAATTCTGCACGTAATCACAGATACAAAAACAAATCGAAATTCTTTTAAAATATTCGGGGTCGTTAGATTTAGTTCTATTTAACAATATTTCCCAAGAATTATCATACTGAAAATGATTTTTTTAAAAATTAAAATCTTTATAAATTATTCAATTTAAAATTGTAAAAAATGAAAACAAATCTTGTAAAAAATCATATTTCATCGAAATTTTTTTTTTATTCTGACGATATTGTCTTTAATATATATTATTCATAAAAACAATTAAAAGCTTCTCTAATTAAATAATGTCTTAGCTGTTTTAGCTTTTTTTTTTTTTTTTTTTGCGGTTTTATTTTTTCGATGCCGTACAGATTTTCGGTAAAACCGGGTTGGATTTGGTGATTTAAATTCTTCAAAGAATTCTGCTTTTAACTAATATTATCACTAAAAATTATCAAACGTTGAATTTCTCAAGTACCCGTAAAATTAAATGAGAAAAAACACATGTTAAATAAAATACTTTTGCCAAAATTTTCTAATAAAAAAGTTAAAAAAATAATTTCATTCATTTGTGAATAAATCCTGAAAACTTCATTAAACTCCAACAATTATTTTATTTTTGCAAGAATTTCCAAATTAATGTCTGTCACCGCAAAAAAGAGGCCAAAATTTGCTGCTAAAAGTTAATACAACTGCTGATGCAAGAAAAACAAGGTTTTTTTTTTATGAAAAACTCGAAAGTTCTAAAAAGGAGTAAAAAAATTTATTAAATAATCAAAAAATACTTTGATCCTTTCTCTTAATAATAACATAAAAATTGTGATGATAAAACTTTGTTTTCATCGCATTTAGAGCAGCTTTTCATCGAGGCATGCTGAGTTTTTAGCGATTTCCTGGAGATAGTATTTCAAGATATTTTTGTGAAATTTTGCTAAATATATCTGTTAAAATGAGATGTCAGTGTTATTTTCATTTTTGCGTCATTTAGACAGCAATTTATCCATCGCATTCTGTATGTAGCCGGGGAGGGCCACCGAAAATATAATCAAAAATGTCGTCGCTTATATTTATGCAATGAAAGGAACGCTGAAGATGCAAAGACGCTAAATTTGAAATTGAAATTTCTGGCCTCCGTTTTTGCTAGACGTACAACATGTTTGATTTCATTCCAGCTTCCTAAAGATTTTTTTTTATCGTTATTGTTTTTAAATATCCTCCATTGTGATAAGCAATGTTTTTAAAAGTGAAACGTGCGATGAACCCGGATGCAAATTTACCACAAAAGACTCCGAAATTATAGCACTTTCTCTTCATTAAATTACATTATCTTCTAATTAAAAGTGTAATGATATGTTTTTCCTTTTTGTTATTCAATCAGCCGTCGGAAGGATCAGTATTTTCATCATCGCTGAAGAAAAAAATTTAAAAAAACAGATGCGCTTGGCTGGCCGTCTAAGGATGGAATAACATCGACTTTCACAGAGCCTATTCTTCGGCGAACTCAACGGAACAGATAGAGGCTTCGAAAAAATAGGGTTTTCTTAAATAAAACCCTCGTCTACTACGGAAAGGACCACAGCAACAAAAAGCTGTTGACATGCCTTCTTAGTGCCACACCCTACTGAATCAATTCATACATTAAAGTCAGAGAAGAGGAGACTACACCGTAAACGGAGCGTCTCTTTTTTCCAATCAATTTCTGTCCTTTTACCCACTATGAGAAAAACCTGCCTCTCTTACATTGAACAAACGAGTTTGCGACAAACGCTGGGACTCTTCCTTACAGCTACCAGCCTGTGTATTAGAGAGTCTTAATAAAGAAAATGTGCCTTCCGGTCGGGCTCAAAACAGTTTTCCTTTTGTAGATTCGAGCCCTGTCACCCAGGCACATTCACTTTACTAAGACCCTCGAATGCACAGGCCGGTAGACTTATATTTACACCGTCTATATGACAGGGCTGTCTACTGAAACATCCACTTATTATAAAGTTTAAAATAGTATTCAAATACACAGGCGAGATTTTCACAGGTAATAAGTAATATATATCAATTTTCATTCATCACTGGATCTGACGTTACTGCAGTAGACACTGTATGAGACTCGAGCGAAATTAAATATTCAATTATGTCTCGATAAAGAAACACGGGAATTATTCAAGCTGAAGGAACTTTTCTCTTCAATGCTTAATACCAGATGAAACAGTGGGTTATTCCCAATTGAAAATTATTCTTGATTTCGGATCTATGTAAAATTTGCTCCGGTAATTTGCGTAAGTCATAAGATCCAGAGAGGAAATATGTAATAAGCTTAACTTCATTCAGCAAAAGGTCATTTGGGGGTGGGGAGATTTAAGAATTAGGTTTTGTTGTTAACCTTTCTAACTAGTTTACGTACCTGGAAGGCTTGGCCTCGATAATAAAAAAAATTCTCTCTCTCTCTCTCTCTCTCTCTCTCTCTCTCTCTCTCTCTCTCTTTCTCTTTCTCTTTCTCTCTCTCTCTCTCTCTCTAAATCAGGACATTTATCATCTCTCCCACTTCTTCCTGTATCTATTTATTGGCAGTCATGTCACCTTAACTTTTGATGATCAGTATTGGCTTTATATTAAATCTTTGTTCAAATATCTACTGTTTGAATATATAACACATAACACATAAATACATTGCACTCGAACAACCAGTTTATATAATAGACTTTTAAAACCTATATATAAAATATACAATGTGTACCTCGTATACCTACAAAAAATTTCATTAGCTTTAATCTCAGAAACGACCTAACTATATAAATTATAAATGACTTTCCTTACTGTTATTTAGCTGTTTCAAATAAACCTAAATTATAACCTTTCAATAAGACAGGAATATAGATTTACACGAAACTAGCATGAAATATGTATACATTTCTTTTTATTAGATGATAATAGGAGCGTTTGTTTTTCACTTCATTTAAAAAAAATCACTTTTGATTGAATTGTAAAAACTGCCATAGCGTGCATTTTTTTTTAAATCTGTCACAATAGGCATATTTTTCCCTAAATATGAAAATAAGCAACTTTTCAGCCTTTTTTTTAATTTAAGCAAGGTTAAAACACAACACAAAGGCAAAAATTAAAACGACTTGTGTAATTTATGGACAAGCTTCTGTGAACGATCAAATATATCAAAAGTGGTTTAAGATGTTTTGTACTTGAAAGTTTTCATCTGAACGATACAGGTCGAGCTGTTAAAATTGATAGCGATCATATCATTACATTATTTGAGAACAATAAACTTTATTCATAACGAGAGAAAGTCAACATGCCAAAAATATCTAACCCAAGTACTGAAAATAACTTCCACAGTTTTTGACGAAAATATAAAACTTCATAAAATTTGCTTGTATTTTCCTTTAATATTAAGCATCGTTATGTCTTTTATTCCTAATATGTTGGCGAAGTTAAATATATATTTGTAAATATAGACTGGTCCTGTAAAGAAATTCCACAGCTGTTAACAACAAAGAAGAGTCCATCTTAAAGCACTGCTCTTCTCTCAGCCTGTCTGTATCTTCTCATTCTCTCCCTTATCCATTGCAATCTTCACTTCTCATTCATCTCATTTTTATCTAAATGTTATACAACCATAGATTAGTTTCAAATGAGAAAAAAAGGATAAGGAATGCACAATTATTTTCTATTGCTCTCTCTCTCTCTCTCTCTCTCTCTCTCTCTCTCTCTCTGTCTCTCTCTTATAATTTTTTACTCAATCTCTCCATAAAGAATATAATGTATCAAGTTTTTTTCGCCTTTATATGCTGATCTGACATATATATATATATATGTATATATACATGGGGGACAAGTAATTATAATTATTCAGCCTTTCTGTTTTGGCTGTTCGGATATTTCTCCCTTCAGTGACTTTAGTTGTTGTTCGCATATTGTGTACACATCAGCTGCCCTCGTTTTAACATCTTCGGCTAACCGAGGATCTATAAAATGCCCAATTTTATTTCAGTTCATTTCGCTTAATGTTATTAAATATGTTTATCAGTTAGAAATCGTTACTGATTCTGGCTTAGAGGCGCCAGGGATCGAATAGATACTACACTCTGATCTCAGGTAGAAAGGCGTAAGTTTGTACATGGAAAGAAACAGAATAAAATTATAAAAATAATGGCAATATCAGACGAGAGATAAGAACAGATAGATAGATAGATAGATAGATAGATAGATAGATAGATAGATAGATAGATAGATTATAAAATAACTGATTGGGAAAGAAAGAAGCTTTTTATAAAATGCTATCATGAACTCGCATTAGTTTTTTGTTTTTCTAAAAAACGCTTACTCATCTTGTTTCAGACTCCGCATGAACATGAGATATTATTGTCATGTTTATTTTATGTGCCTACTCTCCCGTGCTGGCTCAAGGCATGTTGAAAAAGGCGTTTGAACATTTTCCCGCAATGTATTGTCAATTCTTTCTGCAATAGACTGGTTGCCAACCAAGGCTATAGAACCCAGCCTACCCTTCTATTCAACCCATAGCTAGAGGGAGAAGAGTTGGATTCATTCCTTTCCCAAAGGTATTTGCGCGTAAGTGAATGTAATGAACTTGACTGGAATTCGAACTCGGTTCCTCGATTTACTCCGTAAACTGGACAGCTTAATGTATTTACTAAAGAGAGAGTCTTATGTTTTTTGTTTTAATTTTTGCCACTTTTGGTCTGCTGTAATTTGTTAACGGAGTCCATAGCCTTATTTATTTCTTTACGGTCGATCAATAATTAATATCTATTTATTCTAGCAATGAGCTGCGAGATTTGCCAATTGTACATTTCCCGGAAACCTATTCAGGTTTTGATATTAATACGGCCTTGGATACACCAGGCAATACTCAAAGAGGGATGCTCCTCCAAACAAGTCTGCACTCAAGGTAACGTTTGCCGCCAGTCGATGGTTTTCACTGGGTGCCTCCACTTTTGGGACTTTGTACCAGATCATGCTAAGTTCAGCAAATAATTATATATTGCCACATCCTTGAGGAGGCCTGCCACTGAACGTCTACAAATTCTCATTTGATGCCGTGCTCTCAAAAAAACTTAACAATTATCTGCACAGGACCTGTTTACAAACTGATCTCGCAGGCAAATAATAGTGAGTTCTATATTGGCTGTATACCTACTTAAGAGCCATAAATATTTATCAAGGTTATAAAACAGTTGATCTCTATTAAGCGTTTAGGATTAAAGATAAGTCGTTTAAGACTGACAGACACAACGGAGACTTTTCATTGGATTTGTGTTTAGACTATAGAACAAACATGTCACACACACATGCCAGTTAAATTTTATTTATTCTTGTCACTGATAGTTTATTGCTTTCGTTAAAGTTAATTCTATTTGTACAAATCATTTTATCTAAAAGTTCATGTTCACCTAACCTCATTATGCCAAATCAACGTTGTTACTGAATAGAGAAAATAGATTTATATTTTTGTCGACTTTGATGGTAAACAGATCGGCGCTTGATTTACAGTAAATAGATTTCGGATGCTCAAGAGTACAAAGTGCGATAATGTTATAAAATTCATCCTGAAAATAAATTTATGCTTTATAGTGGAAAGATTCTCGAAGAAATAATTGCTAACCTACGCATTCAAGGAATCAGTAATCAGTTTCTAGAAAAAGAATTACATAAAAAGAATAGTGCTGTAATTAGTGTTTTGCGACGTAATTGGACAGGAAATGTCCTTTTCCGAAAAGAAACTTGTTTAGAAATGAATGATTAAGGATTCACAGAGCGTTTAGCATGAAAAATGGTAATTATTTCCAAATATATTATTGCCAATGAATGCAATTGCAGAATGTATGATAAATTTCTCTGCAAAAAAAAAATTTCTTTTGATTTTTCCATTCCTTTTGATAAAATTATTGATATAGAACCGCTTTAGATTTTTATTCGAGATTTTGATGAAGATATGTACAACGGAGAAGAGTTTGTGGTACTTGTACCATTGAAAGGTCAAACAACAGAGGAAATATATTCCAATCTTTTCTATCTCTTTAGATAAACTAGAAACAGATGGTGTGTTTGACCACAGACGGAGCTCCGCAAAAGGTAGTCAGTGATTTACGTGTAGCGATTAGATTAAAATCGAAATTTCTGGCTATAAACAAAGATTACCGTCTCTACATGGAAAAGTGTCATTCTGCAAAGCTCTCAAACTGGATCAAGCTATGGATATTATTATAAAACAATTTTATACGTGTCCCTAGCTTAAATGAGATCGATATTCCACATGGACCTTCCTATCACAAATGCTTAAATGTATTGTATTGAAACGATTTCCTGAATTGGTTGATGAAATAAAAGTTTTCATGGAAACTTAAAAAAAAAATAAGTCTGAAGTTTTCTAAAGATACTGGATGGATTCAAGATTCAAATTTTATGATTAATGTTACATATCATTTGAATTAACTGGGTCTAAAAAAATACAAAAAGCACTAAGTAGCTGAAGTTTCTTTATCGATTGAAACATTTAAGCTTCAAGACAATCGGATATAGAACGGAAACTAATTTCACTTTCCTACTTTCAAATATCCCAGGAAATGTAAAGCGATCATTGATTGTAAGAAGAGATGTTTTCTAAAATGGTTCTTAGATTTCTATGAAATCAAACAAAAATTCTTAATTCTCCTGAATCTATTTTCTCAGACCTCCAAGTTGAAATGAAAGATATGAAGCGTAACTTACATAAAAAAAAAATTACCACTTTTGGGAAATAAAATTCCTGAATTTAAATTTATTTGTCACAAGAATAATGTCTGCGTAGATGGCGATGTTCCTTTTGAGAATATGAATTTGTTGATGTCTTAAAGGAGGCCTTCGACGGTCTTGTTACATCTAGGTATTAATGATAATTGTAGTTTCCCGCTCATTTGAGTCAGATAAGAATAGCTAATTGTTGTTCGAAGAACGAGAGAATCCTATGTGCTCTAAATAAAGAATAGAAAACATATCACTAGATATAAACTGTGTTTTTTTCGGGAATTTTTAAGTAAAATCTTTTATTTTTACTTTGTTCATGCTGTCTGTTTATGTCATATGTTATTGTCTCTGTGTGGTAAAAATATCGATGAATATATATATTTATGTATTACATTTTGTATCACGTATTTGTGTACGTCAGTATTGTATATAAAATGCTTTCAGGCGTAACTCATCTTTCTAATTTATTTGACTTATTTTATTCCTTCTGTCATATTAAGGTGTTATTAGTATATTATGGATATACTAATGCTTTTACTGGACCTTGGAGAGTGGATAAGTTCAAAATATTTCTTATCTTTTCCCAAGTACCTCATTACCTATATTCGAAAGTTCATAGGTTTTCAATACCATTCAAGAAAACATTTTAAACAAGATAATGAAAGTTTTGTCCTTTTTCTTCAAAATTCGATATTCTGACTGGAAAGAAATCAAGTTTCCAGAATTAAGAATAACAGTAGGAACTTTTATCTTATTTCTTTTTGTTTACATAAAAATATCGATAAGTTTTTTTTTTTGTTAAATTACTATATACCAACCGTCTTGTATGAGTATCTTCTCTCAATTATTTTCTCGTTACTGGATCACATGTAGATGTTTTTTTCCCACACGTCTCTGTACCCATGCTTTGCTAGCATTTCATATTATTTCTTTTCTTTATTGTTAATACACCTGTTATAAATCATATACAATTCATTTGGTTCTGTTCATTTACTTTCACCTGCTCTAAGAATAAGTCTTTTAGAAATAACTTTCCCGGTTTAATACGCAAGATCGAGTTTATATTTCATTTCGAACTGCAACGCCAAATGAGTTTTAGTCTCCTGATCGAAATCTTAAATTCACAGAGTATGTTCTATTATTCCTAGAATAGGACACAGCCATTTGTTTACAACTCTATCGGGACGGGTTACATATTCGCTTATATTTTATATTTGCTTATTAGTTATATTAGCTGAAGTCTTTACTCACTTTTTGTTTGTATCTTCACATTCTCTCTCCCTTTTTCCTTCCAATATATTTTGTTCTTAATTTTATATTAACATGGAATAATTTCATATGAAAAAAGCATGAAGTCATTGATATCTTCTACTACAGCCTCACTTTCATCCTTTTTTTCATTCTATCCCTCTGTATAAAAAGAGTAATGTACATCAAACACCTATCGAGACTGTCTTTTAATCTTTTCTGCCTATTAATCTTTCTATCAGTGTCTTTATCTTTCTTTCATCAACAAACCTTCACCTCTCTCTCTCTCTCTCTCTCTCGCGCGCTATATATATATATATATATATATATGTATGTATATATATATATATATATATATATATATATATATATATATATATATATATATATATATAAGGTTAATGGTCAGAGTTGAATCAGACCAGGAAACAGTGGTATTAAAAAGTGCTCAAATGTCGTGTAAAAAAATAAAACATAAGTAAATATAGCATATAGAGATTTTAACTTTTAAAAAATCAGGAGATCAATTGAATCCGCTACCATAGTTTCAACCTTTCGGGATCCTCAGGCAATTTTTATCAAATGACCTCATAACGCCTTATTTTTAATAGGAAAAATTATGGAATTTCCGAATCGAAAAAAACTTTTAAGCCATAAATCCGAAGTCTTAAGTCCTTACCTACATATTAGAAAATGCTTAGTAAGCACAAATGAGGCTAAATGTGTGTGTGTGTGTGTGTGTGTGTATGTATTTTAGCAGAGATCCCTATCTATTACGTGTTTCACAGAAGGTGACTAATTTGGTTATGTTTTATTTATTTATTGTGTGTTTGTGTGTGAGAATGCGTGCCTGTGCGTATGTGTATCCCAAAAAGGAAATTTCTTTTTGGGACATAATTTTTAGTTAATCTGTTCGTCTTTCTCAGGATTTTGGTTGTGCTATTGCAAATGGTATTGACTCATTCTTACCAGATTCAACAAGGGTCAGTCATGAAGGTCCTCAGATTTCATCCAAATTTTCACCATTTGTTAACGTTCATCAGAGGAGTTGGAAAATGCATTTTAAATTTATGTGTGTGTGTGTGTGTGTGTGTGTGTGTGTAAAAATTCAGATATAACTAAAAAATATATATTTGTAAAAGAACAACATCAATAAAGCCAAATGAAAATTATTTTAGCAGACATAAATACATAAATTAATCTCAAACTAAAATAATCTAAATATTGATTACATTAAAAAAAAATCAGCATCATTTGCCTACTTCTGTTTAGAGTATTTCTGAGATGAGGTATTATGTACAGTATTTACATCTTTCGGTCCTCATCATTGTCGCCATATTTATCACAACGTTTCGGCCGTTGTACGCTCCGGCATTCTTCGGGTGGTTGGAATTTCGAACTGAACTGGCCATGTTTGATGGATGTCAGTTATCAGTTATCTCCTGCTAATTTTCCCTCTGAAAGTTCTCCACTGCCTTAACCGGGTATTGAACTCACACTCTTTGGGTCTGTCACTGGATCTAACCAACGCCTTTATCCACTGTGCCTTGAGGACATCTGGGTATGAATTTCTGGGTATTATAAACCTAATGTCTTAAGCAACCATTTTTACCAGTGCTCATATTGCAATTTTGCTGTTATCATTGCATGTTTTTACCAGAGCTCATATTGCAACTTTGTTGTTATCATTGCTTTTCTCTGACACTCCTTATTACTGATTCCCATATTGTGTTTATTTCTATGCTTGGTCGGCTCAGGAAATTTCTGTGGCCTAGCATATGTGCTGATTCCTTAAGTTTACGAATTTTCCAATGGTGTTCCCTGTCTATGATCTCAAAATGATCCTACAGGGGACGGTGATCTCCCTTCTCTCTCCATATGTGGTCAGCCACGCCTGATTTTTCTACTTCCCCTCGCGTTACACCTTTCTGGTGTTCTCGAAGCCTTACCTTGAGGGGGCGGCCTGTCTCTCCTTTATATTTCTTTCCGCAGCTGCACGGGATAGCGTACACACAGTCTTTAGTCGTGTTCTTCTCTATGGGGGGTCTCACTCGAGAGAGATATCTGCGAAGTGTTGTCAAGCTTTTGAAGGTTGTCCTGATGTTATATGGAACGCAGATCCTTTGTATTTTCTCTGATAACCCCTTCACATAAGGCAGGCAGACTGTTTTCTGAGTGTTGTTGTCCTCCTCCTCCTCTTGTACTCGCCTATCCCGTGCAGCTGCGGAAAGGAATATAAAGGAAAGACAGGCCGCCCCCTCAAGGTAGGGCTTCAAGAATACCAGAAAGTTGTAACGCTTGGTATATAAGCAGGAGATAACTGATAACTTACATCCATCAAACATGGCACGCGGAACTAGAACAGTCTACCCCAGTGATCGAAATAAAAAGGGTTCAGTTCGAAATTCCAACAACCCTAAGAATGCCGGAGCGTACAACGGCCGAAACGTTGTGATAAATATGGCGACAAAGATGAGGACAATAGTCCGAATAATGTAAATACTGTACTTCTGTTTATTAGACATAAATTATCATTTAGCATCCGCCATAATTGACCTTGAACTTTTCAGTTAGCCTGATGAATATTTATGAAAGTTTCTTAAATTTTAAAATTTAAAAAAAAAACTAGCATTTTTACTCTTGTTTATAAATTCTTGTTACAAAAGAAAAAAAAACCCATTGTCGGCTATTATAAATTTTCTTTTTGCCTTTATATATATATATATATATATATATATATATATATATAGTAAGGAAAAACATCCGTTGGTATATAATCCGAGTGGATCCAAGTAATATAATTGATCTACAAAAAAGAGTTCGATATATTTTATTTATACAGGGCAACATAATTAATAATGAAACAAATCCTTTTACCACATATGAGAAATAGGTTATTTCAGCAGAAGACGAAAGCGGTCGTCTGTTTTTTCAAGCCCGTTTTATATATATATATATATATATATATATATATATATATATATATATATATATATATAAATAAAAGTGAACATTGAAGTCAACACTCAGAGGCGACAGGCTGTTTCATGCTGGACGCAATCGTCAGACCGCGAATGCTCTATCTTTAATATTGAGCATTTTATCCCATAAATATAGTACATCTTAAAACTATATTTCTTCATATATATATAGATAGATAGATATAGATATATATATATATATATATATATAGTAGGGTAAAAAAATCCGTTTGTATATAATCCAAGTGGATCTTAGTAATTAAATTTATCCACAAAAAATAGTTCGATGCATATTATTTATACAAATCAATATAATTAATCAAACAAATCCTTTTACCTCATATGGAGAATAGGCTATTTAGGCAGACGACAAATGTAATCGTCTGTCTTTTCAACAACTTTGGTCATCTGCCGAAATAGCCTATTCCCCACACATGAGGTAAAAGGATTTGTTTGATTACTATGCACACACACACACACACACACACACACACACATATATATATATATATATATATATATATATATATATATATATATATATATATTCCTGTTTATCTTGTTTTTTCATTTTTCTCCAGTTTCTACTTTTCCACTATCATACTTTGTTGCCTTCTTTTATTCCACAAATTTTCCATTTGATGCCTTGTCACTTCCGAACTCGATCGATCATATCACTCCGCAGCTTCCTGTCTTTTGTTTCTAAAAATAATGTTTGACGCATTGCCTTTCTTTTTCTTCCTTGTTCTACCATCTATTCATATAAACCGGTTAAGTAGTTAACTTCCGGTTCTGTCCCTTTTTGTTGTTTTCAATATGTCCATGAGTGTTATATCCTCCAGGTCATCTTTCCTCATTATGTGTCCCAAAATGTAAACAGCTTCTTCCTTGTTGTATGTTTCTCTGTAGTTCCAATTTTCGCTAAAACTTCCTCGTTGTTCACATGTTATGCCCATGGTATTCTTAGCATTCGTTGATAGAATCACATCTATGTCGCTCCAAGTCGTTTCTTCATCTGTAAAGAAAGTTTTCAGCAAGCTCCCTCATTTAATTTCCTAATACCTTCTCGTTTAAAATTATTATGTAGTTTTCTCGGACAAAAAGTATAAATGTCAAAATAGCAGATATTACACACTGATTCTTGTTAAGAATGTTTAATGATAGTACATACAAACATGCAAAATAATAATATAGATCCTCAGTCAGAAAGCGTAACAATTCATCTCGATGGTCAAAGTCAAGGTTTGTCGTCTTTTGTAGCTGACGGAGAAAGCCTTAATATGACAATTTGACTGATCGCTTAGTCTCACGAATTTTTCGATGAAATCTTTTTTTGTAAACATTCCAAACACCCGGAAAAACTGCATTAAATTCAAAATGTCTGCCACTATTCACTCATTGTGCGAATCTCAGTCTATGGAAACGCTCAACATGTTTCTCCGTCTAAGTTACTGATAATTCGATTTAAACGGTTTCAGTTTACGTAAGGGTCCTGATAGGGGCATTTATGTATGATATTTATGAAGCTCAATACTTTTTTCAATCAAATGGAAGTGTCGTCTGGATTAATCATGTCGGTGGGAGTTTCTCAACTTATAAAATAAGCGCCCCCCAGTTAAAATAAACGTTCCTCCAAGAATCTTTATGCAAGTTTAATAAACGTAGAAGAAAATAATCGTAGAGCGAAAAAAATTTTCTACAAAATCATAAGCTTACCAAATAAGCCCCCCCCCCCCCGGGGTCAGAGGGGTTAGAATTGAAGGAAATAACCGATAATTGTATTTAGTACTCAAGTGTACTATTCAATGTAAAATGAAAGAATATGAAGTTGCCAGAGTCTTTTATAGGAAAAGGGTCTGTCTATCAACCTACCTTCAAAACTAACATTGAAGATTCAGGATTTTACTACAATTTGAACAACAGCTACTGGCACCTGTGAGAACTTTGCAACTAATCCAATTACGATATAAGTGACACATTTTGGGATTTTTATAAATACAGAACGAATATTCATAAAAATTGCAAAGTATATTTATTTGATTCTTAGTGGATGGATCTTATAAACTTTAAGTGTCTCTCTTGTCTGAGACTATCAGACCTGGATTTGGTCTGGTAGCCTCAGAGTCCTCGCTTATTTGATTGGCTAAAATCCTCGCTTATTTGATTGGCTAAAATCCTCGCTTATTTGATTGGCTAAAATAATGGCTTCTATTAGCATTGATGTACAACAATTAACGCCTTCGTGACTCAAAGGTGACGGAACAAACGAAATCGTCAATATGCAAAAGATAATTCTGGCAAGAGTGCGTCTAATTCCAACCAACCTGACTTGTTTCTTGACCAAGCTAACGTAAAGAGAAGAATTATTTAAACTATGGCATATATTGGCCTCTTATGCAGCTATCGATGCCGCCAAGTAGCATCAAACTTTGAAAATGTCCATCTTTATTTATAAATGTAAATTTGGGGCTGATAACAAAACAGGTTTCAGGTGTCTTTGGTTAGACGCACAACATTGAGATTTCAACGCCTTGAAGCTGAATGGAGTTTTGTTGATTTCTCAGAGTTGAATTTAAAAAAACAATTTTAAACAAGTAACTACAACATTCGAGAGGGAAATTTATTCACATTTTTGCAAGAAACTATACAGAGGCTTATGCATAAGCTGATTTATGCGTATATTTTAAAGAAAAAAAAATCAAAATGTTTAAAATGGATACTTTTATCAAAATAAATAGTTTGTTTTTTAGAGTTTGAAGAAGCGATGAAAAGGTTTATAAAAATATCCACACAAAGATATGAATATTCCAAATGGCAACTCTGGCTGCTATCGTGGCCGTCAGTTTGTCGTATGCCCTTGACATGTGCTAAAAAGAGTTTAGTTTTGTTAGTGTTGTTGGCTTAATTGAGTCGTTTGATGTGTTGCCATTAGCTTGCCTCAAAGAATTAAAGAAAGTCGCGCCGTTCTTGTACTTTGCTGATTTGGTTTTTCGAGTCGATTCCAGGTAGACATATTTTTTAATTGACTCCGAGTTGATTTTTTTCTTATATTTTTTTATTTAATGTAAGTCAACTGAAATTGCTTAAAATATTTTTCATATAATGTAACATTTTCTCCACTAAGTCCTTGCCAATGATTATTTTAAATGACTTCGTCTGGAGCCTACTTGGAAACAACTGCAACGATCATCTAACACCAGTGAAAACTTTGCATATCACCACATACCAATTTTTGTCCAAATTCATTAATAATATTATGTAGAATTATTTGTTCAATTCTTGTATCCATCATTGTAGCATCTGAAACAAGAGTTAGCATCTGATAATATTATTGATATTCACATAAATAATAAGAGTGAAAAATCCCTGTCATTTTTTAGATGTGAAATAAGCTTTGCGGTAAAGAGCCGTATAAAACAAAAATACTTTTCATACACAATAATAATAATAATAATAATAATAATAACAACTTACGGAAAGGAAACTACAAGAAATTAGTATGACCCCCCCCCTCCCCAAGACCCAGTTACGGAGATAGGATCTGTAACAATTTTATGGGACTACACAATACACACAGACAGAACAATGAAAACTAATCGCCCTGACATCGTGATTAGAGACTGCAAAGACAAAAAATTGATATGGCAGTCCCTGCAGACTGCAGTGTATCTTTGAAGATCTTCAAAAAAACTATCAAAATACAAGGACCTTGAAATCGAAATCTCAAAAATGTGGCGCATGATGACATTAACAATTCCAGTTGTTTAGAAAACATTCCAATAGAGTCATTGAAGGAATCCCTGGTAGCCTTTGCCTTAAAGAAATACAAAAAATTGTACCCACAAATATATCCCACAACTTACGAAGGGTTTTTATCTATGTAAAATATGTACGATTTTTTTTTTTTTTTTTTTTTTTAGAACTGCTCAGTGGATAATGTCATGATGCCATTTCTGACCTTAGGTCTTTGGTTGGCACCCGGAAAGAAATGAGTATACACCAGAAACCAAAAGAAATAAAATAATAATAATAATAATAACCAGATACCTAAGGTCATTTCTGACTTTAGATCTCCGATTGGGACGCGGAAGGATATGAGTATACCAAAGAAATCAAAGGAAATAATAATAATAATAATAATAATAATAATAATAATAATAATAATAATGGAGTCAGAGATAGTCTTTAGATGTGTACGTGAAATATGCTTTAGAGTAAAGGGCTGCAATAAACAACTTTTTATTTGTTTTGACACACCCTAGTAATTATCTGTCTAAATGAAATTTACGCTGTATAATTCCTATGTATTGTGCGCGTAGCCTAGCCGTTGTGATTGCACTCAATTTCGCACAAATGCCTTTGGAAATGGTATGAACCCATCTCTTCATCTCCCAGCTATGGACTCTCTGGTTTTGGTTGGAAATCAGAGAAGAACAACTCTGAATGAAAAAAAAATACAAATTTGAATTACAAAAAAAAATATTCGAGTTTGGAAATAGTACTCAAAACTGATTTTGTTTTTAATTAGAAACAGAAAACGGAGCTGAAAAAACAATTTTTCTTTAGAAACGTATGCAAACACCAAATAATATTTGAATGCAAAATCTGAAAAGAAAAATATTCGATATTTGAATGATATTTTATTTGAAGACGTCTCAATGTTCAGGAAAAATAGTTTCACAGTCAATTTCCAAATCTGAAAAAGTGTTGAAAGATTTTTAGGAATACATGTTTTCAGTGAAAGGGGTTTTTCTCGCAATGACCAGAGATACATTAATTGTCTCCCTTTAAATAGTAAATTAGACTGGGCTCTCCAGCCTAGGTTAGCAATCAGTTTCTCTTAAAATCCTTTCTCACGCACAACCAGTTTATACCGAAAGAAAAAATATTGGGGGGTCTGGCATAGATTACCTGTTTAAAAATGGTTAGAAAACCCGGTTCATTCCTCACTAGTTAACCCATTATTTGTTAGCGTAAGCTAATTTTATTAAACACACACACACACACACTCACTCGTGTCAGAATCTGACAAAAGGACCAAACACTTGGGTGGGGAAGGGCTTCTTGGTTGGGCCGAAAACTTTTCAACATTCTCTAATTTACTAGAAAGATAATTAAGCATTTTAGATATTCTGAGGAACAGTTAAGTAGCCTTGAAATATATTAGAAAACAATTAGAAAATACCTTACTGCGCATGCCTGAACAGATACACTGCTTTAGTTGAGGGAAACGCTATTGAGTGAACTTGCGTACTATGTAACCAAAGCATTCACAACATTCTCATGCATTTTTTAATACATAGCATCTCTATAACACTCCACCCCACCGAACCGTGCAGGGAAAATTTGGCTCTTGGTGATTTGGCTCACAGTTAACTAGATTTGATATAACTCGGCAACTAATCAGAGACGGTCGTTACTACACGTGTGGACAGTCTCTCTCCTTTGTGGCTTAATCCGTTCCGATGAGACACTACCGAGTTCTATGCAAACGTCGCATTTACAATGGCCGATTGAGTCGAGTATTCTCGTCACATGCTGGGATTTTTTTCACAAAACATTGCATCATCTCTACCTGCCCGCCTACCGATTACAATCCAGATTAGCGTGTTATTAATCCGACTAAACAATCCTTGAATAGGAAAGCTATATACTGTCTGTAGAAAACAGTGTTAGGCTTGCATGATTCGGGATTTAATTTACGATTACACACAACAGATAATGTAGCCAAGCACTTATTAGAGAATCTCTTAGAATGGCCATTACAAGGACGGAGCCATATTGTTACAGAAACCATCTTGTTCCGATATCAGTCATTTGCAATACTCCATAAAAAGAATGCCGTTTTAGTGAAAGGAAAATTTTACTGCCATAAATAATAAGAAAATGCAAAGTCTGGTAACTATTAGGTTGGTGCAAAAATAATGTCGTTTTCTTACATCGTAACATATGTGAGAAAACGAAAATAAAGGATTCATTAATTGAATAGTAAGAAGAGCAAAAAGCGAGATAAGTCAACGTTGGAAATTTTTTAGCTCAACATGACTATTGTATAGCAGCCATTGGATGTTAAACGTATAAGTTATTGATTTACTGGAATGAAGTTTCGCCAAAAACGTTTTGATCATCAAGCTGGCGTGACGCAGGCAATAAATAACAAAAGATAAAGAGACAAATTAGACTGATAGTGGAATAAACAAAAATCGGGGAAACTACCATATGGCAAAGATAAAAACAAGTTGATTTGTGCATGAGAAAAAAGATTACAGATTCCGCCGGGTTTTCAGATTGATTAAAAGTTTTGCGATGATGATTTTTAAAATGTTTTCATACAAATTCGACCTTCTTGTATTTATC
The DNA here is from genome assembly GCA_963932145.1 of Acanthosepion lycidas. Lineage (NCBI taxonomy): Eukaryota > Metazoa > Mollusca > Cephalopoda > Sepiida > Sepiidae > Acanthosepion > Acanthosepion lycidas. Next base: position 2,784,670 of record OZ010597.1, read on the forward strand.
TGAAATCTGGAAATTTTATCTTCCCATTCTTCTATAGATCTTTTTTTTTTTTTAAATAATGCTTTTAAATTTTTAATTCAAAATTCAGCCGATACATTCTTCGACTTTCTGCATTATTTGAAGTCCTGAGATAATGACTTTTTCCTTATTCTATAGATATGCATAATAGAAAAAGAATAACACAAACTTAACAATGTAACGACGAAAAACAAAGAAAACAGAAAAAAAGGAAAGAAAATAGTAGTGAATGAATGAATCTCTCTCTCTCTCTCTCTCTCTCTCTCTCTTCCCCCTCCTCCCAAACGTTTGTTTCCTCTTTATCCCTTTTTATTTATCTTGTTTTAATTTATTTGTTATTTCTATTCATCTCTCTCTTTTAATTACTTTCTGGAAAACTCTCCTTCTTCCTCTTTCTGCTGCCTTTGTTTCTCATTCTCTAACGTCCCTTTTCTTTCTTTCTTTTTTCTTCCTATTTTCTCTTTCTTTCTCTTCTCTTTGCTTATCTGTCTCCTTCACACTTTCTCTTTTTTTCCTCGATATTTTCATCTTTTCTTTCTTTCCCTTTCAAATTTTCGCTGTTCCATTTTGTTTTTCCCACCCTCCGAATTTTACGCTTTCAATCTTGCTTTCTGTATCCCTATTTTATATTTTTAGTCTTCCTCCCTCTATATTCTCTTAACCTTTTTATCTCTTTCTTTCCTTTTACTCTCTCTCTCTCTCTCTCTCTCTCTCTCTCTCTCTCTCTCTCTCTCTCTCTCTCTCTCACTTTACTTTCATTTTTCCCATTCATGTCCATCTCTTTGTGGTTTTCACCTCCGTTCTATCATTTCCTTTGCATTTCTTCTTTACTTTCCTCATTAACTCTATTCACTTTTTCTCTCTTATTTACATTTCTCTCCTTCTCTCTCAGGTTTTCGTTGTTTTTTCTCTTTCTTCCTTGTTTACTCTACATTTTTCCGTCTCTCTTTTTTTCTGTCATTTTTTACATCTCTCTCTTTCTCTTCCCCTCTGTTTACTTTTTTCTTTCTTTCTTTTCCTTCATAATTTCCATTCCTATTTTGACCCTCATCGGTCGTCCTTCAAATCTTAATCCGAATGTAAACAACTCAGGCTTTTGATCGTGAAACCATGACCCATTAATGTCCAAATAAATCCAGTCCTACCCGTTTCTTCTTGGGTGTGACGATGACAGGGAGTTTATTTTACTTTTAATGCGTTCACTACAAGAGAATTTTAAATAATGAGAAAAAAAATCGGGCATGACGAGTCACGACATTTTGTCTTAATTGGCACCGAGCAGCCGACACAACTTTCTCAAAGGCTTCATTTTCATAACACACAAACGCCAACAAACGATAAATATAATTCAATAGTCTATCGATAATCAATAGCAAGATTTTAGAGTTAATAATAGATTATTTCATCTAAAATTTCACAACAAAGCCCAGAAAACATTTTAGCGTAAATTGAACTGATTTAGTAAGAGGAATATATATATATATATATATATATATATATATATATATATATATATATATATATATAGTTAAACAGTACCTGAGGATGACATTGCGATGGAATAAAACACTATTTATCAACATGGTAAATTCATCTTTACATATCGACACCAGAAAGCGCATCCGAGAATATGAACGTATCCTGTTGAAAATAAGCAGACAAAACTAAACTATTCAACGGTACTTGCCTCAACACACACACACACACACACACACACACACATATATATATATATATATATATATATATATATATATATATATATATATATGTATATATATACAAATATATATATACATATATATACATACATATATATATATATATACATATACATACATATATACAGAGAAACATACATACATGCATATATATGTATATACATACATATATCATATTTACATACATGTATATATACATACATATATCATATATACATACATATATATACGGACATATATATATATACATACATATAAATAGAGATATATATAATCATGTATATGCATGCATATATCTAAATATACATATATATACATATAAGTGGCATGGCGTGTTCTAGCTGTGAAGGTATGCCCCGGCGGCATTAGAGAATGTAGTCCATCCGAGCTCTTTCTGTGGAAGTAGTGATAGAGCAGCGAGAGGCCTGTCACACCCCGCTTGTCGGAGACAGGATGATGGGTAAAGAATAATTTGTAACCCACAAGGGCTCGGAGACGATTTTGAACTCTATTATGGTTGGAGAGTGAGGTCTGAGTAAATTCCACCAAATATGACAACAGTACTCCATTTCCGGTTTGATCTGTCTCTTGTAAAGTAAAGGCTTGCAGGATGAGTCAGGTATTTACTGGAAAGGTACAGAGGGCCGACCATTTTACCTGCATCTTGAGCGATGGATTGTATGCACGAGTTCCACTTGAGGTCGGGTGTGAGTTTGAGGCCCAATCGTCTCTCAAGGCACGGAGTTTCCCCGAGGGGACATCCGTTCACTGTGACTAGCGGTAGTTCGGTATCCGATCGTCAATGATATAATAAAACTAGTTTAGTTTTCAAGACATTGAATGTAACCAGACAACCTTTACCCCATTGGGTTGTTTGTGCATGACCGGAAGAGGGGTCAGCTGCCAATCTCCAAACGTCAAGAGTTTTAGAGGTGCGCCTGTATATAGTCGTATCATCGGCATAGATGTTTACAAATGATCTGAGTATATACTTAGGTAGGTCGCTTATGTAGATCAAAAAGAAGGTTGATCGGTGGAGTGACCGTGGAGGACGCCTGCATTGCCCTCCAGTGGTCCGGAGGACAGGCCATTGATAATGACATTCTGAGACCTACCTGTTAGGAAGGATTTTATGATCAAGAAGAACCTTCCAGTAATTCCATAACTGGAGAGCTTGTGCAATAAGCATTTTTCCCCACAACATATCGAAGGCCTTTGATATTTCTAGTGCTACGGTCGTCGAGGTGTGTTTGTCGTCAGGAGCCTCACTGATTCTGTGAGTGATGGCAGTTAGGAGGTCGGCAGAGTATCGGGCCGACCGAATGGCATACTGCTAGTCAGGAGGGGGGGGCGGAAGAACGCACACACACGTTCTTGAAAAGCGGGGATACGCTTCATACTTTCAATAGGCTTGGGAAAAATTTCTCCTTCAATCAGCCATAACTTTGCTAAGATTGGGGATAATTCCAGTTTGATATTCTTAAGGACAAACATTGGAATTTTGCCTGAACCAGTCACACACACACGCACACACACACACACACACACACACACACACACATATATATATATATATATATATATATATATATATATACAGAGTTTTATATATATATATATATATATATACAGTTTTATATATATATATATATATATATATATATATATATAATAGCTGGCCACTCGTTTTTGAGGATACTCGTCTATTCTATAGCCAATCCCTATTGCAGACGCTCGCTCAGGCAGATTTATGCTTGTTCAACACCCACAGAGCCCACCTGTGGTTTATACTGCAACTATGTTGAGCAGACCTTAGTTACAGTTTCTGGGGAAAAGCCTGTTATCAAGCGTGATCAACAATCTGAACAATGCCAGCATTCTCAAACCCTCGGTCACGATCACTTGTGACTTCGTGCTAGCACAGCTATCGACGGCTCCTAAGTTTTATATATATATATATATATATATATATATATATGGTACGTTGGATAAATTGACGTTTAAATTACACAAAACTGAAAATAACACAGATATCTCATTTTAACAGATATATTTACCAAAATTACACAAAAATATCTTGAAATGCTAAAGTGTAAATTTATTCGATAAAATCGCCATTGGATTCAACCATAGCCTCCAAAAAACTTCAGAATCTCTTGCAACTCTTCTGGGCGGTCTCCTTGTTTAAGTTGATGAATGCTGTCATAATCTTTCCTTCATTTCATCTTTGGTTTTCACAAGGAGTTCACACCTAATAATCAAGGGGGTTGCACTCTAGTGAGTAGGTGGCCAGATGTAAGGGGTGATGCCGTGTGCAGAAATTGCCTGACAGTCATGACTGTGTTCTCCTGCTTGTGAAATATGGTGTAGAGTCCTGTTGCCAGATATAGAGTCTTCCAGCAGCCATTCTCTTAATCCAGTGCAGCACTACCTCCTCAAAGCACTTAATGTAGACCCATGTGTTGAGTGTGAAGCCCTCACCAACAAATCTGGGAGTTCTTTTCTTATCAGAACAATCAGAGTGTGTTTTCCGAGCTGCCGTGCCTTCGTAATCACCATTAGACTCCTCCAATTCTTTCTAAATCCTCTGAACTGTTCTCAGACTGACACTTAAACACTCTGAAATGTTCGTGTTGAAACTTCCGGTGCGAATGCCAAGCAGTACAACATGCTGTTTCCAAATTTCTGGCGGATTGAATTGCGTCATGGTGCTCTTTTGCTCACAAACGCTGCCCAACAGACCCTACTATACTGTGCAGTCGACAAAATAAAAACAAACAACGCGCACGCACGAAATTAAAATATATAAAATGGCGACAATTACCCACACACACACATATATATATATATATATATATATATATATATATATATATATATATAAAGACAGGCGTAAATAGTTGTGTCATTTGCATAAATACTTTGTTTGGAACTGATGACAACGGGAATGTTATTGATGAATAATCTAGAAGCGTACCCTTACCTTTCATTACATTATTTCTTGGATTGGATTAAGTTAAATGTTCAACCAGTGACACCGTAGACCTTGAGCCTGCGAAGAAGGCCAGCATGCCAAACACTGTCGGACGTTTTTGTGATATCTAGAACCAAAATCCGCGCTTCGCCGTTCTTTGCTAAAGCTTGACAGACAAATTCAGTCATCGGCAGTATTACTGGCGAAACAGAAGCCATATTACTTGTCTGAAAGAAGACCGAGCAAAATAACATGTTTAACCGATTCGGCGTTGATTGTATCTTCGAGTACATTGCCAAAATGTGGTAAGAGATTTTAATAATTTGAGAGGCCAGAGTGTTCCCCGAACTTCTTAAAAACAGAGACTGCAGAAGTAGCAAGAAATAGCCCGGTATTCGTTGTAAAAGTTCAGAGGCACATTTCTTTAGAACGTCTGCAGAGAGACCGTCCAATCTGCATGCCATATGGGGATCTAGTTTAGAAATAATAGCATAAACCAAGGACAGGGTTATGCGCATATCACTCAGTAAAGCCTTCGTTCTAAGAGAAAAATCGAGTAGAGATATTCCAAAAGAGTCGGGAGTGGAGTTGGAAAAGAATTTACGAGCAAAGCATTCTACTTTATCTACAATAGATATCAATATTTTAAATTGATTGAAGAGAGGAGAGACTGGGGATTTACTTTCGTTCCGCACACATAATGTTTTTTTTTCTCTGCTGTTGATGAACTTGGATAAACTATATGATCGTGCGCTACTTTGTGAATGTGTTAAGCCAGATCGATAGTGACTTCTTGACCTTTATATATTCGACATAAACAAAATCAAACTCACTGTTAATTTCACCGTTCAATTTTTGCTCTCGGTACGAAAGATCTTAGACTTCAGATTTTTATATACATCCATTGTCCTTTGATGCAATCATTTTGGGACGTGGCATAGATCTAGAACCAAACATGTGAGAGGCTTTACAGCGTCTCATTGTATCAGCAAATCGCTCTGATATAGCCGGAAGAAGTGATTCTTGTGGGTTATGGCGGCTGAGGAGACAAGGGATAAACAAGGAGTTGATCGTGGTTTCTCTTGGTATTTCCGTGCTGGCACTAAATCTTCGGTGCCGGGTTTCATCCAAGAAGAGACCCCAGTGAAACATTTCACAACATGATGATTAAAAATGTCCTTCTAATGTGAATGGCGAAGAAAATCAGGAAACAAGTCCGAGTCAGTGCGTTGATAACAGAAAGATGTTCTGTTAACAGGGTTTCTTGACTGATAGGAGAGCGGAAAGAGATAGACACTAGAGCGTGGTTGGAGTTGCTAAGAGGACAGAGCTGCAGAGCACGACATGAGTCATGGAAAGTGGTAAGGAAGAGATCAAGTAGAGAAGTGTGTCTGTCAGTCGTAACAGGGAAACACGTGGGGAAATCTATTATTTAAATGGGAGATTGAGTAATAGAAAAATTCAAAGTCTGGATGCTAGTGAGGTTAGTGCCATTAGAGAGATTAAGACATGATGGGCAATGAAGTTGCCGAACACAAAGATTTCTACAGACGAGTATAAAGAGAAGGCTTTATCTATACAATCAGAAATTCTATCTAGCAAACAACAATCATAAGTTAAAGGGGGTGTGGGGCAATGAATGAAGAAAAGATAACAGACTGAGCTTAGTGGTGAAAGTCGGAAGTACGTATAAGAACAGTCCGGAAACTGAAGAGAGATTTCCCTTTCCAGTGGAATACGTTTGCGAACATAGACACCAAGACCACGTGTTTAGATACTAGCGTCCTTCCGAAAGAGAGGGAGAAAGCCAGGAACAGAGAATTTAGTGGAAGACATTAAAGATTTCAGATTAGGATGTCTGGATAATGTTCCATGAGAAATAATTCCACACTGCATAAATCTGTACGATTACAACGAATGTTGGGGTAAGAAAGGTTTTTGGGGTGAGCTGGTTTAGTTTTATTTTGTTTATTTGTATTGGTCATGATATATGTTTAAAGGTAGAAAGGCCAAGAAGGCGACTGTTGTTTAGAACAACCTCTCTAAGCGCTAACCAAGAATTCGTGCTCCTAACTACCAGTCGGGCTTCAGAAAACTGTTAATTTGGTACCCACTGTATGAAGAGCCAGTCATATCGCCAAAAATTAATGACGCCCTTATTAAGGCCTCTGAAGAAGGAACCGGAAACGTCATTCTAAAGAGGAAAGAAAGGATAAACCCCTACACCTGTTCATAAAATGGGTGAGGAGTGTGGATCGAGCGACAATGTTTAGATACAGACGGTTAACCTGATGAGTGATTTCAATGTATGCCGCCGCAGCTACCTTACAAATGAACAATACAATCCCTCCCACCCGCCCCTCACCATCAGTTAAAAATGGAATTTTAAGATCTAAGTAAGAGCGGTGGGGTCAAATGTAGGATTAGCTTCAAATAATTAGCGTAGATTACTTACGGAACAAACAGTATATTACCGATTAAGTTTCTACTTAGTATAAGTCGAAATAGCCCCAACCTGTCAGAATAAAATCGAGTGCAGAATTAAGGTTTGCCTTATCACATAGGGATTTTTATAAGGCAAAAAAAAACGGGCCCCAACAAGCCAATTCCAGAAAATTAAGTTGAATAAAAGATCGGATATCTTACATTTTAGATTTTCCGCCAAAAATTGAGACCTGATTCTTTCGGTGGACGTCGTTTGAAAAGATAATCTAAATTTTATGGGGAGAGCGTTACCTCCCCCCGCCCTTCCGACTAAGAGAATAATCTGAGAAAAGCATCCCTCCATCCCGCAAAAAAAAATGTTTCAATATACTTAATATGAGACCTGCCACGATATTCAGTTTGAAACTGGGCCATTTTTTCTTTTTATTCATTTCCTCTTTACCCTGCATTTTAGGATCGTGATACGTTTGATATTTAACCTTCCCTAAGCAAACCTGGAACAATTTTTTATCAAGATCCGTAGCTGGAAAATTTACACATTAAAATAACATGAATCAAAGTAGAAAATACGTAAAAATCACAAAATATACGAAAAAAAATATCTGCCCTTACATTAACAGTCGACACAATGTTAAAATTCCATCAGCATTAAAAAATCCAAAAGGCAGCTGTAGAAAGGCAAAACTTTGTGACTACAGCAGCCAAGATGAGGACACCAGTTTGAATAAATCAGTGTATAATAATTATTCCTCAACCCGGAAATTCAAATAGATTCTAATATCTATTCGTTTTAATTTTCATCCAATTCAGCCTCTAACTCACGAAGTTTTAGATGGATTGCCAACATCATCATGAACATGTTTGTTTTTGCTGCTACCATCTTAACGAAACATTCATAGTTGTGAAGAAACTGCATTTGATGGCGCTTCTACGAGGTTTTGTTGGGACATCGGGGTGTGCTGGAAAATGATTACGTACAGAATAATGAACAATGGATAAAAGCGTTGGTTGAATTCGGTGACTTGACCCAAAGGGATGTAAGTTCAATATCTGGCTACTGCATTGGTGGACAAGAACTTGGAGAGTTAAGTTGAAGGGAGTTAACTGAGACATCCGTTGTGCGTGTAACTGGAACAATATACCCCGGTGTAGAAAATAAAAAAGTTCAGTTCAAAATTCCAATCACCTGAAGAAGGCCTGGGCGGACAACGGCTGAAACATTGTGAATATGATAACAAAGATGAGGACAATAGTCCGAACAACGTAAATCATATAAATAATTACAATACTCATCTCAGAAATATAGACAGATCCCGAAAAAGGCCGGAGCGTACAACGGCCGAAACGTCGTCAATATGACAACAAAGATTCCGAACAGTATAAATAGTGTAAATAAAAATGAATCTTTCATATTTAACATTACATTTTATTCACTCCAATACTTCTTCACTTACTCTCGGTCAGCTTGTGGCTCGACCCCCACAGAAATTTTGCCCTATATATGTACCTTGCATTCTCTGCTATGTGTTAAAGACAGTCCCCTGCCATTGTTTATATAATCTGTCTGTCGAACGGTTTTTCTAATGCGTGCACCTATCAGGCGTAACCTTTCTCAGCAGGTGATCACCTATCGAGGTCAACGCTGACAATGGGGGAATCCCTCCTTGGAGTCACTTTCACCTGAGGCTATGGGAGGACAATAAATGTAATCTTATAAATTGTTTATTTCTAGAGGGAACAGCGGTTAACTGAAACCTCGAAAGCAAACCTGTGATTAAGAGAATCACTGCATGCAAAACACTCAAATAAACTTCATTAAATTGGAACGAAATGATGTTCTTGCGATGGACTCTTCCAAAAGAAAACGTATTATTTGTTTCGAGTGTTACTAAGGGACACAGTGTTGATATACGTGATTATAAAAGTGTCTACAGGTCAGAACAAGTGACCTAAGAGATCCGACACTTTTGACACTTTGCATTTTTATAATATAAGGTTGGTGCAAAAATAATGTCGTTTTCTGACATATGTTACTACGTGAGAAAACGACATTATTTTTGCAACAACCTATTAATAATAATAGCAATAAAAATTATAATAATCAATATGGTCTACAAAGATGTCAACTGCGACTGCTAAGAATATTTGTAAAAAATATAAGGATTAAGGAAAGCAAGTCCAAATAAATTCGCCATTGACCATCGCCCACTTTTCAAAGATTTATTTGTTTAACTGAGTATATTTAATAGAAACGTGAACGTCGATTCATTAATGCCGAGTTAGGAAGGATCAAGAATATTTTCATTTATAATTACATTTTTACTGTCAACCTCTTTTCTTTTTATATGCCATATCCTTTCGGGACGTAGGCGATCATGGCTCTCCACCTCCCTCTATCCCTTGCAGGTCTCAGCAAGCTCCTTCTCTCTGCTTCCTCCCCCAGACCACGTTCTGACATCCGCCTGCTCAAGATCGTCAGGTATGTCACGCGCTACTTTTCCTCATCTCTCTTTCTCTCTATTTGACCCGTGAGTATCAGATTCTCCAAGCTCTCCTTCCTCATTATGTGCCCCAGAACCTTCAGCTGCCCCTTCCTGATGTTTAGTATAAGCCTCCCCCTTGTTTGAATCCTCTCTAAGACCTCATCGTTGCTCACAGGCTCGGTCCATGATATCCTCAGCATCCTTCTGTAGAACCACATCTCCGTTGCCTCGAGTCTCTTCTTCCTCTTTGAGGAAGCCGTGAGTTAATGAGTTAAAATGGTAACGATGAGTGAGGTTGTATGAAATAAGTGGAAGAGAAGATTATGAGGATACAAAACGATAGATAATGTTTGATGTTTTACTAGAAAAGATCATGATTAATGTATTCAAAGAAGCACCAACGTGGGATTCTGTTCCTCAATTTCACGGTTGTCCTTGTTACGTTTAAAAAAATGGAGGAAAAATGGATGGTCTGTCTTTATGGAAGTAGCGTAACATGTCCTGACAGATTTCATAAACAATATTGTTTTTGCAGGTGTGGGGGTGTTCATCGCTCGAGTTATTGAAAATCATTTATTTATTGCAAGAGCCATTTAAGGTAGAAGATTACTGAATGATGTGTGTGTGATATAAATGTAAGAGGAGAATGCCAGAAGTGAAGATTGCGTGGATATGGACGATAAAGATTGACCTTTGACGTAATAAGGTTAAAATTGTAGCATTCATTGAATCATTTATGTAGGTGTGGGGGCGGGAATGTTCCAGAAAGTAGCATTCTGGGTTAAACATCTTCCTTACAAATGGAATACTGAAAGAATCAGGATGTATTCGGCTTTGTGGACGTAGCATGACTGCACAGATCTGAAATGGTGGAACAAATTAAGCCATAAATGCTATTACCACAGCCTTTTCATTGCATCTTTATTCTGCGCTGCAGTGTTGACTCCTTAGTATTAGTAGTAGTAGTAGTAGTAGTTCTGAAACAGTCCCATGTAATACATAGGTATTTTTTTCATTTTATTAGTTTTAAATTCGCATTACCTTAACAATATAATTGTTAAACCACAACACATCCACAATAAAAATAAAAAAGAGCAGGTTGTTGCCAAACAGTCTCTGAAAATAAGTTTCTGTATTAATTGTACTAAAAGTACCAGAAGCAAAACAAAATATA
>OZ010597.1:2800484-2840484 GCA_963932145.1 Acanthosepion lycidas
AGATTAATAATATAATATTATTATTAATATACATAAATAATATATATGAATTATATAGATATTAATAATGTATATTATATATATATATATATATATATATATATATATACACACACACACACATATATATATATATATATATATATATTAATATAACAGTAACAAACTTATAAATATAAGCAGTTATACTGGTCCGGCAAAACCTCAGGTGTTTTAGCTTGTAAATGAACAAACTAAGGGTAAAAAAGGGTTAAAAAAAACATATATATATGGCCATATATTAATATATTAATATATATATATATATATATATATATATATATATATATATATATATATATATGTATATATATATATATGTATATAAATATATATATATATTACATACAATAGGAACTAAGATTATTTCATGGTTATGATCATTTCACTCTACAAATTAAGATGAATTTTTAGGGATTTTCAAACCCATAAGGTTGAAAGAAAAAAGAAAATGAAACTGGTTTAAGACAAATTTCAAAACCAGGTGGAAGCAAATAAAAGAAAAACCGAAAAAGGAAGAAATAGGAAATAGACAAAATAAAAAGAGGAAGAAAACATTGACTTCTCGATGGGAATCAGTTTTAATATTTTATATTATATTATTAGGATTCACTTGGATTATATACCAACTAATTTTTATCTGTGTATATATATATATATATATATATATATATATATATATATATATATATATATACACACATATATGTAAAGAAAGAACAGTAAGATATATAATCCGATGTTTTTATAGATTTTTTTATTTTCACAAAATAGTGCTCAATGTAACTTTACAGAGCATTAATATTATAAATTAATTGATTTAAAATATGTTTTTTTTTCGCTACACAGTTCTAACCATGTTTCAAAAATGGAAGCTAAAACCTTCGAATTTAATTTTGTAATTAAATTAAAGACATTCGTTCCATTTCATCCTCAAGAGAATTTTGGAGTATATATATATATATATATATATATATATATATATATATATATATATATATATATATAAATCAACATTGAAGTCAACACTTAGAAGCGACAGTCTGTTTCATGCTAGACGCTATCGTCAGCCCACGAGTGCTGTTATTTTTTTCTTATTTTTTTTTTTTAAACACACCACACGTTGCCTGATGATTGCATCTAGCATGAAACAAACTGTCGCCTCTAAATGTTGACTTCTATGTTCAATTTTATATTTACACACGCTCTATCTCTGATATTGAGCACTTTATCCCATAAATATATATATATATATATATATATATATATATATATATATATATATATATATATATACACAAAGAGAGAGAAATCATATTAGCGAAAATAATAATTGGTATTCATCAGATACATTGACACAAAGATTTGATTTTAATTTTAATTTAATTATAAGAATTTAAATAATTTCTTCTTAAAAGCACTAAGACAACATGCTTATAGATGCATGCAGAGTTGGCCTTTAGCCAGACAAACCAACAAGTATCCGTAGAGAAAGCATTCTTATACAAAGAAAAAGTTAAAATAATGACAAAAACAGCCTTGACACCCAAGATAAACAATCATGAGGGTTGCGCTGTAATTTCATGGAGATAAAAGATACTTTCACCCCTTCACCCGTACCCATACACTGTCTAGCACATGCACAAACATTTATTCATCCAGCTGTGACAACAAATTCGCAATCACACACACACACACATCTGAGCATAAATAATACAGGGTCTATCCATATCTTTTGTGTTTGTAACACTTTTTACAGGACACAAATTTGACACCATTCCGAAACAGAATGCACAGATACTACATGAGGTGTGAGATTTGATCCGAAGTAGATCGTACGGAGAAGTTAGAAATTGTGAAAATAATGGAACATAAATAAGGAACGAAATAAAATATTAATTCAACTTATTAATAAGAAAAAGAAAAATTCTATAATAATGTCACAAAAAAGCGATTTGAGAAAAATTTTTAAAAAGTAATTATCAAGAAAAGTGGATTGACCAGCAAGAAAATATTTGAAGAAATTGTAAATGTAAAGAGAGAAAAGAGATGGTTAAAGAGCTGAAGACAGCCAATTAAGTAGACCTAACAAAAAGAAATGTGTAAATTGAACGAAGAACTTCATGAAAACTGATTTCTCATCAGTAATTTCTTGTGACCAATGTAGTGTTACATTGCTATGAAGCTGATAAGTTAAAGTTTGGTTCCGTCATGGAAATAGTCAAACATGTCTTAGAAGGCAACAAGTGAACTAATGTCTAAGGTAAGCAATAAAATTATAGATCCCTTCCAAGTAGTATAGAGTGCCAGTATGAAGTACTCGCTTAAATTGTCTTTAAGTCGTGCTAGTCACAACATTGAAGCGTAAAAGCATATTCGCGCAAGACAAAAGCTGACTAGTGTCCACTTTACCAAATTAATGAAATGGCTCCCAAAATCCCCAGATATTACTCCAATAGAAATCAGCTAATGCACCATAAAAAGAGATGTAGATGAGAATTGAAAATAATATTCAAGTAAAATGCCTTGATAAGTAAACAAAATTACTGCATGTTAAAGTCAAAACAGAAGAAAACATGTAAAATGAATCAATAATAATTTATCCATATCCATAGACAACAACTGAATTGATCAAATATATACTTTTATGGTCAAGATTTTTCAGATTTATTCATAAATAAATAAAGAAATAAAATGTTATATTTTGTTTGTGTAATGAAAACAAAAAAGTCGTCATTAATATTTCCGATAAGGAATCGATATTATAAGCTAAAAACCTTACGATATTCGATTCATATAAATATGTCATGAAAATTTACCATCATCGATAATATATATATATATATATATATATATATATATATATATATATATATATATATATATATATATATGAAAATATATAGAAAATAGGAAAAGACTGGTTAGGTGAATAATTTTAGTATTTTTGTTATTATTTTTAAAAAATAGTGCTTGATATATATATATATATATATATATATATATATATATATATATGTGTGTGTGTGTGTGTGTGTGTGTGTGTGTGTGTGTAGCGGACCCCTCGAGCGACCCGTATCGCAAGAGGGTGATGAGGTCGCAAGAGGCCCGCTAGCATTTTCGAAGACGTTAAATCTGACAAGGTGAAACAACATAGACGACAGCACGAGGATATATAAAATATAAGCTAATTTATTCTAGAAAAGTAATAAAGAAAATAAAGTGGTCGGAACGGTAGGGATACAGATGTTCCGGTGCAGGCATTGATAGTCGAGGTTGGTTGTTACAGGTGATCGCTGCTGGTCATGCAGATGATCGCTGTTGGTCGTTGCAGTTGGTCGTTGCAGTTGAAGTTGATGTTGGTCGTTGCGAATAATCGCTGCTGGTCATTGTAGTTTGAGATTGATGTTGGTCGTTGAAGATAAACGCTGCTGGTCTTTGTAGTTTGAGGTTGATGTTGGTCGTTGCAGATAATCGCTGCTGGTCATTGTAGTTTGAGGTTGATGTTGGTCGTTGCCGAGATGCCAACTTGACGTGTTGGGAAGGAAAGAGGAGCTGGCTTTGCGATGTTGTTCAGGCATGTCAAAAGCCCAGTGCAGGCGTTGCGTGTCTGCCGGTCGAGTCCGATATTAGTAACCTCCCGTAATAATTACAAACGTAGTGTACGGGAAAGGTTATGGACGACGTGCAGGCAGCCAGTAGGGACGGAATGCCGAGAATTGGCAAGAAGCCAGAAGAAAGAGGCGAAGTAGAGAGAGAAAGCAAAGTTTCCAACTATCGTCAAGTTGGCAGACAAAAAGAAATAGGAGCGTAACTTAATACACAGCCCGGTGATTGACGTCCTGGCCACGGAGGCCGGTGGCCTGCGTATCGACCGTTTCAGTCGCCGACCCTATTTTTAGCGAGAAGTCGCTGTCTTGTGGTAAGAGAGACTAGCAAGAGAATTGGTAGGTAAACACAGTAAAGTCTATCTATAAAATGAGGAGAGCTTAGCTAAAAGAAAGACAAGGCCTAATAATGCCTAGAAGTATATTACGGCTAGGTTCGTAATATAACTAAACTGAAAAGGTAACTTGCTAGTCTCTACCTCGGGTTAACAGCGTGTAGAGAGCACAACCGAAGGGTCAAGGTCGAAATGACCTGTTCTCTTCCGGTTTAAGGAGCCAAGGAGGAGATAACTCCGACATATATATATATATATATATATATATATATATATATATATATATATATATAGAGAGAGAGAGAGAGAGAGAGAGAAACGATCGCTTCTTTCGTCTTTTTCGACACATTAGGGTTCAATATCAGTTTCCGCTATTATGCTCTACTTGTGTCCGTGTCTTCGATGACTTTTAAGGCCGGTTTAAGACCCAGAAAACATTCTACATGCAGACACACACATATATGTGTGTGTGTGTGTGTGTGTGTGTGTGTGTTTTTGACATTTGATATTTGTTATATTTGGGAGGGGGTAACTATACTCACATTTTGTAGTTATAGACAGTGTGAGCCGAAAACAACATTGCATAGTGTCTGTCATATTCACGCCTAAAGCGATTATCAGACGATGTGCTTCTCCTCTTTGTGTCTTTTTTCTATATATACACTTCTGGTGATTTATGGGAAGCGGGAAAACCGTTTGGGCTTTTTTTTTTTTTTTTTTTTTTTTTTAACCTATTAAATAATTGTATTTATTTTGTTATATTTTATATTTATTCCCTTTTTGTTTAATTTTATTTTTATTTCTTTATTTCTTTTCTACTTTTTTCATATTTAGGTTTTTGTATTTGCTTTTAAAGAAATTTTATCAGTTTTAGGTTATGGACTATAATTCAACCATTGAAGTCATGATGTAGCTACAGAGATCATATACGTATATCCGTGTGTATGTGCGTGTGTGCGCGTGTTTATAACAACAAGTTTTGCTACATACGAACAACCGAACCTTTAAATGTATTTTACTGTCTTTTAAATTTTATACTTCGAATTTTATTAAAACCGTTCGTTCAGTTCGGTCTAAATTTTTATTACATACCTTTTTTTGCGCATAAGTTGTCAGCTGGATATATAGATAGATAGATAGATAGATAGATAGATAGATAGATAGATAGATAGATAGATAGATAGATGTGAAGAGAAGATAGATAGATAGATAGTATTAGATAGATAGATGTGAAGAGAAGATAGATAGATAGATAGATAGATAGATAGATAGATAGATAGATAGATAGATGTGAAGAGAAGATAGATAGATAGATAGATATAGTATTAGATAGATAGATGTGAAGAGAAGATAGATAGATAGATAGATAGATAGATAGATAGATAGATGTGAAGAGAAGATAGATAGATAGATAGATAGATGTGAAGAGAAGATAGATAGATAGATAGATAGATAGATAGATAGATAGATAGATAGATAGATAGATAGAAATACGCGTAACGAAAGAGAGAAGTAAGTGTTTTAAAAAATGTTGTTTATAAACATTGTGATAAATCCGTACTTGCTCGCACACACAAACACAAAACACACACACCCACACACAACTACATTGCATTACACGACACACTGATGCCTATTTAACAACGTGCCTCAACCCCCTCCATCCTCTCAGAGAAAGAAAGCGAGAAAGAAAATAATTAACGAGAAACTGAAAGCAAGCACTTACATAGAAAACTGACAAAGCCGCTCACCCCCCTGTTATAAATTGACTCGTCCTACTCATGACGTATTGACGTACTGCTCCAACTCCCTTCAGTTGCTGACTTGAAGCTGTGCCGAGTGCTTCACGTTGGAGTTATTCTCCACCTTTTGCTCAACGAAATCTACCCAATGCCGCTAATAACTTCCAGGGAGACTTCACATGACACCACATTATCATTAACAACACCAACGTCATTAAAAAATACTCCAGATTGTGGACGACGGCATTGTCAATTCGCGATACGACGAGACTATCTTTCGTCTCTTTTGTTGACAAAAAAATTCTCTTTGACATTTGCAACATAAAAAAAAAAACCTAATTTTAATTTTATCAAATTGTACATTAAACACATCTCATTTTTTTCCTTCATTTTTCTTCTCTTTATTTGAAGAAAAAAAAACTTTTTTTTTAATTTCACACCTGAATCTGATTAAATTATTTATTAACACACTTTCCAAGAACAAAAACGAAAAAAAAAACAGATTTCTTGCATATTTTTCCAAGAAATTCTGCTCAGACCAAACCAAGTGGATAAACAAACGAAACCCCTATCCTAGGATAATTAAAAAAGTTAGTAAATAAACCAATACTGCGATATATAAGGATATATAAAACCTATCAATAAAATTTTAATAGGGTTTTAAAATTGAAAAAAAAAAAAGCCCGGAACATTCTACGCCTCAAGGGAAACTTACCTTCACAGAAACCTGGGAAGCAATAATTACTACTACCAAGTAAAAGTCATACCTTGCTCTTTCAAGATGAAGGAAGAGGCTAAACTTAACTGTATCCCTTCACTTTCTTCTTCTCCTAGCAGTCCCAGCGGACGGTTGACGGGTCTTCGCAGTTTTTGCCGACCTGCTGACCTACAGGTCGAACTCGGAGATCTTATTGAGATCGATCGTACTATCTACACTCATTGGGGACTCTATGTTGGGGATGGCGAGATCGTACATGTGTCGGGTCCGAAATCAGACATTTCATCAAGCGAGTCTTTCGTGAGGAGATCTTTTCTTAAAGAAGTAGCTGGGGACTGTTTGGTGAGGGTCAACAATAAAGAAGTGCCGGCCAAAGAACGAGGACTCGAGTGCCTACCCCTCGAAGAGATTCTTTCCCGGAGTCTCAACTCCGTAGGACAATCAGTTCCTTATAATTTCTTGACCAAAAATGTTGAACATTACGTCACAGAATGGAGATATGGTGTCGGATGGAGTGATCAGGTAGGTGAACACCAAAAAAAAAACGAAAAACGGAGTTTGTTTTCACATTGAGGTCACACGACCTAACCGATTTTTATATATTGTTTATTTTCTATTTATTTTGATTATTTGACTAACATGTGCGTATAGATGTTTTCTTTGCATATATGATGTAGAAATGTAATCAATGCAGGTGCATATTTATACAATATACATGTATATAAGCAAATATAAATGGATATAAATCCATTTTTCTCCATACATGTATATGTATGGACACTTCAAGGTGGTGTAATGGTTAGCAAGCTTGTCTCGCTTGAACAATAACTACTGAGTAGTGAGTTCGATCCTCACTGGATGCCCCATACATTCGGCCTTGTGCCACATCTAAGCTACGCTTGGAAAATCAATATTTATGCATATGTATGCAGGCATATGTATGCATTTTTATTTGTGCATATATGCATATGCGTATAGTCTGAGTACAGGTATGTAATCAAATGTAATGATCTTACGTAATAATATTTAATTTAAATTTATTTTATTTCTGAATTTATAAATATGCAAATTTGAATTCATTATGCGTAATTGATTTTTAATATAAATATTTATAAATATTTGTTATATTGTTTGATCATCTATGTATAAATTTAAATATTTTTTTAAAATATCAGTTGCATATTTATTTATATACAAATAAAATTTAAATATATTTTTTTGAAATGTAAATAATATATGCATATTAAAATATACTTTAAGTGTTAGCCTTTGACCTTTGACATCTTATTTACTTTGATTTGACCAGATTATTACTTATTCGAATTAACCTCGGTAATTTTATTTATTTATTTTCAACTTCTGTAATCGAGGCGATAGACTAAACAGAATGGAGACCAACATTTTGTGACCAAATTTCGTCGTATGTGTACCCCCCCACACACCCCACACACCACCACCACTACCAAAAAAAAATAAAAAATAAAAGAATTAATTAACATTGCGTTATATAATCTTATTTTCACTTAGAAGGAATAATGAGAAATAATTCTTTTTTTTTTTTTTTTTTTTTTTTTTTTTTTGTGTATAACAGATTCGCCTGGAAAACCGTGTGACCTTATTAATTCTTTTTTGGGGGAGGGGGGCATTTTTAATTAATTTTTATAAAGCAAGTTATTATTTTTATGAGAATAATTAATAAGAATTTCTTTACTCTATTGAATTCATCTTTTATTAAATTAATTTAATTGTTAGTTACAAACTTACAATTATTGACATTGTTTTACTGAAATATTTTCTGCTTTTTAGTGGTCAATAAACAAACTGACTAAAAATTCAGTTTGAAAATACTAGTTATTTTTTTCAGAATAACGGCGAATTAATTTCATTTATGTATTTTTCATTCCTTAGTTTAATCAAAAATCGATTTTTTGTTTCTTTTCTGGTATTTGTAAATAAATTTAATGCTCCATTTTATTATCCCAGTAATAAAAAAAATTACAAAAAAGTGCAGGTGTACTTATTGATTCTATCATAAATAATAATAATAATAAATATATTAGATTTTACAAGTATACCGCCCTAATTGAAATGTTTAAGGCATTTTTTTACTCTAAATTTCAATGGCCACTCCTATTTTTATACACGGTCCACCTGGTTAAAATGACACACAACCTTTCAATTTTTTCTTGCTATCGCAATTTGTTTCTTTCGTTTTAATTTTCTTTTGTAATTTTTCTGGAACTACTGATACATGCTCATAGTTCGCTAGGCTAATCATTCTCACTTCTTGCCATTAACAGAACACAATTTCAATCTTACTGTCGTTTTTTTTTTTTTTTTTTTTTTTTTTAATTCATTTTTAAGCGTAAATTAGAAGAGAGAAAAGGTTATTTTCCTTATCTTCACTTTTTTAAATTTATTTTTTTTATTTTAATAGAAATAAGAGATTATTAACTATATTTGGGAAGGCTTTCTTTGGAAAGAGAGAGGAGAAAGAGAGAGATAGAGAGACGACACTTTTTTTTCGTTGTGTATGGTGAGTGGAAAAGTCAAGGTGCGTGGAAAATTACCCAGGAGAAGGAAGATAATACAAGGTCGGGCGGGGTTGGTAAATGGAGATCACGTCAAATCAAAATCTCGTGAATGACAATGAATGAATGAATGAAAAGCAAAATAAAAGGCCAGACTACATTATTTTACCTAGAGTGTTTATCAATTTTAAAATCTAACGCGTAACACAAAAGTCAAAATCGGCAAAAATGTTTGCGTACTCACTAAAAAAAAAAAAAACATAATTTAGTAAAGTTTAAAAATAAATCACTATTTTTTAAATCAAGAGACTTCTGAGAAAAATATTGTAATGTAGCATGTTATTTTAAAAATTAATTTTAAATAGATTTAAATTTTAAATCTATTTAAAATTAATTTTTAAATTTTAAAATAAACATAACTACTTAAATTGTTTGACATGAAAACTAAAGATAAACTCTTGTATATATAATCTTATTTCTGTTATGCATGCATAATTTTATTTTTATTTTAAAATACCTCTGCTCCATATTTGTTAGTGAATGCAAATATCTATGCAAATGGTACGGCTTTTATAAAACAATGGTAGAGTTTTTAATCAAAAAAATATTCCAATACCAATTTTCTGAATATCATGATTTTGGTACAAATGATTATTAAGTGTAGAGAAGAGAATAAAAAATGAAGACTGTGTCGCGCCAATCTTCGAAAAATGCTTGAAGTCAGCATTTTTGTTACATTATTACAAGAAGTTGCTAAACGTAATAATCACCTTGAGGCTTTTTTCATTACTCCAGCCTTAAATGCAAATAACGGAAAAATACAAGCAAATGCTGACTTTGTGCTGAATGCTTCTACATTTGTTACTACGCTCCGCTCAACATAAGACAACTAAAACCACTACTCTCTCTCAATGCAATCCTCACTAATTGACCCAGATTTGCGGCCTTGTACCAAACAATGCTTAGAAAATGCATCAGTACAAAACAAATATGTCTATATTTTAAATTTAATTATGCAGGTTCGCATTTACACAGAACAATTTCACATGGGCGTTCCATAAAGGAAACGTTCTATTTGTAAATATTTTCACAAATGCTACAACTACGACCATAACAGTAAGCTTATTAAAAAAAAAAAATCCTACTTTATGCATGCACCATAGTCAATGAATTATAGAATTATCTTAGTGTTTTAGACATCAAAGGAAGATGAAATCTTATCTTATTTAAAAAAATTTTCTTTTCCTATTTTTTTTTTTTTTTTTTTTTTTTTAATGAATAAAAAAGCAATAAGGCGATGTTTTCCTGTATTGTTTGTAAATCGATGCACGAATGGCAGATTATTTAAGACCACAAAAATAAGATTTTAGAACAGGAACTATTGGATTTTAATATTTTCAATATAACATTCTTCAAGATACAGTAAGTCTGGCACAATCAGGTCTGGTTAGAAATTCAACTTTAATTTTAAAAATAGGTTATTAATTTGCAATATTAGTAAACTTAAACTAGAATTTCATTGTCATCATCATCATTATTATTATTATTAGGCTTTCAGCTGGCATGAAGACAGCCAGTCAAGGTCTTTTTAATTTATGCTAACACGCGAGCGAGCGTGTGTTCACATCGCCTCTCTTGCTGATGGTCTCTCTTCTTAAGCAAATAAACGACATCTCGAAGCTAGAATCGTAATATAAAATATTCAGAATTTTTACTGGCTGAGACGACGTTATACGATATTAAAAAATAAAAACATTGGAAATTTCACAGTTGCTTGTTTCGGGAATAAAAACGTGTAAGAAAACAGACTATTTTTCTCTAAATTCCGTAAAGGCTCGTGCGTCTTGTATTGAGAAATGAACCACAACCTCCTTTCATAGTTTTCTTTTCTTCTTATTCTTCATCTTTCTACTTTATTTTACAGTGGCTTTTTTTTTCTATCTATGCTACTTCTCACAGACGAAAATTTTTGAATTTTTTCTTCTCTCTGGTGTCATTTTTTTTCTCAACATTGTCTTTTGCTTTGTGTTTCTCTCTCACTCACACACACACACACACACACACACACACACACACTTTATTCCTCTTTTTCCATCCTCCTCTCTTTCGTTATCTATCCTTTTTTAACCTCCCTCCCATCTTTACCTGTCACCTTTATTCTCCTGACCCTTTTCCTCTTTTACTTTCTCTCTCACTCACAATCTATTCACTTCTTCTCTCATCTTTTCTATTCTCTCTTTCTCTTTACATCTACTTATCTCTTTCTTCAACCTCTTCTCTTCTTCATCTCCCCTCAGCTATATGCGTTGTCTCTCCATAAAAAGGTGCCAATAGATTCCAGCATATTTCATTTGGAGATGGAATTTTTTTTCTCTCTTATTTTCTATCAAAAATGGTAGAAAACAAGTTATAATGTCTAATATTCCTCTTTTTAAACCACCTAATATTCAGAAATCTTACCAAAAGAGTTTTAAGATCTGAACAGCCGTTTATAGGTCAAGTGAATTTGTGGTGCGTGGGGTGGGGGGGGTTCGCAAACGAAGAAAGCAATTCTCTTCTTCTTGTATAATTTTTCTTATACTCAGAAAATAGCTGCCAGAAAATATTTGCTATGCTGACTTTTAGGCTGCAATATATAAATTGTTTCATTATTCGTCTGCCTGTCGATCAAAAAAGTCTCTCCATCTTCCTGCTCGTTTTCAGAAAAAAGAATTATAATAAATTCTCTTTGATTTATGATAAGTAAACGAAGCAGAGAAATCAACTCTTTAAAATCGTACTTTCGACCACTACAGTCGCTTTTCGAAAGAAAATGAAATAGCTTCAGAAAAAAACATTTTCAAAATGAAAGTTGTTTTTTTTTTCTTTTCTTTTTTTTTTTTTTTTTTTTAAATTTTTGTTGCGGAATTTTTTTGCTTTTGTTTTTTTCGTAATTTTTTGTCACTTGAATTGAAATTTTATGAATATTATTTACCTGTTAAAAATTAAAAGAAAAAAACTATATAATTCAATTTAATTATCCAATAATTTGTGTATCATTGTAAACAGGTTTTTAGCCATTCTCCATTTCTTTCATCATGACGTCCGTCTTTGACGATGCCAAAGCGTTTTGTTTTTCATTTCCAAGAATTGCATCAGATTTTTTAATTCTTTTAATTTCAGAAAATTACAGACGAACTGATTTTTTTTTTCTCACTTAGAATATTTCCTTCATTTTGAGACTCTTGATTAAATATTGAGCGTTTGAAAAATTTTCCTTTTCTTTTTTTAAATTGGATGTTTAAGATAGAAAATTTGAACATTCTAAATTTAACACTAAATTAATATTAACGATACGATATAGTAATAATATTTTTGTATTTAATTTTTGAATCTTAAATTTGAATATTTTAGGTTCTTTCATTCTTTCCACATACAAACCTGTAACTTGCCCTATCATCATCATCATCATCATTTTTAACAACAACAATAAAGTGTGTACATACTACATACCTTTTCTCATATCTGGAATTTTCTAATCAAATAAACGTTTTTAATCAAAAAATAATAAGCATTAGCAACAACGAACATATAAATTTTATTCGCTTCTCCTCCTTTTACCCGTAGACATGGCCATATTTTATCATAATTTTTAGACGTATGGTATTTTTAGGTTTGTAAGAAGAGTAACAAAATGACTAGTTCTAAATTTTTAAAAAGACCAAATATAAATAATAACAACAACAGCAAACAATAATACTTGGGGATTTGTTTTCTTCCAAATTTTCCAGTATGGCTGTTACTGTTGAGTCAGATTGAACATTTCTGCTGCTTGGAGACGGTTGTTCTTCTCCTACGCACTTAAATCTAACTGTTGATTAAATAAATTAAAAAAAAAAAAGGTAAATTCAAAGATATGAAATGAAGAGTCAAAGAAATGCCTTCTGGCCTCAGCGCTAATTCAGTGCTTTTCTCTCTGTATTTTTTTTTTTTTTTTTTCTCCAAGGTCCTTCCTTTAATTTTCTAGTTAGTACATTCGCTCTTCCTAACACAGAAACTGGCTTTATTGATTTTGATGAGCGACTTCGGGAATGTTCCATTTGTCTTCCCGTAATATTTTGATTCTCTCTCCCGCTCTCTCTTTCTCACTCTCCCCACGTTTTTATTTCAATAACATTCCTGATTCTTTAAAATAAAAACCACCCCAATTGATCTATCTTTTCCTTGGGTACACGCACACGATTCTTACTCTTACACACGTCGTTCAAAAATCACAGATACTCAAAAGAATTTACTAAAAATAACTGTTTAAATTTAAATGTTAACCTTCGTAAAACAAAATTAATTGATGACTAATTTTACTGTAGAATTGTGAGATACCGAATTAAGAAGAGGAATTAAGTTAAAATATAAACAATAAATATAGAAAGTAGTAAAAAGACATCAGAATAAAGGAATTTCATAAGGGATATGAGAGTAGTTAATTTTTCTTAATGAAAATTATTACGTAAATTTTTATCTCTCACCTTCTCTCTCTCTCTCTCTCTCTCTCTCTCTCTGTGTGTGCTTATTTATCAATTTCTTCTATTCTTACCTCTATCTGTCCATCGATTTCGTTTGACATATAGACAAATAGCGTCGATATCTTCAGTGTACAAATGTAATTATCATTGTGATGGTTACTATGACCGAAAAAAGTGACATGATTATGGCTCACTGCTTCTTAAGGTCGGAACATGGCATATGTAAGAAAAGAAGCTGCTGTAACTTCTATCTCTAGGATTTAGTGTTGTATCTGTAAACACTAATACACGGGCACACATACAAACAAACGCGATAGATAGACAGTGAAAAGACATAGGTAGTAAAATGACAGATAGTGAAAAGACAGATGGATAGTGAAAACTAAAAGACATAGATAGTGAAAAGGCATAGCGAAAATAGATAGATAGATATATAGATAGCGAAAATAGATAGATAGCGAAAATATAGATATATAGATAGCGAAAATATAGATATATAGATAGCGAAAATATAGATATATAGATAGCGAAAATATAGATATATAGATAGCGAAAATATAGATATATAGATAGCGAAAATATAGATATATAGATAGCGAAAATATAGATATATAGATAGCGAAAATAGATATAGATATATAGATAGCGAAAATAGATATAGATATATTATATAGCGAAAATAGATATAGATATATAGATAGCGAAAATAGATATAGATATATTATATAGCGAAAATAGATATAGATATATAGATAGCGAAAATAGATATAGATATATTATATAGCGAAAATAGATATAGATATATAGATAGCGAAAATAGATATAGATATATTATATAGCGAAAATAGATATAGATATATTATATAGCGAAAATAGATATAGATATATTATATAGATAGCGAAAATAGATATAGATATATTATATAGATAGACAGATAGATATATAGATAGCGAAAATAGATGAAGAGAGAGAGATGAAAAGAGATAACTAGATAGCTGAGCAGAACGAGTGTTTTGAATATTTTGTTTCTTTAATGACCTTTTATAAAGGATTTCTATCTTTGCTGAACACTACTGTATGTTTTTATTTTTTGCAAGGGATCCTCTCTAAGGTAATAAATAGGTAAATGTAGCCTTAACATTCCACATGAGTTTTAGTTCGAAATTCTTAAGATAACCGCTTAATATTGGCGCAAAATAATCCAGTGGAAAGAAAAACACTAACATTTGGAACACCTGTCTTCCTATTTATCACCTGTTTATCACAAACTCGAAATATTGCTTTTTTTATCGAAACAGGTTTCCTATACTGTATTTAATGCAGACAACTAGCAGAATTCTACAGATTCCATTTTGCATCCCTTCCTCTTACTCACTTCACTATCCTCGTGCCTCCTAACCAATTCCGTATCGATCAGAAGAATGGAATCCAACAGTGTTCTTACAATCCAAAATCTTAGACCTCAGAAATGAATTCCAATAGACCGAAGTTTTCATTCTTTTAGCTTCGGCAAAAATTCCTACCTTTTTTCTTTCGGATTTTCCGGTGTATTTTTCTGAGGTGTTGGGGGGAGAGTGCCTTGGAGTCCCAGAGTCTGCATTCTCTGGCTTAGCTAATCTCTGAAGAATCCAAGACATCAATCAACTCGTAATTCTTGTTAAATAGGGTTGGGTAGGGCGGCCCTCTGAATCTGAGTTGGCCGTGCTATAAAATAGGCGACACTTTTTCACCCCAGTCAGTAATAATAATAATATGCAGTTATTTACACACACACACACATATCTATATATATATATATATATATATATATATATATAATTTTATATGCGCAGTACTTATTGGAAAGAGCTCAATATCAGTGACAGAGCTAACTAAAATATTCAGTTATATGGATATGAGTTTGTGACCCTAAGTTTCACGCTTTTGCAATCATCAGACAAAAAGCGTGAAACCCAGGATCACAAACTCATATCCATGCAACTGATTATATATATATATATATATATATATATATATAATGTATACCAAAATGTAAAAACGAATAGTAAGCTTTCAGCGTTCAACTTCGTTAACTGCATTCAGGAATAGAATATTTTAGTAGCATCGTGATTTCCCACCTGATGAAACATTTTTAAAAAATTTAACGTTGAAACAAGATGTACAGTTTTGTGGTGGGTATGTGCATTTTCTAATGTAACACCGCATAATAAATAAATATATAATGCTTATTACGTAGTAGTGAATACCATCTTCATTTTTTGTTTAGTATGTGGGTGTTCATGGCTCTCCACAATTTCCTGTTCTTTCTAGCTCTTAGCAATATTAAACCCTTAATACATTTTCCACTTTCTCTTCTGTCCCAAATTTACACGAACTTGTTACGCAGCTTACTTGATGTTTCATATTTCTTAAATATTTTTTTTACGTAGAAAAGAAAAAATCCGCAATTAAAACATTTTTCAGAAAAATAAAATTGTTGGTCTTATTTATTTCTGATTTACAAAGTCCTTTTACAAGCTTTTCCATATGGACGTGTCAGATCTTACCAATCAGACATGATATGGATATTTTATTACATTATGTTTCCATAGAAACGACCAGAACCAGATGAGTCGACATCGTTTCTAGCATCTACTTGAATATTAGTTGACCAGAATAAATGTCCTTAACAAGCAATAATTCGATTCAAATTTTTTAAAACGGCTTCTTTCTTTCTTTTTTACATCCCAAATTTTGTCTCTGAAATATCTATTTTATTCTTTTTTTATTTTTTGCTTCTCTATTTTTTTAACAAATATACACACACACAAGTAAATAAAAAATATTCTGTGATTTTGTATAATTTTTATAAACTTTTTTACGTGAATCGTTACAAACCCTTTGAATCTTGTCATTATAGAAGTGTTAATTTATCTCGATAAATTATGATTAAATTGAAATTTTCTTTAAACTGATTTTTCACAAATGACAAATTAAGTTTCGAAAAGGATTAAATTTTCTATTGTGCAGTGCAGCAGCCTTTTAGCAACGAATGTGCTAATTTTACAAGCAATTGCTAATGAATTCATTTTTTATTAGATGCTATCATAATTTGAACTGAAACTGCAATTCCACTGTCTTTGCCTGGCTCAAGAACATTCATGGCAATACACAATCAATTTATAAAGAAAAGGAAGCTGTATAAAAGCATGAAGGGATCATAGCATTAAGAAGTAAATCAGCTAAGGTTAGGATATCTCATATTTGTTAAGTGGGGGGGTGTAGACAGAAGACATGAGAAGATAGTCTTAGAAAAGAATGCAGCTGTTTTTTTTTTGTTTTTTTGTTAATGAGTTTGGCAGTTGGTGGCGCGGTAGTTGTAAATACACGTGGACGCGCCATGTGCATTTTTCAGCTCCATGGTACGCCACACTGGTCTCGCCGTGTGTACGCAGACACTGGCCAACACACAGACGAAACTATAGACGTCTTCTGAATGCACACGTTTAATAAATCGCTTAGATCCTCCCTACAATCACTCTCTCACATCCACACCACACGCTTGATTGGAATATTATTTATTACGTAACATATAATTCACACCAGTCTATAACAAGCTTACGGCTGTATTATGCTGAACGCTTGGGAACGCCAGATGCTGTAAGCTTGGGTGTGTGGGTGGTGTAATGGGAAACAGCTTGGAATTGGAAATAGGAAGTCAAATTCCAGTTCAAATAGAATTAATTATATTCCCTTACGTACAAATACCCAGCGATGGGTTAATTAGTAAGATGTGTATCAATGAATCATTTTTATCTCAAAAAATTCTTACGATCTAAAAATATTTTTTGGCTTTAAATAACGTGCAAAAGTTTGATAATCCGTAAAAAAAAGTAAATCTAAGTCTATAACACATATTTATAATTGTAATAATTTATTTCACCAGAGAATTTTATTTTTCTCTGGATCTTCATACTTCACTTTCAAAAGGTGAAACGAAAAATGAATTTAAAATATTCACTTTTGACGGGCATTATTAAGCTTATATAAGTTGACATAGAAGGCGGTGAGGAATGGTGTGAGAGACATGGTCGAGTTTAGAGAGGGAAGGGAGTTTTAAAATTTATTTTTATATTTCTTTTAATTATAATACTTAATATTAATACTTATATATTTTCTATATTATATGTACTCGATACTTATTGGAAAGTGCTCAGTATCAGTGACAGAGCTAATCCGTACAACTACACCCATAAGACTGAATATATATATATATATATATATATATATATATATATTGGATTTTAAGACCTGATGAATTAGAGCCGTTTTTACAAACTTAATGAAATAAATATGACCACATGAAATTTTTAAGAGTTCATGCCTTTTATAATAATAATTATTGCTCTATCTCATCCTGGATTTATATCCTTTTGGAAATATCCATACTGATCACTACTATCATAAGTATATATACATAAACATATATATGTATGAGACCCGGCGGGCGAGCGAGCGTGTATGCGTGTCTGCGTACCTCAACGGGTGTACAGACATGCATCTATGTTTGCGTTAGCACGATGACATCACGACGACGATTCCCCCCACTCCCATAATAACACCAATACACGCAATCTACATAAATCCAAAATTTTTAAAGAATTAATCAGTTTTTCTTACGATCGCAAAAGCGTGAAACCCAGGGTCACAAACTCACATCAATCCAACCAAATATATATATATATATATATATATATATATATATATATTCGCAGTACTCAATGTGCTTAATATCAGTGATAGTTAACATATTCAGTTTTATGGATATGAGTGTGTAACCCTGGGTTTCTTTGCGATTGCTGTCTGATGATCACAAAAGCGTGAAACCCGGGTTTACAAACTCATATCGATAC
The DNA here is from genome assembly GCA_963932145.1 of Acanthosepion lycidas. NCBI lineage: Eukaryota > Metazoa > Mollusca > Cephalopoda > Sepiida > Sepiidae > Acanthosepion > Acanthosepion lycidas. Next base: position 2,818,853 of record OZ010597.1, read on the forward strand.
AACTGAATATATATAATGCGCTTTTGATGTGGAGAGAATTTACACCATGCCAAGTGAACAAAATATTTACTAATCTTTGCTTTGTCTGATATAAGTAATAGATGGGCCTAAAGATTCAAAGTAACTATCAATGGCTTCAGAGATAAGCATTGATAACTATTGTTATATTTTTCTGTTTTCGTACGTGTTCCATACCGTTTCGTTTCTTCTCGTTCACTCATCCGTCAGGCTGGCTGAGATTGAAATTCGAGTTAATCGTCTGCCCAAGGCGAGATCAAATATTCAGAGGATGAAGAGGAGTAGTTCAAATTCTGTTACGTGAAGATGTGGTGGTTTTACGATTAGAACGAAAGGGGAACGGGTGAATGGGAGGAGAAAAAAGAATATTTTTGTCCCACTGCTCGAAAGTTAGCAGCGGGGGAGAAGCTATTGTTAAGAATCTGGGTCAGGATACCATCTTTTCACTAAAGTCAACTAGGGACAAGCAGACATGACACAACACACTACAGTTTCCAACTGAGCTCTGGGTGGGGGAATCAGGAAAAGAGAGTAATGATGTAATATGTGCAATGATGTAATAAAAGTCACTGTAAGTGTGCATTTCTTTGGCTGCAGGATGTTTATATCAATCAATTTACTTATCTTTCGGTCTGTTTATTGCCTATCTCGCAGGCTATTGGTGATATTATGAGTTAGATCGTCAGTACCTGTCCGAATATAATGGACAGTGTAAGAATCATTAACTGTGTAAATAGTCTCTCTCTCTCTCTCTCTCTCTCTCTCTCTCTCTCTCTCTCTCTCTCTCTCTCTCTCTCTCTCTCTCTCTCTCTCTCTCTCTCTCTCTCTCTCTCTCTCTCTCTCTCTCTCTCTCTCTCTCTCTCTCTCTCTCTCTCTCTCTCTTCTCACTGACTCTCCATTTTCTCTTCATACTTTTCTTCCTCTCATCTTTTTCGCTTATCTACTCACTCATTCATTCTTATCCTCTCTCTCTCTCCGCCTTTATATACCAGTGCTTGTATTTTTTAATATTTAATGTTAATAGAAGAATTGGTTATGTCATTAAAAGACAGTATATTTATGGGTTAGCGTGCTTAACATCAGGGATAGAACCTATGTAATATAAAAGTGGACATTGAAGTCTACACCCAGTGCGACAGTCTGCTTAAAAGCAATCGTCAGGCTATATATATATATATATATATATAAAGAGAAAAAAAGGAACAGATTAAGGACATACCATTCATTTACTTTTTTTTTTTTTTTAAAGTGCTCGATACAACGAAGAGCAAAATATATTTTGATAATATTTTGATTAGAAAATTTTTCACATTAATACATAAAAATTATCACCAGGCAATGTTTGGTAACTTATGATGAAATCGTATATATATATAAAGAAATATACGTTTAAGGTATGATATATTTACGGAATAAAGTGCTCAATATCAATGTATGTAAATATAAAAGTGGACATTGTGGTCTACAGCCAGTGAGACCGTCAGGCCACACACACACACACACATCTATATATATATATATATATATATATATATATATATATATATATATATATATATATATAGATATGTAATGTGCATTGTATTTAATGGTCTATTCTTCTATGAATATTAAATATTAGAATGCAAGTACAGGTAGTCTCTACACTACAGTATCTAAGTAAATATCAATCTCTTCGATTTCGTTTAAAAGGCACAGAAGATATTTTTGAGTTATTTTCAATAGATTAAAAGTGGTGTCTCCGTCATTAAATACGACATCTGCCTATACCAATCTGTTTTGTCTACCCTAACGATATTCTCTGTGTGTGAGAGAGAGAAAGAGGGGGGAAGCGTGAAGACATTTATGCAATGAGACTCCACTTTCTCAAATAAACGTCTTCACACACGCACACCCATTGAGGCCCTACTAATTTTGAAATTAGGTAACAACGAAATATCAAACAAAATTTTAAACTGACTTTTAATAGGGAATCAAATATTACTTAATTATACTAGTTTTTAAAATGATTAGAAGATAATTCTCATACTGGAAATATTTGTGCTTTGTCTAAAAAAAAATAATAAAAAAAAAAACACTTAGCATCTGCACATACATTCGATAAGCAGAGAGATGTTTTATTCTTACACGCTAACAATAATCTTCTTAGCTGGCTTGCTAAATCGCTCTGAAGCAGACAGGCGCCTTTCACACACACACACATACACACATATCTATCTATATATATATATATATATATATATATATATATATATATATATATGCCCGCACGTACGTCGTCAAGTGATTAGAGCGTTAGCCTTCCGACTGTGAGGGACGGATACGATGAGTAGAGAGGGGGCTTCTTTATAATATTAGACAATGATCTTAGCGTGTCGTACAACTGGGAGGCGCAGAAAACCATAGCCGACGCGTTGACCCAAGCTTTGTGAGTGAAAATAGTCATACGAAACTGTTCGAAGCCATCGTGACCGAGGGCTTGAGCGTAATGCTATTGTGCGACTACCGATTGCGTCAGATATTGAGCACACTTTCCCTATAAATAGGCACATTTTAAACATACATATATGTGTGTTTCTATATATATATATATATATATATAAAACAAAAAATGGACGTCATTATTTAACCTTAAGTACCCTTTCTGTGAACCCTTCTTCAAAAGGTAATCGTTGGCAAATCAAGAAACAATCAAAGACGCGTTGATAAATAACAAATGAGGAAGGAAAATTTTAATTTATTATTACAATAGATTTTAATTGTAAATAAATTAGCGACTAAAAAAATTGAAGTTCCAAAACGAGTATAAAATAGAAAAAAAACGTCACTCGTTTATTTACAATTAAAATCTTTTAATTGTGTTCCAATTTTTCTCTCCTCCTTCGTTATTTATTGTCAATGCGTCTTTAGTTGTTTCTTGCTTCGCCAACCTTTTGAAAAAGTGTTGGCCGAAAGGATCCTAAAGGTAAAATAATGACGTCCATTTTATTTAAGTCTATTTTCTTCTTCTGTGAGTACAAGTCTGTTTGATCTCGCGAAATAAATTATTACCATGGATTTCTAAAGTCTCCGCTTTCATCATTATTATTTGCTCTGTTCTTACATTGAGCTCTCTTTGGATTTATCCATGCTAATTATCATATATATATATATATATATATATATATATATATATATATATACATTAATAATGGTCTTTGCTCTAAATAATAAACATTTTGACGATAAAACTTTGTTTTTATCAAGTTTGCAGCCGTTCGTCATTGCGGTATGCTCTTTTTAGCGAATTTTTGGAGGGACCTATATTTAATATATTATAAGCGATTCATAACATATTAGACATGAAGTCGCAGTGTTAATTTCTTTTAATGTTATTGTCCTGTTATGTAATTTTCGAAACCATTACACTGAGTCTTTTTTTTTTTTTTTTTTTTTTTTTTTTTTTTGGTGGGGTGTAGTTAGCGGGTCCATCTTGCTCTTTTATTACTAGTTATTTTTATCATTTCCATTCATTGAGCTTAAATATATAAAATCAAATGTCTGTCTATCTATGTATACCTTTGTCCAGAATTTATTTTTGGTGCATTTGAAACTATTGTTATTTACCAGGAAATATCCTTTCGTAAATCTGTAACGATGGTATAAAAGAGAAATAAATAAAATAGCAACACACACACACACATTTACTCTTACAACATATTTCCACAAAGTTTTCTAATAAAAGAACCTATTCAGTATACAATTCATTGATCAATGGATAAGTACTGAAAATTCCGTTTGAATAAGATAATTTCCTGGTTGAAAGATGGTGGGAATAGGTACCACCAAAATGGATTCGTTTTTTTTTTGTTTTTTTTTTTCCGAAATAAAAGCAATAACTCACTACCTCCTGTTTTAAAAAATATGCTAAAAATCAGGAAATTATCTAATTCAAACGGAATTTTCAGTACTTATCCATTGATGAATAAATTGTATACTGAAGAGGTTCTTTTGTTAAAAACTTTGTGGAAATGTATTTAAAATACAGAAAATTTATCCCGAACCTTATTTAATATAACTCAAAAAATAATTTTTTTTTTTTTTTTTTTTTTTTCTTTTGAGAATTTTTGCTTGCATAATTTAATAAAGCATCACTTTTTTGCTGATTGGACAGTAAAAAAAATTACAATGAATATTTCCTTTTTTTTTAAAAAAAAACTTGTAATTTTCTATGCAATTTTTAAATTCATCTCGTTGCTGTCCGTCACAAGATTCTTTTTATTAAATAAAAACTTTGAAAAATCAAATGCCATTTTTCAATCGTGAATCTTTTAAAAGAATTTTAATTTTCTTTTCATTTTAGCAACCGTTAGATTGTTTAGTATGGATGTCCAAAAAGAAAATAATTCTGAATTACCGCCTTTGATTGATATGATAATCCAATAACTTTTAAATTCAAAATGATTAAAATAAACCACATTGGGTACAATTAAATATTTTATGGCATCAGACAGCTAAGAAAATAATCAAAAAATAAAAATAATGTATTAAACTCAAAAGCCTCCTTTTGAGTTTAACTACGTGTAATAATCTAAAAAATATTTTTCATTCTACTAAGTTTCATAAAAGCGTATAGAATAAAATATATCCTTAAAATATTGATTATATAAAGTTAAAGATAATTTATTTTTAAATATAAAAACCAATTTCTATATTATTGCACAGTTGGTTGTCCATATATTTTTCGCGTGCATCTTAAGAGCGGAATGTAATTAGAAATTAAAGTTTTGATCTCACAGGTTACCGTGCATAAATAAACGTTATTTTCATTACGTTTTAATTTAAAGCATTACGTTTGTTTACAGAATCCAGTTAATCGTTAAATTTGCTAAATGACTTCGAAACACATCTCTAGAAAAAATATTGGATTTTTTAAGAGATTTTTTAAAAAAGTAATTTACATTTTTCGTCTCTAATGTCGGTTCGATGAGTTCCTGAGTGACAAGCGAACGTGTCGATGTTTTTTAAAATGCCCGGAAAAAGTTATTTACTGCAACTTTTTAAGCATTTAAATTTTTTCTTTTCATACGGATTAGTTTTGGGCTATTATCCTTTCAATTTACCTTCAAAGACATTTTTTAAATTATTTAAAATTCGTTTTTCGGGCTTTTTAAGAAGTCCGTGAAAAAATAATTGAAAAAATAGGAACAGGCAAAAAGAAGTGATTAAAAAAAACGTAATGGAAAAAGCCATAGAGAAAAAAAACGGATCAACCAAGATGCTTTGAGAAAAAATAGAAAAATTATTTGGAACTTATTCTCTACATCTTTTCCCTCAGATTTCCAAATAAACTATTATTATTATTATTATTGGCTTCTGTTTGCTTCTCGACGGCTAGGCATCGACTCAATATTCAGTTGCACATGAGACATGATGCAGCAATGCCACATATCTGCATTCTAACGTGAAACTGATAGCGTATTATTGCTGTTGTTGCAAAATGGCGTCATCAGCTCATAATATCAGATTATTTTCGATATTTCACCTCTTATTAATTATTTGCAAATAGGTACCTCCAAAGAAAAACGATACCAAAGATTTAAAATGCATTTCTAAATGAAAATCTTTGAACTATTTTAGTTTTAACTTCAAACTAATAGATTACATTTATTATTTGTGTTACCCATAAAAAAAAAAAACTACAAAATCGTCCATATTGACAAATTTGGAGGTACCTATTACAGTTGGAATTAAGATGCCATTAAATTCCAATTGTAAGAAAAAAATTAAATTCCAATTGTAAGTAAAATTTTCCTCTGTTTAATGAAAATAAACATTGAGCGCTCTTTGTGAGTTAGTTTTTTAACATTTAATATTTCAAATTCTATATTGTGTTAATAGTACTCGCTGTGATTATACCAACGGATTACTACCTCTGTGTGTGTATATATAATATATATATATATATATGGAGGCGCTATAACCTCAATATTGAGTACTCTTCTCCCATGAAAATAAAAAACTGTAAAAAATATAATTGAATTACGCACACACACACACACATATATATATATATATATATATATATATATATATATTAGTAGGTAGTAATAATAGTAGTATTACTTAAGATCACGCTAGAGAAACTGTCACCGTGCAGTACTAATCTCTCTATCCCCGATATTGAGTACTCTTCTATAAATATAGCACATTTTAATGATATATATATATATATATATATATATATATATATATATATATAGTGCGTGTTTGTGTGTGATAGACACACACACACACACACAAATGACTGATGAGAGGTCTCAGTACTGGATCATTTTTCCAATCTATATATGGTTGAATAAAACTACTGCTTTCTAAGAGGCTACTAGAAGCAATATAATTTTGCACCTATCTCTGTCCCACTCTTTCTATAAAGAAGCAGAGACTTGAAGGGGAACAGGCAAGTTGACAAAATAGAAGTGGGTGAGAATTTTTAAAGTCAGGGATAATGGTCATAAATACACAACGTCACATCTCAAAAATTTTGATAGAAATGTTTTGATATTTCTACACACCGGTTTGATACATTTGCAAGTGAGATTGCCAGCAACATTAAAAAAAAAAAAAATTAAAAAAATTAATTAGAATAGGTTTTTGGAAAAAATAAACATTTCTGTTTGGAAGGTGGACAGTAAGTGTCCGGCATTTAATTCCAGAAAAAAAAAAAAAAAGAATAGCATCTTCGTTACTAAGGAATACGATATTTTTTTTATTTTTGTTGCAAAAATTTGGTTTCGTTTATTCGATGCTTCAAATTTTTTCTGAAACTTAAAAATTTCCTTTATAACTTAAATAGATTTTATTTCATTTTTTTTTTTTTGGTTGTAATTCAGACGCAGGTGGCTAAATTTGTGGTTGACCTATTTGCGTGTTTAAGTAAATAAAGAAAAGAAAAAGAGTGTCGGTTGAAGACAAACCAAACATTGTGTAACAAAAAAAAAATCAGAGGGAAATGAAATTGAAAACACAATCTCTTGAGTTACAAGATGTGCTGAAATGTAGTGTTCGATTTCTATCAAGAAAATCTTTCACAAACAAAAACCGTTTCCTTATTTTAGCGGTTAGGAGCGAGAACTTTTCAGCACCAATTGCTTAACAAGTTTGTAAGCCAATTCTTGGGGGAAGATGGAACTCCACCGAGTACCTCATTTTGCTGTGACCTCGCTAAATAATTGTCTTTGAAGCCTTGTCAGGTAACTTTGAGAAAATGAACTGAACAAACCAGTGATACTGAGTAATGAGCACGATCCTCACAATTGTAGCCTTGTGTCAGACTAAACTTAAACGATCAAATCACACTAAAGTTATGTAACGTTCGACAAGATCTGCTTATAGATGGATGGCTTCTTATTAGAAACACAACATTCTTGTAGAAAACTAAGCAAACTTCAGTAAATAAAATATTGCTGGATAATTATTCGACTTTTCGAGTTGGATTCTAGTAAAAAAAATCTTTAAAGCTTCAAATGATATAGTAGCGGACATCTCTTGGGCAAGAAAGGAAACATTTCGATGAAACCTGAGATTGTTACATTCACCTACATGCAAGACGCTACTGGCCCATCTAGCGGTCCGCCGATGGCAATGCCAGCGATCCTCTTGTGGCAGCCACCGGTGGGCCAACGTTAGGCCATTAGCGGTCTGCAAGTGGTAACATTGCTGAGACGAACACGTCGGCGGTCCGGCAGCGGGCCACTAGCGATAAACGCTAGTGGCATTACACCTAGTGTCAGATTGGTGGCTTGCGTGTTGGGAAAGGCATGAATTCGTCTTTTCTCTTCCCCACTAGCTGTGGGTTAAATGGCAGGTGTGGTCGTATTCTCTCGCCTTCGGTGGCAACCAGTTTAAGAAAAAAAACTCTGAATTCCACTCTTTTTTTTTTTCCCCCAAGAATGTATGGCAATTCACAAAAAAGAATATCCATCTTTGTAGAAACGTGATCGGCTTTTTCCTTAAGGAATATGACATTCTTAAAAAAATCTTCTAAACAAATATTTAGCGAAAAATTTTAATTTGGATTTGTCCATACTTAAATTTTAAGGCTACAGACCAAATGCCATCCTGAGTTTGACAAGATCTCCACAATTTTAAGAATATCTTTTAGTTTAAGGTTATGGCTAATTGTTTGCTTGGGATTTTGATTAGAAACCGCTTAAAATAAAATAAAAATTAAAAAAAAAACATTTTGGAAACCTGTCTGTGTAAAAGTCGGCATGTTTTTTCAAGATTGTATACGAAGGGACAGAAATTCTTCTCAGGTGGAGATAATTTTCAATCTGACCAAACATCAATATCTGAATATAAGGTACAATTTCATCAGGTACTTTAACTAATTAATAAGCCAAGGTTTTACATATAAAGATAAAACCTTGAGAAAACTATACACAATGAAAATTTGCAGTGAATTCCTTAAAATAATCAATAATTATATATCACAACAAAAGGCAATAAATATTAAAACGTGTATTCCAAAAATAAAACTGGTTAATTGTCTGATATATTCCAAATAAAAATACAAGTTAAGAACAAGAGGAATTCGCCGGTTAAAATTACAATCAACTCGTATGTAGACAATATTATTTAACAGAGATACATGAATTATTTCCCGTCATGAAACACACACTGACGTATAATACGCACATTTATCTTTACAAGGAATATTTAGGGAAAAAAATAATTTTCAACATGATTTATCTCTGGATATATATATATTTATAGTTTAACATTATGTTGTTTTGTAATTATAATTTAATCATCTATAATCGCATGCGTTTCATTCTGAGGTCTATCTGGAGATTCGTTTAGCAAACTGTGACTCTTTAGACATTAGCCTAATAATGGAAATTGTTTTTAAGGCTCTTTAATATAGCGGCAATTCTGGTATTGATTTTAATAAATTCATCTGTTGAATATGATAGATAAGATAAAAACAAGCGTAATAGCGACGCAAATTTATATTTTTAAACAGCTTGGGTTCCTCTATGAAAATTAATTTGGATTCATGCCTTTAAAATCTAATCGTTGAGTTTTCGAATTTTCCGGTAGCGACTGTAATTATAGTCAAAATTATTATCGTCAATAAACTTCCAATAACTGTTGCAAAATTTTAAACCGTAATCTGTTTCAAAAGCAAAAGTTTTTTAGGGTTTTTTAATGCAAAGGTTGGTATAAGTTGTTTTTCTGTGAACGTAACTTTTCAGAGTAAACAGAAATGTTCATATAAGTGGATATACGTCTTAGTGAATGTCATTACTCACAGGACAAAAGGAAATACATGTGTTATAACTTAGAGATGCTGTCATGTAATTAACTTGTCGTTGTGACTTTTGATCTGTTGATGCTTTGCTTATCTCTAAAGTTGGTAGCTATGTGGAGGTGGTGTGTAAACGTGCTAACATTTTTTTTTAAATTGACTGGCTTCGACCTGTTGCAAAGTCTTATATTTATCTGTTTTCAGGGAAGACAAACTTGAAGGATTTTAAATTTACCCAAGCTAGCAGCGATTAACTGAAAAATACCTCAGATCTGTTTTCTGATTCGCAAAACAAATTTCTAATCTAATGTTAGATTTTTTTTTTTTTTTTTTTTTTTTTTTTTGCATTCCACTGAAATCCTCACAAGCTAGCTATTTTAATTATTAAATCTTGAACATTACTAAAGTTTACCTCTAAAATAATCGACTTTAATACGAATATACACGGGACTTGCCTGAGGTCAGAATTATTTTTTCTAAGGTCTTAGAGAACATTTTTGTCGTTTATTCATTTTTACTGAACTTCAAATCTTTGTTTTTATTTCATATTAAAGTTTTCTTCTCCCACTTGGGCAAAACTGGTTTCCACTGGCTTATGTCAGAGGGTATCCCCCAGACGAGGCTCTGTCGAAGGGAAGAGTCTCGTCTTGGGAAACTGACTCTGTTTTTACGTAGTCTATATGGAATTTTTGCCCGAGCCTACGGGCTCGGATACCCCACTTTAAAACTCGGCCTTTTGCCACATCTTGCTGCGTGGGACAGCGGGTAAGTAATTATATACATCCACAAAAATGTGTTCAAATCTTCCGCAATCTTTCTTAAATCAAATATCTTGTTTTCTGTTTCAAGACATTTTTGTGACAGACAGAAAGAATTTGTTTTAGTGAGCGTTGAGTGGAGGGGTATCGATGGAGATAAAAAGTAGTTTGCGAAATTAAATATAGCTAAAAAAAAAGAACATCTGTGCAACAAAGGTATTTAAAAAGAGTTTCCTTTTCATCCGAAGAAATCTATTTAGTTTTGTGTAAAAAGAAAATAAAAACTAGAGTAAAATTAAAAGCTTTTCTTTGCTTTATATTTAGTCTTTTTGAAGTAATTGATATTTGTGCAATTGTTTTCTAATTTTATTGGGGGTAGAAAGGATAGATATCTACTTTTACGTGAAACCTGCTTTCTTACTACTTTGGGGTTTTGTTTTTTAAGTGGCTATTATTTCGTGTTAAAACAATTTAAATACCAACATGACATGAATTTTCAATTTTCCACCTTTTGATATACGACCTTATAAAAAAAAAATCACGTGGTTACTTGGTAATTCATTTTCTTCGTAAGTACTTTTTGCATCTCGGTGTTGTTAACGAGCCACTTTAGCTGACCATTCGTAAGTTCCATATTCACTGGGCTCCGCAAACTGCTGGCCTTGTGTCAAAATTAGTAATTATTTCATCACTTCTCAGCGTTTTCACCCTAATACAAAAATTATTTACTAATCGATAAAAAATAAAAATAAACTAAAATCCGATTTAATATGTTACTTTTTTTTAGGCTTCCGTACTTTAAAATTTGTAGACGTTAACTTTCAGTTAGATACAATAGAAAAACGACCCGAAATTATTATATCTCTCCTTTTCGTGGATGGGTTAACTATCGATCTACAAAGGTTACATAACCTTCAGGCTAACAAAGATTTTGACATTTTTACATCAACAAGTGGTGGAAAGATTTAAGTAGCTATGTTCACAATACTTCGGTAAAAATTAGCATACCCTGATGAACAAAGGCCCTAAAATTGATTAAATTTTTTTTTCAACGTCTAAATGTTTGTTATTATTACAAGGAAAGACCAAAGTATTTTCTGAATATTTTTTCATATTTTATTTTAATCCTTCCTATCACGTCCAAAATTTTATTTAAAAAACTTGTTTAGTTTATTTAATTTATTTTTTTAAGTCAACCAAATTACGATAAGTATCCAGTTTTTTTCTGTTGTAAGCGATTCCCTTCTCCAACTATATCTTGTATGTGACTTCTGAAAAATAGTTTTAAATATTAATTTCTTATTTTGACAATATTCCTTTTACACTGTTTATACTCGGACTGTTATACTCATCTTTGTTGTTATCACAACGTTTCGTTTATTGTTCCTTCCGGCTTTCCTCAGGTGTATATCGATCTGGGAATTCTGAACTTAACCCTTTATTTAATCTACGGGGATAGACCGTTCACTTTCCACTACTCCCTAGGAATACCATCTAGTTCTTATATTTATTTAGTATGGCCCAGTTATTGCTCGCCCGTTTCCACTGAGTACACACTGCCCGACCCAGGGATTGAACTCACAGCCCCTGTCACCAAATTCCCGAACAATAGCCTAGTGGATTAAAGCGTTCATATACACCTGAAGAAGGCCTGAGGGCACAACGGCCGAAACGTTGTGATAAAAACAACAAAGATGAGGACAATAGTTCGAATATAAATTGTGTAAATAATGATTACTACTCATCCCAGACATTTAGACAGAAATTATCAATATTTTTGTCGTGTTATACACGAGTTTGAAAAATAAAAACTTGTTCCCTTGATGCAACATACGACTTTGGAAGTCTGAAGAAATGGTCGACTGAAATGTCATGCGAAGCAAAATAACAATTTTGGTCCGTATAGTCCAGAAATTTCGCGAAGGTCCGAACTGAAAAAAGTAAAAGTCGGTTTTGGAAAATTACAAGAAAAATCAAATCCTAAACGAAAAAAATATTGATTGTTTTTTCAATCATATGACATGTTGTCCTTCAGAAGTCACGTGACCTGACGAGTCCACATCACGTGATACACATGGTACAAACAACAATTCATTTTATTTTGCGCCAGTTATCCAAGTGGAAAAGTTTCCACTTAAAAATCCTGAAAATCAGCATTCGAAATCCAATCTTTTTACTTCGGTTCGAACATTCGACTACTGTCGCCAATGAGAAATACGTAAAACCAGAATGACTATTAAATTTTATCAAGATTTTCTAAAACAAAAAAAAAAAAAATCCGACAGTTATTTGATTTTTTGCAAGAATTTCCAAGTCAATTTGTTTTTCACAGTAAAAAGGGCAAAAAAAACCTGACCGTTATCATTACGTCTGCCGCTGACGTAAAAACAAAACAAGATTTTTTTTAACCAAAATTCCGAACATGCTTTTTTAGCATGTTCGAAATTTTGGTTAAAAAATCTTTTGTTTTTACGTCAGCGGCAGAAAAATTTTTTTTAAAGAATAATGAAAAAATGCTTTGGTCTTTCATCTTAATAACAAACATTTTGATGACAAAAGAAAATTTGTTTTTTTTTTATTGAGTTTGGGGCCTTTTTTTTCTCATGCTATGCTGTTTTTCCGCGAAAAAGTGGCGGTACCTTTTTTTCTAAAGCTCTAGCTTAGCCGGACCCACCAAGACTATATAGATACAGCATCTAGTTAGGACCGAGAATTAAATTAGTAGGTGTAGGGTAAATGAATCATTTTCATTTTTTTTTTTTTTTTTTTAAGTGGGGAAAGCTTTCACCTTCCCTATTTCATGTGTTTAGCCTTTGTTTTGGTTTTTTATTTTAAAAAAACAAAATAGCAAGCGGGGGTACAAGTATAAATTTGACTCGCCTCGAGAATCGATATATCCACTAAGTCAACGTTTGTCTTAAGCAATGTAATGAAATTAACAACTTGACCTAGAAGCTAGGAACGTTCACGCTAAAAAGAAAAAAAAACAAAAAAACAGACAGGACCTAGTAGCGACACTTCGAGGCAGAGTAAGCAGATACTTTTTTAAATTTTTATCCACCGATCCTAGACAGAATTGCCGATACACACGTAAATAATTTGCCTGTCTGTTAGTGTGACTAGATAATCCCTGTTGCAGATGCCTGCTCAGTCATATACGTCCTTGTCGAACATCCAAACAGACAACACCTCTGGTTTATATACGGCAACTATACTGAATGGACCTTATAATTTCTGGGAGAGAGGGCATGGTTTGATCAACAATCGGAACATGACCAGTAAACTCTCAGTCACGATGACTTCAGACTTCGTGCTAGCAAAAAAAACTAATATATCTCACACGTGAAAAGTAAAACCTACAATAATGATGATTTATATTATAACATCATTTTTAGGTTAGTTTTCATTTTCTTAAAACATAAAAAAGAAAAACGCTTCTGGTGTAACAGTTGACGTCCTTGCTTGCTCTATATTAACGAGATGTTAGTTGAGTTTACACTTAAGTAGGTGAAGAAAATCGATAGATTGAGATTTATTTACATGATATCGATTATTACAATGAATTTGTTTGAATGTGTTCGTTTTGGGGTCAATCTCTTCTGACCAGAGCAATGTCTTTACTACACGAGCTACAGTCCCTTCCCTTCTTTGCCTCTCCTCCTCCTCCTCCTCCTCCTCTACATCTTTCGTCTTCCCCACGACCTTCACCATACAGCAGTAACCTGGTTTTTAGTGCGGTCTGGGAATTTTCCATGTACTTCGTGTAACTTAAGCACTTTTTTTTCTATTTTATTTTCTCTTCGTCATATTTTTATTTGTTTATTCATTTGCTGCCCAAGATAACAAAAAAGTAAAAACAAAATCAGGGCAAAAGCTGGGAGCGACGATAAACAAGGTTAGTGATGGTAAGCTCGCTAGGCTCATCTCTACAGTTTATGCTCCACATACGTAGCCTTGTGCCAAACTAAGTTTAATAATGATTAATTCAAAACAGTGTAATAATCCTTTATTTAGCAATCTATCTCCGTGTGTGTGTGTGTGAGAGAGAGAGAGAGGTGCGTGCATGCGGGTGTTTTGATATTTTTTTTTTTTTTTTAAACTTCAAAAATATTCTCCTTGTCAATACTTAAAAGAAATGGAAATGAGAACTAAGTGAAAAGGGGGGGGCGACTTTTTCAGGATTTTATAAATACGTAAAGTCAGTCGTAGGAATTTTTGCCCGTATTTTTTTTCTATGGCTTTTTTCTTTTTTAGCTTTGTCACTTTGTGTTTTTGCTTTGCTTTATTTATTTGGGAGACAAGAATTGTTTTTCTTTTTTTTTTTTTTTTTTTTTTTTTTCCTTTCTTTCTTTCAAAAAAAGATTCAAACAGCTTGAGATAACCAGATAGATAGATAGATAACCAGAGAGGTAGGTAGGTAGAGAGACTGTGATTATTCATCCTTGTCTGCTAGGGGACTTCATTCTTTTGGCAGATAGGTATGAAATTATGAATAGATTTAAAGTAAAATTCATAGAAAGTAAGTAACAGGTTCACATAAACTTTGCGATAAACAGGAATTACTTATAGAACAACAATCTTTTTCTAACTCTTCAATGTCCGTCTGTTTTGGGGTTTTTTTAACTCCCTGGCCAGATCTGTATTATTTTTTGTTTGTTTGTTTAATGTTTTGTTTTTTGTTTTTTTTATTCCCGTGCCCAATTATGTCGAAGCAAAAAACGTAGAAAAAAAAAACTGAGTAATTGCAATAAACAGATGTCATTATTTTTAAAGCGGGTTTCATACGTATTCTCAAAAAAAAAAAAAGGTGCCATCTGTTTCAGATTTAATTAATTAAATATAATAACGACAGAACAAAAATACTGAGTCATTGTTTACTGACGAACAAAGTAGAGCCTCTTCTATTCTAAGCATACAAGGTAGGGTTCCACATCAAAAAAATAACTAATATGTAAATTTACGATAAAAAGTAAAAAAACTAAAGCGATGGAAGTAAAAATTTTAGACATAACAAAAAATGAGTCTGCAATAAAAAAATTTAACTAAAATGATATGTATCCATTTTTTGTATAATACTTTTTAGTTTTCAGTTCACACAGCACACAGATACTACACTCTGATCCTATATTACGTAAGCATACATATGCATGGGCCAATGACAAAAATCAAGTCCTTCTTTTGATCTAACCAGGTTGAAGTTCCTGCGTCAAGGCTTTGCTCATTACAAAATCGGGAGCGATTAAAAAACACATGCCATGTCGCATCCAGCATAAACATGGCAGGGTAGAAGGGGAACAAATGCTATGCAAATTGTAATCAAAGTGTCATTTTTACAGGTACTCTGCGAATTTTAATTTTGAATAGGTTATTTGCTACATAAGTAAAAGCCAATCTTACTTTTGAAAATATAAAATAAGAGAACTGAAAACAGTAGTGAGTAGATCATTATTTTTTGTTGTGTAAAAAAATTATAAAAATGAAAATGTATTTCAATCGTAGCTGATCACCAAAAGATGTTGACACATTTTTGGCACATGTTATGATTGTTTCTTGTTTTTATTCATTGGTGTACTAGTAAAAATTCCAAGAAGATACACCCAGGCCATTAGGGTATTTGATTACACCGGCCGGACAGTCGGTGGTATTTTTGTATGAATATAACGGTTACTAAGTAACGACTTTTGTTTGAGTGACGTCACAAGTGCACATCTTGCATGCTGGGAATCGGGAGGAAAAAGAATAACAAAAAGCTGAGGCTATCCACTTTTTGAGGATATATTTTGTAGGGCAAATTGGTTTAATTTAAACTCGGACTCCTGAGAGGCATAGGGCTAATGGGGAAATATGGGAGGCTTTTGGTTGGGGTGGTGGCTTATGGTGCTAAAGAAGTGAAGTGTACTCATTATGAGTCAGTATAACTGTTTATTTAAGGGATTCTTTTTTTTTTTTTTTTTTTATAGCAAAGTGCTTTTTATAGTAATACTTGATTTGATTAGATTCGCTAGTGTGTGGGCCCATGCTAACCAACTTTTATTTTAGTAGGCAAAGACAAGTTTGCCTACTAAAATTTCTATTCCCCTTATTTGGCTTAGTCCTTAGATAGATATGAAAAGGAGATAGATATATAGATAGATATGAAAAGGAGATAGATATATAGATAGATATGAAAAGGAGATAGATATATAGATAGATATGAAAAGGAGATATAAGGTTGGTGCAAAAATATCGTTTTTTGACGTATTTTTTTTAACGTCAAAAAACGATATTATTTTTGCACCAATAGATCTGATTCTATTAGCAGGCTTAGACAGAGGTGGGGATTCCATCCTTGTAGGAAAAGAAATGCAATAAGACCTTTTTTATCAATTTACACGTCGCTGTTTCTACACCTTTTTTTTTTTTTTTTTTTTTCAGATTAAAGTATTCTTTCCTTAAACCCATTTCTTCACAAACACCTGCACATCATCGTACGATTTTTGCTGGGTGGGTAACTGGGTGTTGTGTTTGAGAGAAAGAAAAGAGATGGGTGTGTGCCAATTTCTCCCCTCCCAAGATAACAACCCTTGTACTAAAAACAAGCACCTGCATCCGTTTAGAATCAGATTATATATTCTCTCAGATAACCATTCTGACTGTACACTAATTTTAAATTCAGAATAGATGGACTATTTTATAAAAGTTCTGTTCTGATTAACAGGACGAAAATATTGAATTTTGTTTGTTTTTTTTTAATTTTTTTTTTTTTTTATTTGGTTTTTTATTTGTTTGTTTTTTTTTTTTTTTTTTGCAAGGAATTTATTTAATCAATATCATCTATTAAGAAATTGGGCCATAAATGTATTTTTATTTCTTGATAGGCTTTTATTCAGCAATATGACTATTTTGACTATAGCTGCATAATAGTAAAATGTACTTGCAACTTGCTTAGCTGATTACTCTGACTTACTCTAGTCTTATCGTAATGAAAACTTAGGTGATGAAGAAATATTAGATATTTTTTTAATGATGGCCTTAAAAGCAGTCGCTAAAAACAGAAGTGTTTTTGATGCCTTGGAAAACTGCCAATTGTCCACTCACCTGTTTCCACGCTACATTAAATGCACTCACGTATTTTCATCTAATCATCTTCATTATTTCTAATTAGATGAATGCAACATTTTCCAACACTGTTTTGTTTTGTTTTTTTGTTTTTTGAAAACTACACATGGAATGTACTGTTGAAAAATAATCTTTAACTGAAAACTTTTGCATCTATCAGCTGCAGGCCTCCGGTGCCACTGGTTAAAAATTGACTTTTCAATGACAGTTTTTAATCCAGGCAGACTCTCCTCCACACAGTTGGATTATTTACTAAACTTGGTACAGTAAAAAGCAAAATAGAACTAGAAAGATTGTGTTGTGCCAATCTTCCAAATATGGAGAGACTTCTTGCCTAAAAATCAGCATTTGAATTTGTCTATTATTTGACTTATTTATTTTAAATTTTATTTGGTCTCTAATACTAAACACGAGCGTAGATGGAAGAAATGCAACAAAAATAAACAAACCAGATATATCTTCTCTAAATTCGCCCTTGCATGGAGTATTGCTGCCATATATGGTCTGGTGCCCCTTATGTTTGTCTCAAGGTTCTTAAGATCCAGAGACGGATATGCAACGTAATTGGCACTGATCTGGCATCTCCTCTACAGTTACTCTCACACAGACATGCCGTCGCCTCCCTCTGTCTTTTTTACAAATACTTTCATGGTAACTGATTGGAGGAGCTGCTTTTGTTGGTTCCCAAACTTCATGAATTTAAGCGTTCTACTAGGCTGGCATCTCGCTTACACCCTTTCGCTGTTGAAACTGTTAAATGTAGCTCTCTTCTATTCCAATAGCTTCATGTCTTGCACTTCTCGCCTGTGGAACTTTCTCCCCTCTTCCTGTTTCACTGATAGCTATAATCTCCAACTATCCAAATGTAATGTCAATCAATGTCTCCAGATGCCTTGATCTATCCCCTATCCTTCTCTTCATCCTTTCCTCTATCACTCCTATTTGGTCTCACTCCAACTCTCTGTAACCCCTTGCATGCTAGTGGCTTCCCGCCTTGCTTGGGGTGAAATGCTTAAAAAAAATCTGATAGAAAAGCACATATGTCAAGTAATCAACAAGGATCGAATACATTGGTGATCTATGAAACTAATTTATTATTCGCTGTTCAACACAAATTAACTTCTCTTTATTTAATCAGTTTTTGTTTTTTAGGTATGTTTTTTTAAATGCATCCATTCACTATGGACCTCAGCAATAATTTAAGTACAATGATCCTTTTTAAAACTTAATTTTCCCGTCAGTGTATTTATAATCAAAAGCAATCATCATACGTAACGCCATCTCTCTTTTTGTTCTTATGGTTAAAAGTTTAATCTTTAAACTATTCCAGCTCTTTGAAGCGAATATCTAGACAAATTTTACCCCAGAGAGGTTCAACATGCACACGCGTGTGTGTATTATTATTATTATTATTATTATTATTATTATTATTTCATAAAAAAGTGTTTGGTCAAGAATTATTTGGTAGATGAGATAGTTGTGTATTTCTTACTGGCTGTCTTTGAGCTTATTTAGCTCCTTCTCTTAGAAACCAATTGCTACCTTCCAAGACAGGTACACCCACTCCATTGTAAAAAGAAATGGTGTATATAATCTTTCACCAATAAAACCTATTCCTTGTCATTTAATCTTGTACTGTAGTAAGCTAAGGTTAATCATCAGGAAGTTATTTTGGTTAGTTCAGCCCTGAACAAATGTAGAAAGGAAGTATAAAAGAAAGAATAGGAAGATTGTGTTGCGCCAACCTTTTACTTATATTGAGAGATTATGTATTGGTATAATTTGTATGATTTGGTAAGCAGTCAGTTTCACCTATTCACATGCACACATTATTTACTCACACATACACACACAAACAAACAAAAAAAGACGTGACTGGCAAAATTGATTTATAGTTTGTGTATCCCTCCAGATAACTTTGGGGAGTCCTTAACTACATGACTTAAGCTTTAAATATTGCAAATATCTGCTCCCACCCCTACCCATTCTGTAAAATTACTTTTCCTTCTGGATATTTACATAAATCCTAAATACTCTTCCCCCTATTCTATCTTTTCTATTTTGTTTTTAATACAAATGAGAAAAAGACACACATTTATAAATATGTACATTATTAGTTTCTGGACACACAATGGACAGAGGGAAACAGAAATACAATATTACGTGTTTATTTCATGAATAGAGAGATACTATAGATACAGCCTCTCGCTCTATCTATCTCTCGCTCTATCTATCTATCTATCTCTCGCTCTATCTATCTATCTATCTATCTCTCGCTCTATCTATCTATCTATCTATCTCTCGCTCTATCTATCTATCTATCTATCTCTCGCTCTATCTATCTATCTATCTATCTCTCGCTCTATCTATCTATCTATCTATCTCTCGCTCTATCTATCTATCTATCTATCTCTCGCTCTATCTATCTATCTATCTATCTCTCGCTCTATCTATCTATCTATCTCTCGCTCTATCTATCTATCTATCTCTCGCTCTATCTATCTATCTATCTCTCGCTCTATCTATCTATCTATCTCTCGCTCTATCTATCTATCTATCTCTCGCTCTATCTATCTCTCGCTCTATCTATCTCTCGCTCTATCTATCTCTCGCTCTATCTATCTCTCGCTCTATCTATCTCTCGCTCTATCTATCTCTCGCTCTATCTATCTCTCGCTCTATCTATCTCTCGCTCTATCTATCTCTCGCTCTATCTATCTCTCGCTCTATCTATCTCTCGCTCTATCTATCTCTCGCTCTATCTATCTCTCGCTCTATCTATCTCTCGCTCTATCTATCTCTCGCTCTATCTATCTCTCGCTCTATCTATCTCTCGCTCTATCTATCTCTCGCTCTATCTATCTCTCGCTCTATCTATCTCTCGCTCTATCTATCTCTCGCTCTATCTATCTCTCTCTATCTCTCTCGCTCTATCTCTCTCTCTCTCTCTCTCTCTCGCTCTATCTCTCTCTCTCTCTCTCTCTCGCTCTATCTCTCTCTCTCTCTCTCTCTCTCTCTCTCGCTCTATCTCTCTCTCTCGCTCTATCTCTCGCTCTATCTCTCTCTCTCGCTCTATCTCTCTATCTCTCTCTCTCGCTCTATCTCTCTATCTCTCTCTCTCGCTCTATCTCTCTATCTCTCTCTCTCGCTCTATCTCTCTATCTCTCTCTCTCGCTCTATCTCTCTATCTCATTCCTTTTTCTTTTCTTCCTTTTTAAATATTTAATTTTTAAGTTTCTCAAATTGTCTACACACCAAGTTGAAAAATGTCAACATAGCAATGTCTGGTTGAAATAGCTATTCTTATGAAGTAATTTGGGATTTCTCTATTGTGTAATATATATATCCTAAAAAATTAGATCGGTCAATTCCGCTACCTTGGTTTCAACCTTTCGGTATCCTTTTTTTTTTTTTTTTTTTTTTTTTTTAAATAAAGCATTGGGAAATCAATTTATACAAACCACCTAACGATACCAAAATATTGAAACCAACGTAAAAGAATTAATTTAAGTTCTACATGTTAAATTTTTATTTTTCACACATGTATTGAGCACTTTTTAATACTACTGTTTCCTGGTCTTATCCAGCACTGACCATTAACCATTTTTAGTATTATATATATATATATATATATATAATTAAATGCAAACAGCTACATATGCTCCCTAAGGATCATGTTACTTTTGCTTCCATTTTCTTTTTATCTGTAAATTGTGCAAATGTCCATGCTCTTATTCTAGTGAAAATAAACTTTTTTTTTTTTTTCTCATTGCTCTCTCAACAGTTTTGACTACAGAATATTCCTTCTCCTAGATTGGTTGCCGGTTGTTGAGAACCTTATGTACCCTATTATGTAACCCATAAATATGAAGAGTATATATATATATATATATATATATATATATGCAGACATGTGGGGGGGTGGCAAGAGCTCTGAAATGGTTACATCCTGTATAGAAAAGCTTAATGTTTTTCTTGTAATAAAAGAATTGGTTTATAGCAAAAATAGATTGGCCATTTCAAAAACTACAACAGAATTTTTTCATTTTCCCCTCACACATTTAATCAACAGTTTGGTTTCTTTCTTTTTGGGTGGGGTGACTGTTCAGTAGATCTGCACTAACCATTACTCCACAGCGAAGTAGTAAAGACGTATATATATATATCAGCATTTTGAAAGTCTTTACAGCATGTAAAATCCTCATATGTGATATTTAAGAGAAGTAAACCATTACTTTGTAATCCCTTTGTGAAAGCATCAACAAATTTTCTTTGAAAGTTAAAATTTTGTCTTTAACTCAGTCCTCTGTACTAGAGATCAATATACCCGCTCATTTACCTTCTCTGACAAATACTATTGCTTAGTAAGCGTCGTTTATAAATGCTCAAAGGTCACCTGGTGCTCACAACAGACAAACCAACCGACTGGGTTGAAGTCATCATTCATTAAAGTGTTTTAGCTGTGT
>OZ010597.1:2850484-2890484 GCA_963932145.1 Acanthosepion lycidas
GCAACCACTACCATTGGTGGTAACTAGTACCATTCACATACACACGCAAACACAGAGAAGAAGTAGACATGTACTTGTTCACATTTCGTTCAACTTATGTAAGACTTTGAAATTTCCTCTCACACGAGCAAACATATACTCATTTACAAATAATAAAGACAGTTATATCTTGAAAGAAATGCACAAAATTTAAATATACTTTATTTCAATACATACAAAGCTTATAGAAAATCTCAAGTTTTTTGCTGGACACTGTTTAAAAGCTTTGTGCAATTATGAGGGAGAAATTTTCTTAAGTGCTCATTCAACCAGTGAAAAGATATTTCAAGATATCTGGCAATGGAGCACTGAAGGGTAAAATGGATTCATGCCTTTGCCTAGGCGCTATATACAAAATTAATATAAACAAATTCAGCTTAAACTAATTCCACCAATTTCATTTTCTTGTGCCATACCCGTTGCCTACCTTGGAGCAATTTTGTTGTAATCTATTCAATTTATTTAAACATAAAATATTTCATATATTTTTTAATTCCAAACAAAGAATTAATGATCATTTACAGTTTTATACAGGAACTCGTATATATATATATATATATATATATATATATATATTTATAAATGTAAAAGACAATAGGAAAACTGTAATAGTTGCCGACACATTTTGTCTATTACAGTTTTCCTATTGTCTTTTACATTTATAAATAGTCTTTTTCTATAGGTTAACTCTGAGAAATTTTATATATATATATATATATATATTTATATATATATATACACATATATATATTTTCCCATGTCTGCACATGTGCACAAAAAGAGAAACACAAGTAGTTCAAAATTTTGTGCTCATGTATAGATGTGGCAATGCCAACAAACCCCAGTCCAATGAAATCCTAATGGACAGAACATGTGACAAAAAAATTTTCCAGTTTGCCATACTTTTTACTGTTCGTTGATATGTAAAATTATAAAAATTTATATGTCCTTATAGTAGCTATCTATTTATCTCTCTCATATATATATATATATATATATATATAATTAAGGAAAATCTTGGTAATCCGTATAGATAATCCCAAGGAGGATGAAATCCAAGAGCTCAATGTTAAATTAGAGCGATTAATTTAATGAAAACAAACAACTTTAAGAGTCCATTGGTTGTAATTTATTTCCCCAGAGAATTTCTTTTTCCCTGGCTCATCAGACCACACTTCCAAGGGTGAATATATATATATATATATATCTATATATATGAATGAATTTGTAGGTCCGATGAATTGGATCATGATTACAATTCCATTGTAATAAATTATAACCATGGAATATTAGTGTTTGAGCCTTTTATATTTTACTAGCGGCATGGCCCGGCGTTGCCCATGCTTGATTCAAAAATCGTACAACTCATACAGCAATCGCTATCACTTAAAATATTTTTGCCCTTCCTTGCCTTTAAAGAAGTGCCCTTTGCAGTGCTGATGTTGCTACATGCCTTACTTCTTGCCTATCTCACACTGCAAATTTTTTCTAAGCTCTATACTAAACATTAAATCTGTTACAAAAAAAGAACTAAACAAAATGAACACAAAACGATCAGCTTTAAAAAAGGACTCGTAACTGGAAAAACTGAATGAAAAAAAGAATGTTAACAAATACTTTTTCACACCTAACCCACTTCTGCGGAATCAGAATCAACGTTTAGTTTAAGCAAGCAAATGAGCCAATTGGAGTAAAGTGCCATGCAGATTTAAATTTTTCCCACTTGGGACGAATGCAGCTATCGATTTTTTTTTTTTTTTTTTTTTTTTTTTTTTTTTTTTTTTTTTTTTTTGCATGCTAGTTAACATTCGTGTCAGTTAGCTGTTGGCTCTTACACTGACCAATAGAATCTTCCTGCCTATTCATGGCAGCCAGCTATAGGCTCTCACTCTGGCCAGTACAAAATGACCGCAAATTACATGAAAACTGCCGTAGAAGCATGAAAAAATTGATTATTTCTACTATCGATGGGAGTTGGGAAATGCAAAGTCAGTCTTGGCCTTCCCACTAACTTGGAGCATGTGCATGTAAATTTTGGTGCAAATCTGCCAAAAATTGCGACTGTGCATTTGTTTTGCACGCGCACACACACACACACATCCTACCTTTTTATATATATATATATATATATATATATATATATATACATACACACACACACACACACACACACACAAACAAAAAAAAAAAACACACCCATTGTCTGATTTCAATTATGAAAAAGAAAAATTAAAATTACATCTAATTGTCACTGACCCCATCAAATTAATCTCTTTTTAATCTGAGTTTTATGTACAATTCTTTGTATTTAGCAAAAATCTATTTTCTTTATCCAGTATTGATTACTCTTTAATAAATTTCTAATGAGGATCATTTGAATTTCTTCTCTTTTTGTCTGTTAAAAGTCAAATAGTAAAATAGATTGGACTCTTGGTAGCCTTGGTAGGGCAAGCAGTCAAGGAGAAAAACAATTTTGAAATCAAACCCCTTGCTAGCATGTCACCAAACAATATAACTAAAACATATGCATCAAACCTTGAACTGCTCATCCACAACAACTGATCTGTCACTGGACACCACCCACTAGATCCAACAAGAAGTGTTAAGAATTTTGTTAACAGCTGTGCAACCCTTTTTACTCACCTAAAATTACACATATACTGACCCTTCTGGAAAATCATCTTCTACCCTTTCATGTGGATTAACAAGTGTGATCTTTTTGATATAAGATTTATTGGTTAACCAGGGTTTGGATATGTATATTATAAATGTTTACGAATGTTGCAGTGTATATGTTTCTGTTATCTTTATTTTTATTGTTTTGTTTGTTATTAACTTGCAGGTCTGATTTGAATTTCTTTTTTTCTTCATTACAGGCGAACATTGCTCTTCAGACAATGTCGATGTTTGGAAACACACTAAAAGACCCACATGCCGCACACCATGTCCTTGTAATGCAGATAAACTCTATTTTAAATGCAGGACATATCTTGTCACAAAGAACGGAAAGTACACATGGAACACATCATTAAAGAATTCAACACAGATTATCTTTAACAACACAAAATATGAAAAACGGAAAAGAAAGAAAAATACATTTAAAGGATTGTTTTACAAAATATGAAATGGATGAACTCATGGATTTAAAGAAAAAGTCTATTTGCTTTAGAACAGAAAGAATAACAAAGACTACAACATCAATGAAAGTTTATGAAAGAAAGTTTGATGTTGTAAAACGCATTGAAAAAGTGAGTTAAAAAGATGAAGTGCTGACAATATATGACACTATGTTGTTTGTCACTGTCAAAACTTTTGAGGTGAGGAAAAAGAATATATTTAAAAAAAAAAAAAAAAAAAAATCAAACAAAACAAACATGACAATAAAAAAGGAGCGGGGGGGGGGGAAGGACAGAAAATTATGTTTGATGGCTTCCCAATTTAATGTTGTTTTTTAAGCCCAGTGAATTTTCATTTTCATTATTGCCCTTATTAACAATAATAGTTGCAGTAGTAGTATTATAATTATTCCCCCTCTACCTTTGTGTGTACATATAACAATTTATAATTATATATATATATATATATATATATATATATATATATATATATATAAAATCATGAAAAAGAAAAAAATAGGGAAAAATGTTAACTTTTAAGTTTATTTTTTGTCTTTATTTTTAATTTAATCTCTTTCCCTTTTTTTCACCTAAAAATGAAAAGGTGTTAAATTTTAAAACAATTTAAAAATTAATTATTCAAGAAAAAAAATATGAACTAAAAACCAGCAACATTTTTCTGTTTTTTTTTTTTTTTCTTTTATTTGTTTTTTTTTTTTTTTTTTTTTTTTTTCTGTTATATTTTTTTAAGTTAAAAGAAACATTTTCAGATTAATGTTTTCAATAACCAAAGGGGATAAAAAAAATTCAAACCCATGGTTAAAGACTTAAATGTAAAAAAAAAAAAAAATTCTAATATATTTGGAGACTAATAAGTAAAATTTACATAAATAAAACAAGACATTGCAATTGAGAGTAATGGAAAGAAACATCAAATTTCATAGAAAAGTGTTTAAAAAATTGCAGGAGAAAACAATGGAAAAGAGAAGAAAATTGAAGAAAGGAAAAAAAGAACACACACACACACACACATGTGTATGTCTATGAGGGTGTGTGTTAATTATTAATAACAGAGAAAATGCTTGTCATAGATATTTCAATTCTGTCTTTCTCTCAAACCAAAAATTCATTCTTTTTTTAAGAAAAAATGTTTTCTTTATTGTTGTAACAGAAGAATGAAATTTCTCTTTTGGTAAGGATATTTTCTTAATTTTCCATTACCTTCTTTAATTATATATATATATATATATATATATACACACAACTGGCATTTTTTCAGGGTTTTTTTTTAATTGTTAATACCAGTGACAACAGTTCAATAAATATTTGTTACATATTGATACTGTGTGTGTGTGTGTGTGTGTGTGTGCAAAACTATTAAATATTTAATACTTATTAAAAATTGTCTTTATATATTATTAATATGTAACAAATAAAAAATATTTTTAGCAATTTTTAACACAATTTTAATTTTTTTTTTTTTTTTTTTTTGCCTACTCCATTCCATAGACAAATTGTTGATGGGGCAAAATTTTGCCAAAATGAATTATAAAATACAATAATATATAATTTGTTTAAATTCACACAAAAGAAAAATAAACTAACAAAATGATTAATGTATACACACACACACACACACACACAAGATGGCTCTGAAAGTCAATACTCTTTTTTACTGCTAATTTCAGAAAATGAATATCAACTACTTTTTACCTTTTGGGTATTAGTGAAAATACTCATTAGTTTTTAATGATATTCAGAAAACATTAAGTTATATATATATATATATATATATATAAAATTTGTATAATATCTATGTATATACTTACATACATTTGATATGTTTTGTACGCCTTTTCTCAACAGACCGTCTGTTTTATTGTTTATTTGTATAAGCATTTGTGAGAGTTGAATTTAAAATAATAATAATCCTCATAGCTCCACATAAGAATTGTGATACTTTGGAGGGGATGCCCTCTCTCCTGCACCAAACACTCCACACCCTCAAAGCAGCTGAGATGTGAAGAAAGCATTTCTGTAGGAATTCAATTTCTTCCTTCACTATACACCTTTATTATTTCTTTGACACTCTAGAAACATCTTAATCTTAAGTGTTTCCACAAACTGTCCAATTTTTTTTCTTTTCTTAAATCTTTTTCATTCTTTCATATTTTGTCAACAAAGCAGAAGAAAGTTTAGATAATGTACAATGGGGATGAGTTCAGAAAAAAATTGGAAGAGAAATTAGAAAGTGAAAAGAAGGAAAAAGTAACACAAATTAACATAGATTTAATGACATATTATGCCAGCCACAAAGACACAAAGAAATAAGTATATCTGTTAATACAGATACATACATATCCATCACATGAACACATGTAACTATATATATATATATATATATATATATATATATATATATATATATATATCTAGAGAGAGAGAGAGAGAGTAAAGGTAATAAATCCATTGGTATATAATCCAAGTGGATCCTACGAATATAAAATATTAAAACTGATCCACAAAAAGAGCTCAATGTATTTATTATACAGAGCAAATAAATAGTAGTAAAGCATAAAATGCAAAATATGGGGGTATAGACCTATTTCAACCAACAAAAGTCAGTCTTATTCAACCCCGGTATACAGACTGTATACCAGGGTTGAATAAGATTGAAGTTTTCGTCAGTTGAAATAGGTCTATACCCTATATGAGGTAATTTTGGATCTTATAGTTTCCTACTATATATATATATATATATATGTGTGTGTGTGTGTTATTATAATAATAATAAAGAAGAAAACCTTAAATATTCATTATTTTTGTTATAATTTATTTCATGAATATCTATATATTCATCTCTTTAGACCAAAATCTTTTAGATTTTTACTTTAGTAAAAATCTAAATGATTTCAGTTTGAAATCTATAGAATTTCAGTTTGAAGAGATGAATATATAGAAATATTCATAAAATAAATTATAACAAAAATGAATATTTAAGGTTTTGTTCTGGATGATGATTATTATTATTATGCTCTGTAGTTTACATTGAGCTCTCCCTGGATTAATATCCTCCTTGGAATTATCCCTGCTAGTCACGAATTGGAGATATATATATATTAGAGACATTTATAAATCCTGCCTTTAAAACAGTTTGAAAAGTTAACATAATTCTGAAAAATATATTCATAAGTAATCAATAATGAATTAACAAATAAAATAATAAAGTAGACTTTCTTAATATTTTAATATCTATTTGTACAATCTTCTGAACAATGTGACTGCGATTGATTTGCATCCAAAATACAATAAGTAATCTCTTATCAAAACAAAACAAAAACCTGATTTAAAATGTAAAAAGAAACAGATATGTGATATAAACCTGATGAAGTCAGCAAACAAACAAAAAATTGATTAATTTTAAATCCTAACTTCCAGTCAATTAAACATTGTTTAATTTTTTTGTACACTTGTGTCATCCTTTGCACACACGCCTTCATCAATTTTTTGCACTGATTTTCATACACTAAATGCCAAAAATATATACATGTGCAATATATGTATTGTAAGCAAAAAGATCTCACATCAATTATTGTATAAATATGATATACATGCCTTTACACCCACAAACACACCATATATATATATATATATATATATATATATATATATATATGCACATAAAATATGTTTAGAAAGAAGGCTCAAAGAGGATTTTTAAATTGAAAACATCTAAAACAAAAAAAATGTCAATTTTAGAAAATATTTTACTGAAAATGTAATTCCGGTGAATTGATATTAAAAATAAGTTAAAAACATTTTTCCGTGAAATATATCCAAAAACAACCTTATTTTACTATTATTTAAACTATACGTGTGATTATATATATATATATATATATATATATATATATAATGTATCCTATATATTTAAGCAATCATTGGCTTACTATGCTGTATATGTAATATATATATACTCCCTACTGTTAATGGAACTAAATTCTTTTATATATATATATATATATACACACACACATACCCATATATATTCAATAGGTGTGTATTTGGGGCATGCAAGTCATATGGCTATTTAAGAGTAAAATTGTGTAACAAAATAAAAGAAACATGCAAGTCTTTTTTATTTAATGAATTACTATCAATTAAATTTTTTTAAAAATCATTGGTAGAAACAAACAGTAACTTCAAATTTAAATTGCACAACAAAATTAATTTATAAGTGTATATATATATATATATATATATATATATATATATATATATATATATAATTAGTACACTCATAATTCTATATAAGATCTTTCTTTGCATTTTCTTTCTTTTATACCTTTGCATAAGTCTATATGTATTTGTGTATATGACTGTCTATATACAAAACTCAGTAAATTAAATGTTATGAAAAAAATATGCCTTCCTATGACCATAGAAATTATTAGTACTCTTTTGTTAATGAAGGGAACAAATCCTTGCACACAAGAGTTGCATCTGCCATTTTTTTTCTGTTATTCTTTATTTTTTAAAAGACTGAAATGTGAAATAATGTTAAGATTTTTAAGAGATTTTGCATCACATCTTTCACAATTCCCTCCACACATCCTTCAGTATTTATTTGTTTTGTTTTTTTTTTTTCTTCCTTAGTCTTTTCTTGTTTTGTATCATCCTTTTCAATTCCTTCTCTTGTACAGTCTTCTATTTTTCATTGTTTTCTACAAAATCTTGCAAAATATCTCCCATTTTGAAGATATAATACTGTGTTGACCTAAAATCACCCTAAAAAATATTTCTTATAAATATTTTTGCCCAGTATGTTTTCAATTTATAACTAAACAAAAAAAAAAAAACACCATTGGATACATTGTTTTTTTTGTCTTCATTTTTATGTTTTTTTTTTTTTTTTTTTTTTGTTTTTTTTTCGCGCCCCCCCAGTGTAATGTGCTTTAAAAAATGGCACTAAAGAAATAGGGTTCTAATATTTTTAAATACTTTTCTCCTAATATTGAAAACAATTGAGTAAAACAGTTTATTACAAGATGAAAATTTTAATGATTTAGATAAGCTGGAAAAATATCAAAATATGGTTTCATGCCTTAATTGTAAATAAATAGTTCGATAGATATTTAAATTATAGCTTTGTGTCAGATGAAGTAAAACTAAATTTATTCATAATTTTTTATCTTTTTCTTGGGATAATAGAAATATTTTTTGAATCTTTTTCCCTTTCTTTTTTTTCTTTTTTAACGACTGAGTGAGGGTTAAAAACAATTGACTGATTTCAAATGTCATTTTTTGTTTACCATCATTTACTTATTCAATCAAAGAAAATATACTTTCATTTCTCCATATTGTGTATTTGTGTATGTGTGACATGCCACCACCTTGAAACAAAAAGTTGAAACCAAATTTGTTTCTTTGATAACTGTTTCTATTTCTTCCTCTCTATGAAAAGATGAAACAAGGTACATTTTAAAATTGGGATGGAAATCAGTGTCATTTTCTTGTATATGGTCAAGGTAAATAAAACCCACTGAAAATCATAGAATTTATGCCTACCTTATAATTTACCAGACCCTTTTATAAAATCTTCCATATTTGTTATGATGAAAAGTCCATTTTCCAATATAGACATGATTTTTTACATATGCACATATTGAGATAAAATTTTCTTTATAATTACAATAAAGCAAAAAAACATAAACAAACCTGGGAATCAGGCTTGCATTTTGATTTTTGAAGCTACTAAATAAATGTTTCAAATAAAATTATGATTTCTGTCCAATGTATAAAACAGGTCTGAAACAATAAACTATAAGGTTTAAGTCTATAATTTTCATTTTAAATGCTGTTATATTTATCATGGCCATAAACTTGAAAATTACCAAATCAAGAACTGGAAAAAAAGAAAATGGTGATGTCAAAATCCAAAGAAATGATGGTGAAGAAGAGTTGACACAAAGCCACTATGAGATTAGATCCAGGTCTTCTTTTCGCAATTACATGGCATATGTCTTTCCAAGAAGCCATTGTAATATCCCCCACCCACTTTTCTTTTCCTGAAAATGTTGTATTCCAAATTTTGTTTTATATCCTTTTTCGCTATTTTACTCTATTTCTCAGCCATATTCCAAATTTGTCTGTGTATCTGCAATGTATGAGTGTATCAAATCAAATTACTTTTTACAACCAGCATTGACAACATTTTTTTTTTTTTTTTTTTTTTTAAACCATTGTCCTTATTACCTTGGCTATTTTTCGTGAAATACAACTCGTATGAGATCTGGTCTTTTTTAGTCTCTAGATAAAAATGAACCTTAAAGAACCTATTTTCTCCCCTCCCCTACCCAACACAATCATTCCAATACA
The DNA here is from genome assembly GCA_963932145.1 of Acanthosepion lycidas. Classification (NCBI taxonomy): domain Eukaryota; kingdom Metazoa; phylum Mollusca; class Cephalopoda; order Sepiida; family Sepiidae; genus Acanthosepion; species Acanthosepion lycidas. Next base: position 2,860,018 of record OZ010597.1, read on the forward strand.
GTTCTCATCATGTTTACCTGATATCATTGTGCATATATATATATATATATATATATATATATATATAGTTACATATGTAAATATAAGTGCATTTTTCACCAATTTCTTTGTTCCTTTTTGCCTTTGTGTTATCTCATGGCAGTAATTTGGACTGAGGTAATCACTCCTGGCTTTTATGTTACTCTTTCTAACTCTCACTGGAATTTTTGTATATATCTGGTTGCTTTATATAAAGAGATTTTTTTTTTTTTTTTTTTTGTAGCAAATGTCAGTCTTTAAAAGAATTATTAAACAATTGTAATCTTCATATCTGCTTCCATTTTATCAGTACCAATGTTTCAGAAGCATTAAAATTAAATTTCTCCTGAGTACCTGTTTCTTCAAATTAAAACAATTAAATCAATTTATATTATGAATTATGTTACTTGGAGTTTAAAAAGCATTCCAGATTTTTTTTTAATTAATTTTTTAACAATAAGAAAAAATCTTCAAATCTTTATAAAAAGTAACTAAGAAATTATGATGAAAATAAATACAATTCAAAAAAAAAAAACAAACGAATAAACTTTTTTCTTTCAAGTATAGTGAATTGAATTGTTTGCTTAATTTTTGTTGCTAATGATGGTGTCATCAAGTGCAGAGTTTTCTCTCACTTCTAGAAAGATTTATTGTCAGCCTGTAAATTTTCTATGAAGTAGAGAAAAGTTGATCATTTACTCTTTTATTGTTTCTCTTTCACTTCTGATTAGATTACTTCTTTAATTGATTCCTTTGATTTCAGTTTATACTTTAGCGATTTGATTCAAACTGTAAACTCTTTAAATTTGAGGAGATCAGTCAGTCTTACATGACCACATGGATCTGCATCTGGAATGTTTTTATCTCTCCAGTTTCTTTAAATAAAGCTATGATTAGAAAAATATCTGTCAGAAAAAAAGAGAAAAGTTTTGCATTTCAAAGCTAAAAAGCAAGTATACACTTATCTTTGGGCTAAGAATTCATTTTACCTGCCTCATTTCTCACCTTAAATTTAATTTCTATTTATCTTATATAGCAGGACTTCAAAAATAATTCTTTCATTTGTAACTCTTAACTAAGCCTATCTCTAAAACATTTAAGCATGTCTATTACTTTCTTTTTCTACTAATATAAATTTGATGAGAGGCTGCCTTGTTATTGAGTAATGGTTAACAAGCTAATTGAGAAGACGTACAACAGAAGAGTTGAACCACAGTCAATACCCCACAATTGTGGCCTTGTACCAGAATATGTAAAACCTAGTAAAGCATAAAATTTTTTTATCAGACTTGTTTGAAAAAAACAGTAGAGTACATACTGTACTGAATGGCACAGATAGATAAATAGAAAGAGACTGAGATATAAATAGACTTAGATAAATAGATAGATATTAATTGCTCATTGTCCCTCTATAATAAGTGTTCTTTATAAGTAAATAGCTTTTTACTTTCATTAATTTTTATAGTACTTATTACAAGATTTTTAATTGAAATGTTCTTTGAGTCAGTTTAGATTTCCAATTTTATTTTCTTTGTGTTAATTCTCATTTGCTGCAACATGAAAAACAGTTCATCAAAGATGCCACTAACCAGGGGAAAAGACAATGTTAACATTCTTCAGGCCAATTCTATACACAAAAGACTGGCTTGTTTCTTGTTTGGTTTTTGAATTTTTTTTCATGCCTTGACAATCTTTGCACTTTCCCCTGCATTTGCTATTCTTTGTCACTGCCATTTATTTTGGCTTTAATGAAAGAGAGTGAGAAAAAAAAAAGAATTTTGTTAATTGTTAACTCATCTGAGTTGATGCTTTTATCACTGATGTTAATTTTCTTCACCCACCCAACCACCAAAAGTTTTTAAATTATTTTGTAGCTTTTTAAACTTGTAGATATATGTTCCTGAAAGAACATATATGTACATTACAAAAACACACACAATCACACAGTTGTTTTATATATTAACTTTATTTTGTGTGTGTTTGCATTGAGTCTTGGCTTCACTACAGCAAAATTTATATTTATTTTCCTGATTGAGATTCTTAGACTGGATTTTCATTCAATTATTTTTTTTTAAATAATTTAATTTTTTTTTCTCAAATTCAAATATAAGCCAAACACACAAACTATGGCTGTTATTGAAAAAGTTTTGGCATCTTTAAATTAAAGCTATCTTGAGCCAAAGTTGGCTATATATATATATATATATATATATATATATATATATTTTCCTAAAGCAAAGTCTTTAAAATTTTGAAAAAGAAATCAAAATGTTTAATTCTCACGTCCAATATATGGCCATATCACTCAGTGCTGCTATTCTTTGCATAAGAGAAATTCAGTGATAATATCAAAATATATTTGAAAACAATCATTGCCATTGACTGAGATTTCCATTTTAATTATGTGTTTCTTTTCAAATAAAAAAACCTGCCAGTTTACACAGGAATAGATGTTTGTATTAACAACAAAGGCTCAGATATAAGAAGTTTTTTTTTTTTTTTTTTTTTTTCATGGTTGTTTTTAAAATTATTTGGAACCACTTGTCTGAATAACTCATGGAGTGAAAATAAAATAATCATAAGTTTTGTGGCCAAGAGAAGAGTGATATCCCTTCAATTAAAAAAAGAACCCCTCCCTCCACTTAAAAAAACAAAAAAAACAAAAAACTTCCAAGCAAAAATCAGTGATTATTTCTATTCATGATCAATAAAAAAAGAAAAAAAAAAAAATTCTATTTGATGCCACATCAACTAATACGTCTGATGATTCATAAGTTTTTCTCAGGCGTGTGTATACATGTCTACAACTGAACACAAACAGTCGACAGCTAATACAGCCAATACAGATAAAATGCAGTCACCATTTGAATGTGATCAGTTGTAAGCATGTGTGTGAGATGTCTTAACAATTACAATCTTTTTTTTTTTCAAATTTTGAAAGTTTTTGTTTCATTTATCTAAGTTCATGAAAATTTAGAACAGACAAATACCTTATTTAATCTCTAGCACTTTGTAGGTAACTTCAGTTGCCAATCAAAAAGTTTGTCCATTCTCTGCAGACAACTCCAATCACTGAATGATAGTGTGCTTGAATTTTGTGGTTGTGTTGTCACATCCTGCTATGGCAACCTTGACTGAAATCAAATATGACCCTACTGCAGTTGAGGGGCCTTGAAAAAAAAATGCATTTGAAGTGGACGTAATACTCATGAATAGAGTGCCAAAGGTTAAAGAATATTTGTTATTTATATAGACACACACTTTTTTTATTTATTAATTTCAACTATAATTTTTAAATAAATGAAAAAATTACAACAAAAATAAACAACTTCCAAATATAGATTATTCTTTTAATACTTTCCATAAACATTGCTGTACAGTGTAAACTAAATATCCATTTCCATTTTAAGTTTTTTATTATAATCCTTCATCAAAGTATGTTCATAAGTTATTGTTAGAGATAATTGAAGGCCAAATTGAGAATTTTTCTTTTCTTAGATAAAATCTTTACTTCCCCACAACCAACCTAAACCAGGTGCAGAAATTTAAAGAATTTTCCAAAGGGAGGGGTGTCGAAACTAAAGGATCAGATACATCAAAATAAATTTGAAAAGAAAATTTAACAAAACAAACAATATATACAAATCTTTTTTATTATTATTTTTAGTTGAACTATCTTAGAATTTCTAACTTAAAATTGAAAATGTTCAATTCCTGGTTCTTCAGAGAATTTGAGATTTAAGAACTTCTTCATAAAAATATCTTTTTTTTTATTGATAAAAATGGAAGCATTTTCAAATTTTTATTTTATTGTTTACTTAGTTATAAAAAGTAAACAAGGTTATTTTCTGCATTTTATATATATATATATATATATATATATATATATATATATATATATATATATATATATATATATATATATAGTGTCTAAAATTCCAAGACAAATTATCATTATTCCAAGAATGGTTCAAACAGATAATCTCATTTGATCACAACATTTTGGCCAATGGGTTCTCCAACCTTCCTCAGGTATATAATTCCTTCATTAGGAGAGCAATCCTATATATAGGGCAACAGAGTTTCCTGCAGGCAGCATCAATTTTATGCTATTTTTCTTATCTCTAAAATAATAAGAATGGGAATATCTGTTCAACCAATTCAGGGAATAAAACGTTTGAGTTGTCATTTCTAATTCTATTTATTCAATACTTTTGATTTTAGAAGCTTAGAAATATTTACCAGTGTCAGGTGCAAATTATTTTGGATGGAGAGTTAGAAAGAGTAAATTTATTTGGAGTTATTTTGTTCGTTTATAGTGGTAATTTTTTATATATTTTTCAGTTTTTTAGTTTGCTTTTTTTTTCTTCCTTGAAAAGCTGAATATTTAAAATCCCAAAGTAAAAAAAAAAGAAAATACAAGGTTCAATCAAGTGAAGAATTGAATAATTTTTTTTTTTTTTTTTCATAAATGAATATTTTAGGTATTTTAAGTTTAATCATTTTTAAAATATTTATCTTAGTGTTAGTTAATTACAACTACCAACAGCTTTTTATTTTTTTTTTTTTTATTTTACAAATCTTATTTTTTCTTTCTTTTGAAATGTACCCAATGGGGTTTTAATGTTTGAATTTTTTAACATTTTTTTGAGAAATCATTTTCCCCTCAAAACTTTATTTTGTGGTCAATACAGTTGCAAATTTTTTATTATATTCCATTTTTCCATAAAACACAAGCGAACATGATCATTACACACATGCATATAGACATATCTGTTGTGAGACTACTGATGAGGCTAAAATATAGAATAGGCAATTTCAGCTGGAATGTCTACAAGAGAATGTCTGCCCACTGGACATAACTAAATGACACGGCCTCTTTTCCTCAGTTATTCTTCTGTAGTTTTCTTCCAGAAAAAGAATTCAGCTGGAAAAGCTTGTCATCACATTTCCTTGTTAACATTTTCTGTTGCATATTGCTTGTAGTCAATGACACAAAAGATGAGGATCTTCTTTAAAGAAGTCTTGTATCTTTCTCTGACATTCCTCTGCTTCATTGACCAGTGAACACAAAAATGCATACATTTATACCTGGGACTTTGTTTATCTTTTTTTGTATTTTTCATATTTCAGAAGTGCTACCAATAATTAAAAAGAAGGTATATATCTTAATTAAAAGTAAATTCTTATAAAAAGGGATAAAATGTGACTGGCAAAATAGAATTAATCAACTTACATGACACAGGCTTACCTTCACAAAACATCACTTCTTGAAAGAAGTGCAATATTTGTAAAACGCAATAAAGCAAGCTATGCCTGCACACACACACACACACGCGTATTCACATGGTAAAAGATTTTTTTATTCCTTGTTTATTCTTAAACTCAAATCATATTTCTGGTTTTCAGGGAGAATTCAAACATAAATTGTCTGTCTTCTGAATGATTTCAGCATCCATAAGCCATTATCAATTATTGTGGGTTGATCCTGTTATGTCTATAGGTGTCTATTGTGTTGTTTTTTTTTTGTTTTTTTTTTTTTGTGGTATTTGAGTGACGTGTTGCTAGGTAGTCTTTATTGTAAAATATAATTAATGCTTTCACCTACATTGAATAAGTTGATCAATGCTGGGGTGTTTGTTTTCGTGGTTAACACTTCTAGTGAAGACAAGACACTCAGACACCACAAAAACAAAATCCACCTATAATTGATAATGACTTGTAAAAGCCAAAAGGACTCGGAAACGTTGGCCAATTTATTTCTAATTAATCTTGGAAACAGGAAAATTGTCTGAACCAAAGAAAAAATAAGTAAAAAAAAATCTTTAAGAACTTTCACTGGTTTTTAACAAAACCTGCATAGGTGTAAACACACACACACATTGCAATAAAGACATTTTAAGAGTAAGAATATATATTTGCAAGGTGAACGATGGATGGGTCGATCGAAACATAGTGGTAAAATAATTAGATTAAATCAAAACAACTCTTTGACCAGTTTTTAAACTTAAAAATTTTATCCCACACGAAATAGACATTTTCTGTTTTAAGAGAAAATATGATTCAAGGGAGGCTACTCTAAATTAGTTTTTCCTTTAAGAAAATACGCATTGAATGAATTATTGTACAGACCAAACGCAGTCGCCTGGTAAATAGCAACGGTTAACAAGCTAAACCCTGAGAGCTTAATGTAATAAGTTCGATCCTTACAAGAGGTATTCTACACTTGTGGCCTTTTCTAAGATTAACTAAAATTGATTCTTTATATAATAAAAGGAGTCAAAATATACCTTTGCTTGTCATAGAACAATGCTTCAAGATAGTCTTGCAGATAATTTATTACTAAACCGAGCATCACTGGGTTTCTAACACTTTTGGCCTTGTGCCAGACTAGCTTAGAGCGAATCTCTATGGAATAGTAGTTAGTAATATGTATATATAACGTGTATGTATATGTGTATCATCAGTGTAAACAAATAATATTGCTTTTTTGTTAAACAAATCAGTCCCCTATACGCAAGAAGTGTTTAAAAAAAACGAAAAAACATGTCCAGACCGCCATGTCCACAGGCTGAGAAAATCTGATAAAATGAAATTAGTTTGAGAAATTATGTTTTCCAAATAGTTTTATCTTTTTCCAGATGTTTCTGTTAAAGTAATTTTTTCTTGAAACCCAAATCAAATTCTGCCATTAAAATCTACTTGTTTAACTAAGAAGATTATATTCAAATGTACATTTTCTTTTCGTTTTCTTTTCAATGGTTATACTTTTTTTTCCTATTTTTGTATTTACCTGAAGGCACAAATGTTTTAAGTCCTTTTTTTCAGGCTGTTTTTAAATTCCACAACCATCCCTAGTGCCAATCTTATTATCAAGTGGGAAAGTTAGGGTTAATATACTTTCTTAAGACAACTTCTCATTTTGAACAGCAAAAAAGAAACATTTGCCAAGTGTTCTGAATGTTTTTTTAAATCTGAGAAAACAAAAGAATTCTCGTACACACACACATTCACTCGTTAATTCCTTCAGTAAAAAAAACGATTTTTATCATATTTCTGAAGCTTAGTTTAGTCTGGCACAAGGCCATAAAATAAGAGACTCAAGATCAGACTCTCTGTATAAACATTATGAGCTTGCTATCCCTTGCTCTGCCCTGTCCTGCATACAACATAATGTAGAAATGCTATCAGACGCATAATTCAATTGAATAGTGAATTATTTTTTAAAAAAACTGACCAAATGATACCATCTATTTTGTCATGGTGATAAAAGTTGATCTGGAAACATAGGTTAAAGATATTTTGTTATAAAATGGCTGTGAATTCTGTTGTTTGTTAACTGAAAGAGACCAAAACCAATTTCTCTCTTTCTCACCTGCCAACAACCCCATTCCCAATTTTAACTATTTACAAGCTCAATATTACAAAAAGTAACCAAAAAAAAAAAAAAAAAAATAGAAAGCTGTGGAGAGCCATTCTTTCTCATGTTTTAAAAACACACAATACATAGAAGATAATGACGAAAAGAGAAAATAATTCTTCTCCATTGAAAAGAAGTAACAAGACAAAATCAAAATCTTTGCTTTTAAAGCCAAAGTGGAATGACAAATTTTGGAAAGACATTGGTTCGTTACACTGAGAAGTCATCCCTTTTAATTGTAGACCTCATTTCAAATCTTGAAGAAGTAGACATATGAAGACCTTTTGCCAAAAACTGTTATAACCTGTAATAATCATCAATTTACAAGTACTTCCTCAAAAGGACCATTGAAAAATATTTTTCTAGTCTTATTACTGTTTGCTTCAATGTGCATTTGTAACAAAATGAATTGATGTGTGCGTATGTTATTGTTGATATTAGGAAGATGTGAAATTTCATGGTACAGAGGAATAAATATATATTACAATACACAAGTGACCCACTAATCATTTTAGTAGCAGACTTTTCCAAACCCTGTCATCCACCAAAACATTTGATGCAACCACTTAGTGAAAAATATATTTGTCATTTCACATGAGAATTACTTTATATATATATATATATATATATATACATACACACACGGCACACATAAACTAGTATTTTATGGGAAAATGTTTTATCTATAAAATAAATGCCCTGGTTGAACATTTTTTTTTTTTTTTTTTTTTCAAATCTATTTTTTCTATACATATAAATGTTTATATATATATATATATATATATATATATATATATATATATATATAATTTTATGTTTGTGTATAATGGTCAATATTTAAACTGTGTTGTAATCATTTTTATTTTTCAATACCCAAGAAACTTTCTTTGTTAATAAGAAAAAAAAAAGATACAACTTTAGGAGAACCACACTGTTTCCCTCCATGTGTATATATATATATATATATATATATATATATATATATGAATTTGTATTCGTTGTGTTTGCATGCTTGTATGATATACATTATAAAAGTAGTCACATTGGGATAAATTTTGTAAATAATTTAACAGATTTAATTGAAAGTAACAAAAACTAATAAAACTTAATTTCGTATATATTGTCCTCTTAAAAAAAGTTGATTTGCCAACAGCCAGACTCTAATAATTTATTTTACACACAAATATTTACAGAGATTCAAAAAGTAAATTAAAGTGAATTCATTTTTTAAACATTTTTTTAATAATATACATAGCGATACAACTTTATACATACGTCTGTAGAAACCTGTATAAATGTACAGTACAAGGCATGATGTAATGTCTGTTGTAATCATGTAGTATGTACCACCTGACCCAGATATTGGAGTTCAAGCCCCAATAAAAGCTAGGATCCTGAATGCTGATTTTCAAGGCAGACTGGTGGAACTGTCCTCACTCTTATTTTGCTTTTTGTCTAAGCTGAGTAAATATTTATTAAATATTATATATATATATATATATATATATATATATATATATATATAGAAAGTCACATATGAAAGTACCAAAGCCAGAAGGCCTAAAATATTTTTCATCATTATTAAAACTTACATAAAATGTTGAATTTGTTCCTATATCAACATTAAGACATTTATAACAGAACGAACAACACATGACATAATTCAATTTTACAACAAAGGAATGTTTTTTTTTGTATTGAAAATGAAAACAAATTCAAATTTAATAAAAAATTTAAAAAAAAAAAAAAACTTTTCTATGAGATGTTTCTAGCCACTATCCTTCAAAAAAAAAAAATTTTTTTAAAATAAAAACCTTTAATACCAGAAGGAAAAATTATGTAAAGTGAAATAATGTCTGTTAATTAATTTCTTCTGGTTTCTATGTTTTTAGTAATTATCTCAATAAATTATCTTTATTTCTTTTTTTTTTTTCTTTTTTTTTTTTTTTTGCTTAAAATCCGTGTTGTGTTTTTGTTTTTTGTTTGTTTTTTTTTTTGTTTTTTGTTTTTTTTTTTTTTTTGTTTTTTTTTTTTTTTTTTTTTTTTTTGTTTTTTATTCTTATCTTGTTTTTCTGTATGCACCGTCTGTTATTGACATGAGCAACCCCCACACACCCACTTTCATCAATTTTGGGTCTAAAATTTATCTAACATTTGTTGTTTGCAAACAATAAATAACAAATACCATATTTCCCCCCCATATAAGGCACCCCCTCCCCATGTCAATCACCCTGCATCTTATACCATGGGTTATTGGTACTAGATTAATACCTTTGTTAACATGTTAGTTCCCTTTGATGTCAGAATTAAAAATATATAATTAGAAATGATTAAGATACATTCTTGCACAAATATTCTTAGGAAAAGCAAGAATGTAAGTAATCAACTTGTCCAAAACTCAAATACGTCTCCCCAATTTCTATTTCTAACCCACACATTCCTTTCCTAAAGAGACATTTAGCCAAATTAAAGGTGGATATTATATGGTGGAAATATGGTAAATAAAAACAAAAAAAAGGCTGTCAGCTTTGATTCACACTTCTATATAAATTTTACAAGGGAAACCAAAATATATTTCTTGCAATTGTGTCTGAATTGGTTTATACTGTTTATCAGCTCTGTAAGATTCTTTTTCTCAATCTTTTAAAAAATTCTTCAAATAAATAAAGTATCAGTTAAATGTAAACAAGAAACATTTCTCTTTCTGAATTTTATTGCAACTTATGTTTTCTTTGACACCACGAAATACACTGTTATAATTTTATTACATTCTCGTCACCAAAAGATTGTAATCTAGGGAAGGTTACTGAATAAAATAAACAAACGGAAGTTGCTAATGGAAGTGGGGAAGTGAGACTGCAAACATAAATGAAAAGACTTATAGGCTTTCAGGGTGGAGAAGATGGTTTCACATGTGCTCTGTGTCGCCAAAGATTCTTCATGTGAGTTGACCATTTCAGAACAATGGCCTCTAGTTAGAATAACTTGTCAATGAAAAACCATAAGATGCATACGTGGAGCAATTTCAAAAGAAGTGATAGATTTTATTTATTAATCTGAGAGATTTTATTACTTAAACCTTATTTTTACTGGATAGCCATATTTGATCATAAACACTTTGTGTCCATGAAGCCTAAAGCACGTCAAATCTAACAGTGGTTTCTCCTGCTCAGGGCTATGCTCGAGTTTCAATACTGCTACATAACGCATCCTTTTCTTTAATAAGATTTCTTGAATATTCAGGTGGTAGACGAAAATAAATAAATATATAGATTAATAAATGTAACATCTACTCAAATATGGTTATCCAGTAAAAAACATTTATATGTGTGTGTGTTTATTCAAAAATTATAACACAAGCATGTTATAACATCTCTACAAAAATAGCCATTTTGTTTCAACACTTCTCGTCTCTTTTCAAGTGATGGTGTGTTGATGGCAAAGCCTCAATCAACACTATCACTTGACAAGAGACCAAAATGTCTATTTTTGTAGTGATGTTATAACATGCTTGTTATAATTTTTGAATAAATATTATTTACTCTACTTTGTATTGAGCACTCTTTTAAGAATACTGTTTTTGGTGATTGGAATTTTATTCCACCTATACCATCCCTGTACTTGTATGTATATATATATATATATATATATATATATATATATATATTACTTCAGATATTATAGTGGATACTTGTATTTGAAATCAACTCCTCATTTTTAGTTTAGATTTAGCAGTCAATTGGTGTGTGTATTTGAAAAATTAAATATGTGCTCTCCCCTTTATGGGAGAAACCACTTGTTTCCTCAAACATTATGCTTTACCACTCACTACAAAGAGTGTTCACCATTCAGCAAGGCTTTATTTTTCCTTTTGAAGGAAATCACATTTCCTCAGTCAGATTGTTTTTCACCCAAAAGCAATTTCTAAATGATGGTTTCTCCTGCAAAGGGGGACACAGGTTCACTCCTGCTGAAGAGCACATTTTCTTTAAATACTAGTATCCACTATAATAATATCTGTAGTAATAAAAATTTTAGATTAAAAATATATATATTAATGCCTTAGAAATTATGCATATATATATATATATATAGAGAGAGAGAGAGAGAGATAATATTAGTGGTAAATATACACATACATACATATATATTTTTTGAATAAAAAAAATTCCAAGAGGATAGAATCCAGGTAGAACTCAATGTCCAGGACAGAGTAAGGATTATAATAAATAGGCTTAAACACTAATACCATGGAATATTAGAGTTTAAGCCTTTTTATTATATATATATATATATATATATATATAATAAAGATGTTATGTCCAGACAAACAAGAATTCATCTTTGTTGTGAGTACTTGTGTGTCTGTATGTAATACTCTTGGTATTGATCCCTCTTTTAAATTAATGCTATGAATGTTTGAATTTATATTCTTCCCGCTCTCGTTATATATATAGAGAGAGAGGCAGAGGCATGGTGGAGTAATGGATAGTGGCTTGGATTGAGGAATCAGAGAGCCGAATCCGTTATATTCACTTAGGTGCTAATACCCTTGGGAAAGATATGAATCCTGTTCTTCTCCCTCCAGCTATGGGTAAATAGCAGGACAGACTTGGATGGCAATTGGTTTAGGAGAAGGACAACTCTGAATTCAAAAAGGGTCGTTTGGGGACCTTGTGGCACGTAGTACACCAGGTCTCTATTCGGCCCTTCAAAAAGTGTGGATAGTTCTGCACAAAACCTTCACCACTAGAATCAACTCTGATGTACTAGTGTCTTATATATATAACACGAGAGAAAATGTCTTACCTCCTGGGAGAAAATGGAATCAGACATGTCTCACGTGTAAAGTATCCAAAAAAGAAAATAGCGGCTTTACTATTCGTATATTTAAGAAATGATAGCAATCGGGAGTTGGATACTTTCACGAGACTCTTTTTTGCTACGCAAATTTAACCTGTTACTGACGAGGCAACAGAGCAGTATGACTGTGATAGCAAACAAAAGATACGTGTGTTGGATTCTTTGACTTATGCGACACTGTTTGAGGGGAAAGTAACGGATTAGATTATTCAAAACACAAAGAAACTGATTGCAATATACAATTTTCTTCATACAATGTGTGAAAACATGTACGATACCCTGTCCTCGTCAACTGCCAGCCAGGGGAGGTAATACAGTTTTGGTGGCTAAGGCGGTACTGCCACCCCAGGCGCCACCAACAGTTTTTGCCATCGGACATGGTATTGTTTTTGTATACATATCAGTCCCTTCCATTTTCTTTTTACAACTGTAACTGAAATTTTCAACGCTGTGTTAAAATACACAATGTGCGTGTAGCGACCATTATTAATTTTGTAGAATGAAATGTAAACAGATGTGTTTCTCGTCAGAAGTAGCATTGTGTTGCGAGCATGGTTTTATTTAACTTTATTTATTTTGGATCTTGCTTGATTCCTGTTGAGCTGTTGTCTGAAGACAATGGGAAGTAGGCTTTAGATTCCGGCCAGTGGTGCCCATATTCAAAAGAAGGAAACGATTGACTGTCCAAGGAATGCACGTCACCCGACCTTCGCTCGTGTACTTCATCTATGTTCTCCTACCATGATACTGTTAATTCTGCTTTGATGACACACTTCTTTGAATCAGATCACGCTACAATGCGTACATGCGTCTGTCTGAATGACGTGTACCGGAAATTACAGAGATGTGTTCTAAGATCAACTCACACCCTCCAATCAAGAGCTGCACTCAGTAGCGTCATGTTGGGAGTTGTTTGGGTCTAGAGCACAGGGATTTCACCTTCTTTGTGAAAATGGATCTTAAGTTCTCTGGTCGTTACAGGCTGTTTGTTGGCTGCTTCACACTGTGTACTGACTAAGTCCATGACCACCTTCCAGCACTTTGTAATGATGCCATGTGCACATCTGCAGTGATTGTGGGCATTGCAGAGAGCACATGGAGTAAAATGCCTCGATTACTTTGATGTAATGTATATACAATGGTGTCAGTGTACCCCGACAGCTTGGTAGGAGATCATAGGTAAATCACAGACGGAATGATATTTGCCAATGGCTCCATTGTAATTAGAGTATTCCATGATAGCTTCATTGGATCAATATCACTGCATGTCATCGAGGCACATTGTTTGGATTGAGAAACAGCAGAAGATGTTCACTTCTCTTCCTCGAAATGTCTCGTTTACCCTTTGGACCCTATTTGGAGAAAAAACTGGTTGCTAGTGCTGCCCAGGCCAGTTCCATTGGTTTGGAGCAACCCCCATAATCTCCTTGGTTAGCAGGCTGGATTCTGCTTCTTGTGTGGCTTCTATTGCTGACCACTTGATGCCAGTTTTGATATGTAACCTGCAGAGGAATTCATCGGCCGAGACCTTCATCATCATGTGAAGGCCTACCTTTCCAACCTTGAACTCCTTCACCAATGAGGAGATGAAAAGTTGCAGGTTTCCGGCATTAGTATATTCCCATCTTGGAGAAGCAAGGGGAGGGACTCCAAGCCACTTAGGGTAAATATCATACACCTGCAATGGTCATAGAAGTCAGGGCAGCAAACCATGTTGGCTCCCTGTGCCGTGCCAGGAAATTATTCTCACCCAAACTGATCCTTCCAATCTACAAATCAACCATTCACCCTTGCATGGAGTATTGCTGCCATATATGGCCTGGAGCCCCTTATGTTTGTCTTGGGGTTCTTGATAAGATCCAGAGACGGATATGCATTGTAATTGGCCCTGATCTGGCATCTCGTCTGCAGTCGCTCTCACAGATGTGTCATCGCCTCTCTCTATCTTTTTCACAAATACTTTCATGGTAATTGCTCCGAGGAGTTGCTTTTGCTGGTTCCCAGACTTCATGAGTTCAAACACCCTCCGATGCTGGCATCCAACTCTCACCCCTGTCAAAACTCCTAAATGTAGCCGTCTCTTCTACTCCAATAGCTTCATGTCTCGCACCTCTCGCCTGTGGAACTTCCTTCCCTATTCCAGTTTCCTTGAGAGCTATAATCTCCAACTATTCAAATGTAATGTCAATCGACATCTCCAGATGCCTTGATCTATCCCCTAACCTTCTCTTCATCCTTTCCTCTATCACTCCTATTTGCTCTCGCTCCAACTCTCTGTAATCCCTGCATGCTAGTGGCTTCCCACCTTGCTTGGAGTGAAATGCTTAAAAAAAAAAGTACCAAGACTTCTATTTGCTGGAGAGATGGGTTCTGTCCATCTAGTGTCACTTTCTGCACCTCCTAACCTCAGTCCCAATCAATCAGTGGAAATTCATACAGCTGTTCAAGGCTCTTCATTGGTTTCTGTTTGACTGTCGTCATCATGTCACCCGCAATGTAGAAGTGAATCTCCCTGACAGAGCCTTCGAGTCATGATAAGCTCTGGCTTTTCTTGGGCTTAGCCCTCATTCTCACCCACGGTAAGAGCTCATAGTAGTGCTGTAGCAGTTCATCAGCACTGACCTTAGACAGGACCGGAATGGTAATGTCCATCCACGAACACTCTGGAAGGAGGAAGGACCATTTGTTCCTTAGTCATCACTCCCTTTGCTGTATCCGCTGCACCCCATAATACGAGTTCCATGGACATAACGAAAAGAAGTGGTGAAATCACACGCTTCTATTACGATACCGAACAAGAGGGCCTGCCACTTGATGCTGTAGTTACTAACAGTGAACCGTATAAACGCTGCTCTGAAATATTTCATTATCATTTCCCCCGACCTTACTAGGGGAAAATGAAAAAATATCAAGGGACATTCAAATTAACTCATGAGGAACTGATCCATACGAATTCGAGAGATCAAATCAAATTACATGAATCTCAATTTTCATTTTGCTTGGCTGATACGTGTGAATGCTCTAGACAGCGAGTGAAGGCATATATCCTAGTTGTGTTTATGTAATGGTTACCTAGCAGAAAGTCCATCATACGACAAGCAAGGACCCCAATTTTCTCTACATCAAAGAGGGAAATGGGGCAGAAATTTGCAATGCTTTTTGAATTCTTTTCTTTAGGTATCCAAATGCCATCTGCCAGACACCATTCTTGTGGTACAATATCTTGTTTCCATGCTCGCTGGAGGAGGATAGTGAGTTGCTTGAGGACGTTTGGACAATTCTTATATATTAGGTTGGTGCAAAAATAATGTCGTTTTTTGACGTTAAAAATACGTCAAAAAACGATATTATTTTTGCACCAACCTAATAGCTTCTAGGATATTCCATTTATTCCAGGTGCACTACTGGCACGAGATTTGCAGACAAATTCCCAAATTTCCCTCAGCTTTAGTCCGCTGTTATTAAACATGACCATGGGGTTGGGGTAGATCATTCATAAGAGGGATTGGAACACTTTCCAAGCATCAGATTGTAAAATGATCTTTTTTTTCCAACGTTTTCTTTGGTTCTCAGCTGTAGAGATCACTAACATCCTTTCTTTATATAATCATTAAGCAGATCTTTAAGGCCTGTCCTCTCATGAGTTGAAGATTCTTTGAGTCGGCACTTCAAAACTCTCTGCTCTGCTCTTGGTTTACCCTTCCAAATCTGTCGTCTTTTTGATTGCTTCTCCTCTTGCAGTTGCCACGCCAAACCACATGTACAACTCTGCAGAAAGATCTGCTGGCTAATGGGTCCCTTTTGATAGTTGGTAAGTATTAATGAGAGTTCCTTGTCGAGATTCAACCAGGTAACTCCTTGATTGCCCTTAGGCCACTGTCTTCTTTGTTTGCTTGGAATTTCTACAGGGTGCTGATGCTCAGTAATATATATATATATATATATATATATATTAGAGTGTGCTAATTATATTTTATATCATAAAGAAACAGTTTATACAAAGAATTAAATAGCAATGTTAATGTCATTAATGGTGAAATCACTTTGCTAACAGAACTTAATGAGACATTAACTTACTATCAATTCCTTGAATAATAAGATCTTTATATTTGAGTTATGAGACTGAAGACACATGCCAAGCACTTTTGAAAATTGTCATCTTCAGGGCACAATTCTCTTATATATAAGCAAATACTAAGACTAACGATGTGTAAAAACATCTTTCGGTCTACAGATGGTTCGCAGCAGTCATTTTTTCTTCTAAATAATGTATACTTTTATCAAGCACTTTCTGTTTAAACTTTTTCCTTATCACAACACTGAAGTTGAAAAAATTAAGAAGCCAAAAAATATTTTTAAAATTATAAAAATAATGAATAGAAAAACTAGTAAAAAAAAAAAAAAAAAAAATTATATTTTCAAATGAGTTTATTTATTTTTACTTTTTTGTTTTGTTTATTGTCCTGTTTAATAATATTGGTGGACATTTCTGTATGCATCATGTCTCTTCTAGATGTATATAATTATGATTCTCCACAACTTCCTTTGTTCTCTACAATGTTTGTTCCTACATGGAACCTCCTTACACTGGTGATAATTGTTTTTTCATCCATCTTCTCAAATTTGCCAAGTATGCACTTGCCTTCAATGCACCATGGGAGTGTTAAATTCTCCAAGCCGTCTTTCTTGTTGAAGGCTCCCTAAAATTTCATTTGTCTCTTTCTAGTTGTTATTAACCATTATATTTAAAGTAGTTTCTATTTTCCACAAAGCTTGCTCATTTTCCATATACTTTGGCCATGACATTTTCGATGTTTGTCAGTCGAACCAAATCCTAAAAATGGAGATTTTATTTGGTCGAAATATTGTGGTGATTACAAAATAATGAGATCAAATCTGAACAAATCTTCGACTAGGTTTTAAATTTACAAATTTTAACTGAGAAAAAGTTGGCGGTTCCTGTTCTTAAGGATAAGAAATATTATATAAAGGGAGGTCACTTGTACTTAGTTATTTCCCTTTAATAAAACATGAATTTTACACTAAAAATGCAAATCTGTCTGTTAATTTCATATTGTACTTTGAAATACAGCATCTGTTCTGAAAAATGCTATTCAAATCTCACTGACATACAGCTATTTTAAATTCTTTGAACTTAATTTTAAACAAAAGTATTTGGAATATTTGGCAAAGAATTTCATCTACATTAAGCTTGGTTTGACAAAACTATTGAGTTCTTGAATGTCAGTCTCTCCTCGGTTTTCACAGAATGTCTTCAATATAATAACTTCACTACAGTCATCATTGGAAAATGGCTTTTGACATTAGAATTTTTTCATTTCAAGGACGTAAATATAAATCTTACTTATCCCAGTAAAACCGCTTAACATTTCTGGGCAAAGTTTTTCAAACAAACAACAATGAAGTGTGATTTCCTCTAAAACTCAGATGGCAGGAAGAGGTTGTATGAACCTGTATGCCAAATGGAAAAAAATATATTTTAAAGGGTGTTTAATATGTGTATTTTTGCATTAATTATATACAAAAACTATAAATATGTTCATCTAATTCTTTCAGATAAGAATGAAAATACAGAAAAAACAAGGAAATAAAACAAATGTTAGCTTCCTAAATTGAATATTTTTAACTGTATCATACTCCTTGAAGCATTTAATGCACAATGGAGTCA
The DNA here is from genome assembly GCA_963932145.1 of Acanthosepion lycidas. Lineage (NCBI taxonomy): Eukaryota > Metazoa > Mollusca > Cephalopoda > Sepiida > Sepiidae > Acanthosepion > Acanthosepion lycidas. The sequence continues at coordinate 2,878,008 of OZ010597.1, forward strand.
TGCTTTATTTGTATTATGTTGTCATCATTTTTTGCTAATTATTCTTTTTGAGAATTCTGCACACAAACCTAACATTGTCTTTTCAGGCACTTTGGATATCAACAATTGATGATTACATCAATGAAATATCAAATGATTATGCTCATTGTTTATGGCTTAACCCATTAATTGCCAAATTTTTTTAATGCGCATTTTTGGCCCAGGCAGGTGTCTTAAGAGTTTATTCCTTATGTTTAATTTCAGTAGTTACCATTGTGGTTTTTATAGAAACTAGAACATCAAATATATAGGTGTATAAAACATCAAAAAATAATATTGATTAGAAATAATAAAAAAAATACTTTTCAAAATAGTCATTACTTTTCTACTCGTGAAATGTAAAATTATGACAGAAAGTGTCTTCTTATGGCTAATAATAAAAACGTTAAAGCCTAATTGTTGTAAAATATACCTCTGCAAATGCAATGTATGTAAGCAATTCAATGTAAATACAAGGAATAACATGTAGTGAGTTTAATTTTAACAGATCCCCAAATGGGCCTCATGGCAGGTAATGGGTTAATCAGATTAACTACTTTTACCTCAATCAGAAAATGTCCCAGTCAAGCATTGCACAATTCTGGGTTTCACATAATGAATAAAGCAAATGATTCAAAGTATAACATTTGATTAGCCACCTTCAGCCTCAATTTTCTAGTTACAGTCAACATGTTGAATATTATGTCATATGTAGATAAACTCAAGAGGAACAAGAAATCACCTTTTTCCATTTACACATAAAATCAAAATTTGAATAGCAAAATTATTAGCTGACTTCAGAATTTCAATTCTACATTGTCCCACAAACTGAGACATATCTGAATTGTAATCCCCAGCTTTTATCTCAAAAACTCTACTTATATCTAGATTTTGTGGAAGAAATTCTTCCCCATACATAAATAGCACTTTTTCTTTTGTTTAAACAATTATCTGCAAGTGGAAAAGTTTATGCATGTTGCAAACACACCAACAGTTGACAATATGGTCAGCTGGAAGAACAACATACATGAGTGGCCCAAAGTAGATCCTTGGTACTGAAATGTAGCGTTTTCTCTTTCTAATGGTTACCCAATAAAAGGCCCATGCTCAGCTCTTAGCTGTTGCCAAACTCTACTTTTGGGTAGAGAGGAACCCGGACAAGGCTATGCCAAAGGGTAGAGTCTCATCCAGGGAAGTAGACAAACCTGACCCCGTTTATGCAGGGTCTACAGGGAATTTTTGACCAAGCCTACAGGTTCAGATTGTCCCACATTAAATTCGACCTTGTGCCACATCTTGCCTTGTGGGAAGGTCGGTAAATATTACTGATAAATTCATTTAGTCTTTTCTGAAAATATCTTTAATTTGAATGCTTTATAACTTCCTTTTTAAAAGTAACATTTTTATTACATTAGATTAAAAAATATCCAAAAAATGTTTGCCAAAAAGAAGTAGGAGGCTAATAGGCCAATAGTTGGAAGGGTCGGCCAGTTCACCAGTTTTTAAAAACTGGAACAATAAATGATGAATTCCATCAAGCAGGAGGCATTTATTATACACTATTAGAGAACAGACTTTTTAATGACTATTACAGTGATACCATCAGGTCGACATGCTTTGTGGGGGTTTGTTTAGAGATGATAGCAGAAACCATGGAAGGGGTTATATGCATATTACTCGACAGAGACTCAGTTCTAGGAGGGAAGTTAGGCAGGGATATTCCAGAAGAGTCAAGAGCAGTGTTTAAGAATTTATGGAAGAAGCATTCAGTTTTATCAGCAGAGAATGTTAAAAAATTGATTGAAGAGAGGTAGGGATAGAGACCTTACACTTATTTAATACACTATTACAGAAATGCCAATAATCAATGTAGTGCCTCATTGAAGACTTGTTTACATTTATTATAAGCAGCAACGAATAGATGTCTGTTGTGACTGGAACTGTCAACATTGGTCTACGTAAAAATAGCGGTTCCTGTAGGCTATCAAACATGGAGAGGATTGAGGTTTCACCTTGTATTTCCAAGAACGAATGAATACATCCATGCCAGCTTTGACCCAAGAAAGAAACCTAAGTGGTGCAATTCTAAATTTGGAAGGTTAAAGATGTCAGTCCAAGGGGTGTCATGAAGAAAATCACAGAGTCCTAATCAACAATGCTGGTAACGGAAAGAGGTTTGATGAATAGGGGCTTTAGGTTTAATAGATGATCAAAACAAAATATCAATAGTGATCCGAGTTACCAAGAGGGCAGTGTTTCGAAGCTTGGCAAGAGCGAGGAGAGAAGGTAAGAAATAAATAGAGAAGACTGTTGCTTGGTTTTACCAGGGAAAGAAGTAGGATAATCTAGATTGAAACTGCAAATTCACTTTTGCAACCCAAATATTTTTTCTGAATGCATGAACTGAAATACTCCATTTTATAATTTGAACAACTCAAATATAACTTAGTGTAATATTGATTGACCTGGAAATTAAAGTGTTTTTAATCATTTCTTTTAAAACTTGATCACGCCTGAAGATTTTTTTTTTTTTTTTTTTAAAAGAGAAAAGAAATAACTTTTAAGGGAAATGACTCAGCCCTTCATTTTTTTTTTCAGATCAATCAACACTGTGCAATAAATATTTCATCTTTTTTTTTTTCTTTTTTTTTAAAAAAAAAAAATTAAAAAACATTATAAGCTATGTAACTTGTTTTTTAAAGAGTTCATATTTTATTTTGGTTTTCAAAATTTCTACAAAAATTTTTTTTTTTAATAAAAATGGGTTTGCATATTCAATCAAATTTAATTAAAAAAAGTTTCAATTTTACATCAATTTGAAAAAAAATGTTTTTGATCTTTTTTGGGTTTTTTTTTTTTTTTTTACAAAAAGAGAGAAGACAATGTAATGTGGGCAGGGATACAAAACGTTCTTGATCAAATGGAAAACAATATTTGCCATAAACCATATTCAGATAATAACTGCATTTATTTTTTTTTTAATAAAAATGAAATTATCCTTTTAAAAATAATTGCAAAATAAATAAATCATAAAAAAGAATTCAATTTCTTTTTTTTTTCAAATAAAATAATTTTTAACAAATGAAATTGAAAAATTTAAATCAAAAAGGAATTTATAAACAAAAACATTTTTCTAATAAAAGAAATTAAAATAATTTTCAAAAATTAAAGAAATAGTTCAAAGTTTTCCAATTTTAAAGGAAACACTTGAATTAAATGAAGAAAAATTTAACAAAAGAGTGTGTGTGTGTGTACAGACACACACATATATATATATATATATATATATATATATATATATATATATATATATATATATATATGTGTGTGTGTGTTTTCATATGAATTCAATGAAGTGAGAAAAGAATGATATTTCTCCCCTCTTTTTGTATTTAAATCATCTGAATGTTTTTTTTATCCAGACCCCACAAAATAGTCCCAAAATTTCATTTTAATAGATTTGCATGCTTTTGCTAATAAGTTTATTTTTTCATAATTTAAAACTTCAACAATTTTTAGGCATATATATATATATATATATATATATTTGTGCTTCTTGTAAATATTTTTACAGGCAGGCTTAACTGCCATTGGAATAAATCTGAACACTCATCAATTTTTCCCTGTCAACCAAGACGGTTTACATATCCCTATCCTCTTAAAATAACCCCAATTTACTGACTCCCACCCCAAACCCTTAAAAAAATTTTTTTTTTTTTAATTAAAAAAAAAAAAAAAAAAAAATTAAAATAATGAAATAAAATGAATAAATAAAAAAATTTCCAAAATATTTTGTTAGTTTTTTTTTGCCTTTCTGGCATCAACCTGAGGAAGTTGTCCTTTGGAAGGTTCAGCATGGATACATCCACTAGCAAAACCTTGGAACAACAGAACCTAACAAGAATTCGGTATCAATGCTCTTTTTCTTTTAGAGGAGTTCCTGGATTTGTCTTCTCAGTAGTTTCATCCTTTTCAATCTTTCGGGGTGCAGCAAACAGAGAATATCGGAGAATGACTATCAAGCAACACACATGTACCCAGCAATAGACAGATCTGTGAAAAAGACAAAGAAAAATAATTAGTCCATTTTTATGCCTCCAAATTGAAAGACTAACTCAGCCTTATAATAACTGGTACATGCCAACTGGAACCAACATTATAGTTTAGTGGTAGCACCATTTTCAAAAGTATAAACATTTTAAAATAATTTTCAGGTTAAAAAAAAATAAAATAAAAATAAAAATATGGCGAGAATTGGTCAATTTCCGGTCCCAGCTTCAAGTGTGTTCATGTGCATTCCAAGATAGACACAAATCCACTTTATAGCTTATCAGATATTTTAAAAAGTGTTTTAAATAATTCTTCCCTGTTGTTGGGACAATTTATCAGTAAATAAAGAATTTTTGTTTTTAGGGCTGAATGCCTTATTTAATTTAATTTTTCCTATCAAATAGTGAAATGAAAATTGTCTTGAATAACCACCTTTCGTAGATCATTTTATATGAATGCGGGGGTTGTTTGCCAAAGCTTTATTCTTGCGTCTACTTTTCATCCTAATTTTCATCAACATCATCAGTTCTCGACTTGTTATCTATGCTGATGACACACAACTATTTACTCCTGTCATAAGGAGAAGGTTTGATACAGTCAAATTAGCAGCTGATCTTGAAAAAGACCTTTAATCTGATAACTGGGGGCTCAAAAATGCCTCCAAAATGAAGCATTTAAGAGAAATTGTTTCTACCTTCCTTCAACATGGCTCATGTTTAACCCCAGGAGATAAATTCAATGTACCTTCTTGATATAAAGTTTTCACTGGCGTGAAGTAGCATAATGACATTGAATCATTTGTTAGGTCTCCTTTTTCGAAAGCCGGTTCATTGCGTTGTGCAAGGCAATTTTTCTTGACAGAATCTACCTTGAAACTTTATAAGTCTACCATTTATCTGCACATTGAATATTGCTGCCACATGTAATATAGTGCTTCTGCTATGTATCTAAAGGTTCTTGACAGAATCCAAAGAAGAAACTGCAATATTATAAGTCCTGACCTGGCATCTCAGCGTCAGTCACTTTCCCAGCACTATAAAGCAGATTCCCTGTGCCTTTCCCATAAATATTTTCATGATAATTGTTCTGATGAGCTTTCCTCTTTGTTACCTCAACTTCACAATTTTAAGTGCAGTACTAGATTTCAGCTAGGTCTTAATTTACTGTTGAATCCAAATAACAAAAACCACATCACATGAACATTTCCAACGGCAGCAACAACATTTAAAATTGGTTACACATAACTAGAGGCAAAAACTAATGAAAATAATCCAGATGACCAAAAACACAAAAAATCTTAAATGGGAAGTTTTAACAGTTAATGGACTAAAGAAATCTAATTTCCTGAAAAACTGTTGAAAGAAAAAGATTTTAGAAATTTCAAACCGACAACACTGCTTGGTCACCGATTACCAAATGTGTTGTGAATGGAAAGTGACTAATTCCAATGTTACTCATTAGTATTTGTCATGGTTAAGTCAGAAACTAGTGAAAATGAAGACAAATGTAGATCGCTTTCAAGATTCGAAAAATTTGACATTGCATTATTGCTGCCATGTTTGCTTAAACAGAATCAGATACGGTAAAAAAAAAAAAAAAAAAAAAAAAAAAAAAGTCCAGAAGCATTTTGATGACAAATGCTAAATACAAAGATACATTTTTATTAGCTAGAAACAAACAGATTTCAACAGCTTTTAAAAAAATCATTATTTTATTTCTTACTTAATCCCAGCTGGGAGGTCAAAGGTTAAAATCAGTGAACAACTGAGAAAAAAAAAACAAAAAAACTTACAAATAAGCTTTAATTCCTGGCATAAATTCCAAATAGACAAATGGCAGTGCTCCGTAGGAATTGGTGACTCTGGTGACAATTGTGGTGATGATATCATAAAGAAAATGGAGATTAGCCTTCAGAAAGATTGGTCGAATATTTCGCCTTACCTGAAAGAAAGAAAACAAAAAAAACGTAAGCAATGACATATTTATCAACAAATGTGCATCGAATTCAAATTTACTTGAAAAGCAATAGAGTGACTGTCCCCTGTGGAGGTGAGGAGGTTTGTTTCTATATGTGAGAAGACAAGAGGGGAGAGACAGTTATACAAAATATCAGGGCTAACTGAATTATCTGGCCGAGAACTGTCTGAGGAAAAAGACAACTGAAAGACGAGGAATTGAACTCTGATCAGCTACACTGATACCAATATACATCAGTTCACGTGATTTACGCCCGACTTTGTGGCTGACAAGATGGAAAGTTGTTAAATGATTTGCTTAATTAAAAACAAAGAATCTCACCATAACACAGACACAAATGGTTAAGAAAATTTAAATATTAATTTTATAGACATTTCTTCAGTAAAATGATTTCAAATGAATTCCTATTATATACTTTTTTTCTTATGTTGCTTTGTTGTCTAATCATGGAAAATTTTAAAATATTTCTTTTATAAATATCATGATATAAATAACTAGTGTTTTTCAAAATAAAAAGATTAATTTGAAAAAAATTTTAATTTTTAAAACGTTGAAAAAAAATAAATAAAATAAAGTTAAAAAAATTAAAGATTAAAAAAAAATAAAATAAAGTTAAAAAAATTAAAGATTAAAAAAAAATAAAATAAAGTTAAAAAAATTAAAGATTAAAAAAAAATAAAATAAAGTTAAAAAAATTAAAGATTAAAAAAAAATAAAATAAAGTTAAAAAAATTAAAGATTAAAAAAAAAAAATAAAGTTAAAAAAATTAAAGATTAAAAAAAATTAAAGTTAAAATAAAATAAAGTTAAAATAAAATAAAAAAAATTGAAAGATTAAAAAAAATATATAATCAAAAGAAACAAAATAAAGTTAAAATAAAATAATAAAAAATTGAAAAAAAAAAAAAAAACTGCTAATTCATACCAGTCTTGCTGTAATTGTGTACAAAGCGCCTGTTGCAAAAGTTACATAGTAACCAGGATAAAAACCATGCCAGAAGGCACTGATAGCAAATACAGACAATGTTCGCATTCGTTTTACTCTGTCATATATCACATGACGAAGCCAGTAAGTTGTTGTCTTATTCCAATTGTCAATGATTTCTTTTTGACTGGTTGCTTGCTGAAAGAAGAAAAACATTTTTAAGAACATTCCAAGTTTTATATTCAATATAAAGTGAGAGAGTCTACATATAAATCTTACAGAATATAAAAATGATGAAAAAACCCAAAGGAAAAAAAAAAAGAACAATATTATTATTTATGATATATTATTAGCCCAGTTGAGAAAGAAAAAAAAATAGAAGAAAGATGAGAAAACCCTATAAAAAAAAAAAAAAAAAAAAAAAAAAAAAAAAAAAATCAAAATTTTCTGATAGGTCTGTATGCTTTCTCAAAAGACAAACTGAAGTGGGACTTAAAAACAAAAAGGTTTTTTTTTTATTGTGCATGTGCACATCTGTTACAGGATTTGTAATGATTATTGTAGAAGTACAGTCAGCATGGATTGTAAAACAGGTTTGCAGAAGGTGATTTGATGCTTGGAAAAGAATGGATGAATTAAATAGACATAGAATGTCTACCTCTCTCTCTCTCTCTATATATATATATATATATATATATATATATATGTATGTGCAAATATGTAGAAAAATAGGAAAGAACACATTAGGTAAACAATCCTCAATAGTAAAATTTTTGATTCCCAAAATTTCACTTTAGTATGAAATAGAGCTTGATACTTTAATTCAATTTAATTTTAATAATTATATAGAAGTTTTTGAAACATGAGAACTCTTATGTAGCAAAGGAATCATTTTTTAAAAATAATTATTATATATATATATATATATATAGGTACCTACATGAGATCACTAAAAAAAGAGCATAGCATGATGAAAACAACGCTAAACTTGACAAAAACAAAATTTTATGGTCTAAATGTTTATGTTATTATTAAGAGGAAAGATCAAAGTATTTTGGAGGTATTTTTTTTACATTTTTTTTAATCGTTCCTAGCACATTTGAAATTTTGTTAAAAATGTACTTAGTTTTCACCTTTACGTTTACAATGCTTTATGGAAAATATATTAAAAAAATTAAAATAAGACTAAAGAATGAGATTAAATTTCCTAAGAAAAGTATCTAATTTATAGGTACCTTTCTTATGAAATTTTATCAGAAGTGTACATAAAATACTATAATTTTATGTACATTTATTACATTTTACTGTTATTTGTATTTCCATTCATTTTATTAATTTTGATATTTCATTTATGGAAAAATGTCATAACTGAGATTAATATAAAAATAAGATCATATAGATTTCATAAGATGATACTGATACTTGTAGGTACCCTTCTCAGTTGAAATTGAAAAATCAAATTAACTTCTCCACACGGGTTTCGAACTTCTCCGCATGTGTTTTGCAAAAGTAAAGGCCTTAACAGCAGAGAACAATGCTTAACTCAAATAACACAACATAATTGTATTCTGGTTGGTCTTCCCTACTTTATAATTACAGCCCGATTATAAACACAAAATTACATTTCTTAATTATTGCGGATCTTCTGGTTAGTCAAAATGATACAATTTACAACACGCTAAAAAAAAGATCTATCTCATAAGGAGACTTAGGAAATCCGATGCGGCTTTTAACTAATTTTATATTTTAACAACTTAAATGTAAAAATCTATTATAATTAAGAAATAACAAATAATTGTATTAAAAATTCATTTTTCATCAAAAAAATCTTTTGCTTTCAGAAAATATTGTCCATATTCATAAAAACAACTAAAAGCAAATAAAAACATTTGAAATTAAATAATATCCTTGTTTTATTGAGTTTTGTATGTTACAATTCAGAGCTGATTTTCAGGTAGCGGGGTCCAATTAAAAACAAAAATTTCATCATTCCTTAAAGCCTTGTGCTTTTAACTATTGTAATCACTAAACCCGATGCGATCAAATTTCTAGTGTTTTCATAAAATTAGTTATGGGAGGGGGTAATAAATATAAAAAAATTATTTCTGCCATGACTTTAATAAAAAAAATATATTTATAATAATTTCGATCATCTGTGAATAGTTTCTGAATGTCTCATTAACATCTGACAATTATTTTTATTTTTTCAAGATTTTCCAAATTAATGTCTGTCATACCAAAAAAACGTGCTAAAAATTGTCCATGTTATTTTACTAGTTCCGGTGATACAAAGAGAAACAAGGTTTTTTTTTTTTTTTTTTTTTTTTTTTTAAAATCAAAATTTAGAATTTTCTAAAAAGAAGGAAAAATTTTTAAAAATAATTAAAATAAACTTTCCTCTTAATAATAACATAAGCATTTAGATGATAAAATTTTGTTTTCGGCAAGGTTGGTGTCTTTTTCATCAAACTATGCTTCTTTTTTTTTTTCGTGGAGGTACCTATAAATTTGTGATTTGATGCAATCAAGTTAACTTAATATTAGGTTGGTGCAAAAATAATGACGTAATAATGTCGTTTTCTGACATTAAAAAATACGTCAAAAAACGACATTATTACATCATTATTTTGCACCAACCTAATAGCTTAATCTGGTACAGAGCCACAGTACAAAGACATCCAGTGAAAACCGAACCAGAACACATTAACCCTTACTTCCGGAGAAAACATCTTGCCAGATTATACCATTCTATTCCTAACATCCTATTTCTCCCCCTTTTTTTTTTTTAATTATTATTTCAAAGTTGTTGCCATTTGGAGAGAAAGTGATAAAGTAAAATTGTGAGTCATGTTACAATGTGCGTGAGAAGCAGAATGTTTACCTCGACACCAGCAATGTTCACATTTTCTAACAGGTCCCATTTGGCATTTCCTTTTTCATCAAAGCCGTTAAATCCCAGCCCAGCAGAATTATTCACAGCTTCAGCTGGAAACAGAAAATAAAAGAAAAGAAATGAACAAGAAAAATCTAACCCCCCAAAATTTAATAAATAAATGCTTCAGTTCAAAGTTCCTTGAAGGTTACCCGATTAAGGTTGGAGGCTACACTGGCCAAAACATTGTGATGATAAAGAACAAAGACAAAGGAGTGTAAATAATTTATTTACTCCTGTATTGAAAGTACCGGTCCCCCATCTGATCAATTTAAAACAGAAATTTAAAAAAAAAAAAAAATTTTTTTTGATTGAATAAACAAAAAAAAAAAAAATGATTAAATTTGGCCCAGTAATTTTATCTGAGATTAAAACCTGATATTCAGCTTCATAAAAAAATAAAGAAAACTGTCAAATAAATAAATAAAATTTATGGATTAAATATATATTTCATCTGGCAATTTTATTTTATTTTTTTGTGGTTTTGTTTGTCAGCATTTCAGAAAAATCAGTTCTTAATTACAAATAAAGGCCAATTACAAAAAAAAAAAAAAATATAAAAATCAACAAGTTGGGAGCATGATAATAACTAGACAATCAACAATACAGCATGGAATAAAATTTAAAAAATAGTGACAAAAAACTACAGATAAAGAACCTGTCAATTCAGAAAAGCTTTCATCGGAATTAAAGGTATTTACCCAACAGATGAATTCCCAATACAAATTCAAATTTCACGAGAGATAATTGTATTTTGACAGCATATTAAACCGCAAACTTTTATATTCGTTATTATTGTTGTTACAGTATTAGATTTGAATAGCCTATGGCATTTAGTAAACTTTAGTTTCCCCAGATAATTCAAGTTAACATATCAGAATTGGACATTATTTACATTGTTCGGACGTATATCCTCATCTTTGTTGCCATATTTATTACATTTCGGCAGTTGGAAAAATCAGGCATGGCTGACCACATACGAGGAGAGAGAAGGGAGATCACCGCCCTCTGTGGGATCAGGTTGAGATCATAGACAAGGAACACCATTGGAAAATTCGTAAACTTAAGGTATCAGCACATATGCTAGGCCACAAAAATCTCCTGAGCCGACCAAGCATAGAAATAAATACAATATGGGAACCAGTAATAAGGAGTGCCAGAGAAAAGCAATGATAACAACAAAGTTGCAATATGAGCTCTGGTAAAAATGGTTGCTGAAGACATTAGGTTTATAAATACCCAGAAATTCATACACACACAAGAACAGTGGATAAAGGCGTTGGTTAGATCCAGTGACAGGACCCAAAGTGTATGAGTTCAATACCTGGTTAAGGCAGTAGAGAACTTTCAGAGGGAAAATTAACAGAAGATAATTGACATCCATTAAACATGGCATGTGGAACTAGAACAGTCTACTCCAGTGAGTGAAATAAAGGGTTCAGATTCCAACCATCTGAAGAAGGCCATACTGTACAATGGCCGAAACGTTATAATATATATGGCAACAAAGATGAGGACATTAGTCTGAACAATGTAAATAATGTACATAATACCTCATCTCAGAAATATAGACAGATATCAGAATTGGAATCTATTTGGAAGAAAAAAAAAAGAAAAAGAAAAAGAAAAAGTGAGGGTCTTATACGACATCGGATATGTTGGTATATTATTCTAGTTTTCTGTAATTGATCAGCAAAAGAACATTTTCATAAAAACGCAACAAAAATAATGAATATAACAAATCAAAATATTTGTTACTTTCATTAAATCTGAGAATTAAGTAAACAAATTTGAAAATGCTGAAAAGAAAATCTTTTATCAAAGAACAAAACAGTTAACCAGTTTATAAAATAGATACTCACTGAGGACCCAGGCAAAATAATATTTTTCACGCACGAATGCAACTGCAACTGTCATGTAAAGCATCTTCCAGAGAAGACTTGTGTGTTCAATAAAATCAGGCTCTGAAAATTGAAAAAGGAATAAGTGTTAATGTTTGTATAGAAGTTTTTGCTTTCAATATTATTTTATAGCAAGCAACACTTAACATGGCAAAAGTCTTAATGAGCTTGCATTTCCAACTAAATCTTCATTCTAAGGTCTGATCAGAATTTTACATGTTATGAACCGGTTGCATGATCTTGATTTAAGTTTGGAACCTTACTGCACCTGCATGAACAGACACTCTTTCATAAGGTTACTCATGCAGCAGTGAGATGCCAGTGAATGAGCTTTTGTACTGAGGGAAAGAGTAAACATTTCAGGCAGGGGATTTTGTCAAATATCCCGCCACCCAAATAAGTCGGCACCTCTGAAATCCAATTAGGATCTCTAATTTCTGGTTAAAAAGAGAAATACAGAAGAATGTGATGAAGCAGCTGATGGTGATTTTCAAAAGCAATTATTCTATATCAAAACCAAACTAGAAAATATTTAACAATTTTTAATTAAATTTAACAACATCACGTGTCACCTTGGATATTAATCTTGACTTTTTAAATCTTTGCAGTTTTTGCTGTAACTCATTTTTCAGTGAACTGCCATTTAATAGTGTATTATTTGGGGTTGCATCTTC